>VWPW01003974.1:0-12323 GCA_013389825.1 Crypturellus undulatus | reverse complement strand
CCCGCGGGCGGGAGGCGGGGCGGCGGCCACACGGTTGCCGCGGCGATGCGCGCACGTGGCGGGAGGGCTGGGGGGGGCGGCCCGCGGCAGCGCCAGGAGGCGCCCGCTCATTCGTTAATTAATTAGTTAATTAGTTAATTAATTAGTTAATTAATTACCGCGCTCCAAGGGCCGCCTCGCCGCCAGCCGCTCCGGCAGCGCCGCGGGGCGAGCGCGCTTAGACTCCCGCCGCAGCCCCCGGGCGGCTCAAAGGCGTTTAATCCGCCTGCAGGGCTGGGCTCTCACCCAGAGCTAGGACAAAACACGGCTAAAAACCCGCTATTTTGACACTACCAGTGTCGCAAACCCACCCTCCCCAGGGCACCCAGGCCCCTCTCCAAACCCCCATGGCTGCCCCCATCCACCAAACAGAGCTGGGATCCCCCCTTCAGCCTCCCCCCGGCAAAGAGGCAGCCCAGCGCACGGGGTACAGGTATATTTGTGGGGATGGTGCATAGCGAAGACAACGTTACATGATGCTTCGGACACAGAGTTTTGGCTCAGCACGGCCCCAGCCCCGCGCGCACCCCGCGCCGCATCCCGCCAGGCTCCGTCCCCCGCCGGAGCGCTTGGAGTCGCCCCTCGTGCCACGCTGCCTCCTCCAGCACGGGCATCCTCGAACCACGGACCGGGAATGCAAACCCAAAGGCAGCCCCAGGGCAGCACGGGCAGGCGGGAGATGCCAAGGGGGACACAGACCCTTGGAGATATCTGCAACCGGAGTGTGCGTGGCCCCGAGCAAGGGGCTCCGGCCTCCGTGACTCCAGCAGGGGCTACAAGATCCATCCCGGCCTCCCCGGAGCAGTATGGCACATGAAACGTGTTCCCAGGGTGGAAAAAGGAAACTCGGGCTTCTCCCTATGGAGAAGGAAGCTGCAGGGAGCCCCAAGGCTGGGGAGGATGGTGGGAGGTGGCATTCGTCCCCTCCGGAAAAGGGGGGAAACAGCAACAGCCGAGAAGGGTCAGAGCTGGCCAGGCATCATCTCACATCAGACCCCGCCAGAGCAGCTCTCCAAAAAGAGAACCTCCATCTCCCTCATGCCAAGAAATGAGCCACGTGCGTGGCATTTTGGCACGAGGGTGTCTCGGTGGTCAGCTCCCACCCTGCTCCAGGGAACACGGGGGATGCAGAGACCACAGCGGCTTGATGAACTTTGGTGGCGAAGGAAGAGCTGCCTCCCCTCGCTGCCAAAACGTGGCACAAGCAGCACTGGCAGGTCCAAACTTTTGGCACAGTTGGGCAGCGGCCCCCAAGGCAGCAACCCAGGGCAGCCGGGTGCGATTTCCCCGGTGGGAAACAGGGAAACAGCAAAACAATAATAATAATAAAAAATAGAACAGAAGCTTAAATGACCCAGCACCCTGTCCTGTAGCTGCAGGACACCCAAGAGAACAAGTTATGTTACAGTCTGAGGGGAGACGGAGACACACGGACTTCCCGGCCAACACGGGGGGTCTCGTCTCTATTGCACTTTGCATCATATATATTTCTATATTTATAAAAATACAAACTAAAGGGCTGGGGTGGAGGGGATGAGATGCAGGCCCTGGGCCAGCAGCAGCTCCGTGCGTGGGGCAGGTGGTTCTGCTCCCGCCTGTCCGTGCGTGCCCGGAGCCGCTGCCGGCCCCGACCCTGCGGAGATGGAGCCGGGGGACATCTGCCCGCCGGCCGCCCTCCTCCTCCCTGCCCACTGCCCCTTCCCGGGGCTCCGAGGTCGGGGGCCATAACGCACCGCTCATGCCAGCCGCTGCTGCCCCGTGGCCATGGGCACCCGCACGCTCTGCTCTGGCCGGCAAGCACCCGCTCCTGGGGGAGGTGGGCAAGGCCCCAGTCTTGCACCTCCCTCTCTGCTCCCAAAATACCCACAGGAGGTGGTTTTCCCCGGTGCAGAGCTTCCCATGCTCTCCCCGAGGAACTGCGGAGCAAATCTCACGGGGTGACGCAGTCCAGAGAACCCCGCATCGCGCCGGTGACGGGGGCTGCTCTTCGCTGCCAACGCCGCTGCCCGGCTGCTCCTGCTACCTCAGCCGCCCGTCGGCTTTGACGGGCCCCAGTTCCGATTTGGGGTCCGGGGAGAGCGAGCTCCACGAGGTTTTGCTGCAGGTTTCCAGGGCGGAGCAGGCGGAGGGGCCGCTCGCGCACACGTCCGCCACGGACCAGAAGGAGCCGATGGCGCCATCCGCCCAGTCGTCCAGCGCTCTGCCCGTCAGCTGCGCCTTCCGCGCCGCGTCCTCCTCCGCCTCGTCGGCGTGCGGCAAGTTCAGGATGCCCCCCAGGCCCTGGAAGCTCTGCTCCATGTACTCGTTGCGGGGGGGGCCGCCGTGCAGCCAGCTGCTGTCGTCTGGGCAGGACGGGAGAGAGGACGTCAGCGCGGCGGGACCGTCCCCCGTCCCCTCGCACCCAGCCCTCCCGTGGTGGGGACGCTGCCGTCCGACGGAGGGAGAAAGGATCTCACGGACCTGCCNTACTCGTTGCGGGGGGGGCCGCCGTGCAGCCAGCTGCTGTCGTCTGGGCAGGACGGGAGAGAGGACATCAGCGCGGCCGGACCGTCCCCGCAGCCCGCGGGGCTCGGCACCCGTCCCCTCGCACCCAGCCCTTCCACGGCGGGGACGCTGCCGTCCGACAGAAGGAGAAGGGATCTCATGGACCTGGGACCTGCCAAGGGACCATCCGAGCTGCCCACTGGCCTTGCTAGAGGACTCGTGCGGGCAAGGGGGCACCATGGGGAAGGGGGCACTATGGGCAAGGGGACACCATGGGGAAGGGTGGCTCCAGTTTGCTCCTCAGCAGCAGCCCAGGGAGGCCCCAGCCCCAAGCTCCAGAGCATCCTCACCCTTCCTGAGAGGCTGCTTGCGGTTGAAGGTCTGCGGCACCACCAGGAACTGGTTCTCCCCCAGGAGCTCCCAGAACTGGAGCAGGCGGATGGTCCAGACGCCGGGGCGCAGGGGCCGGTTGAGGGGAGGTTTGTACTGGGTGAACTCCGCCTCGGCGTCCACCGTGATGTCGTAGGAAGTGGCAATGACGTACGTGGGGTCAATCCACACCACCGTGGCCGTCAGGTTGGGCCCCCGCGACCACTTCTGCATGGCCACCGGCTCGTCGAAAGGTCCCATGAGGCCTCCGAAGTTGCGGAAGAGCCTTTCCTTGGGATCCCACTCCGTGCCCACCTGCAAGGACAGGCGGTGCACAGCAGTGGGACACTGGGGCCGGGAGATGTCACTGCATGTGCTGTTGTGTTTCACTGTGCAGAGCTGGGGAGGGCCTGCACTCTCATCCCAATGCAATCCACACCACCCCTCGCTGTTCTCCCACCTCCCCGCCAGGACCAGCCCAGCTGGGTGCAACATCTAACCACAGGCACTGGGCACCAACAGCCTCAGCTCTCCCCCAAGACCCATTCAGGCTTCTTCCCCACCAACCAACTCCATATCCCACATGATAACATCTCCCCGCATGTAGAAATCAGACCAAAAGCCCTGGACAGAGGTTTGTCCCCAGACATATCGAAAGGAGCACATCTCTGTCCCTCTCAAGCAGGGAAGAGGAGGAAGGTCTGGAGAAGCAGTGGAGGCAAGAGGGTGTTTAGCAGAACTCTCCCCATTTACCTCAAGGTTTTGTAACCTGTTTGTCTGCCCTCCATGATCCGCCAGCTTCAAAGCTCCTTGGGGCATCATCCACACCTCCAAGGACTCTGCTTGCCCAGTTGCTGAGTTTTGCACCTCCTGCATCACCAGGTAACCCTGGAAACGGTCGTCATAGAAATATAAGTGCACACTGGATGGGAAACCCTGGGGCTCAAATCTGGAGAGACAGAGAAGAGAGAGAAGTTGCACACACGACCCTCAGCATCCCCCAAGAGTAAGATGCAGGTCGAGCTCGGATAAGGCTGCAGTGAACGTCCCACCTGCAGAGCTCTTCAGCCTTCGGCGCAGACGCGGCTTTGCGGAGCCCCAGCCTGGAGAAGGCCGTGTAGAAGGTGAGGGTGACGTCGCTGAGGCCGCTGAGCCCGTCGATGCGGTCGTAGACGTTCTCCCAGTAGGCCTTGAGGGCCGGCGTGTTGGGCGGGTAGTTGCCGTAGAGGTGCGTGTCCAGGATCTCCAGCACCTCCTGATTCACCGTCGACTCAAACTTGCGGGCAAAGAAGGTGGGTCTGGAGAGTTGCTGGAAAAGCAAAACAGTGTTGGCTGCTCCCGCCTCTATATGAAAACCGGGGTGCGACAGATGGGGAAAAAACATTTTGGGACCCATCCTGCCCCCTTCGATGGCACAGGCCGGACAGCAGCAAAGCACAAACGGCCTCGGTTTGGGATCCTCTATGCAGGAGCAGTGGCAGCACCAGCACGGCTACCCGTTGGGCATCTGGTTCCCATCTCTCCCACTGCCCTCCGATTTCTGCACCCAGGTGCCACCTAGCTCCTGAGCTGGAATTTCTATATGGATGGGTCTCCACCCTCCCAGAGCCTCTGCTGAGCAGGGGGCCTGTAGAACCACAGCCCTGCTCTATATAATCCCAAGACTGTAGCCTCTGGCAACAAATTCTGCTACCTTCAGTTTTGGGGACTGCAGATATCTTTTCCCAAACCTGCCTTGTTTAGGCTAAGCCTCTGCTCGCTGCAGCATGGTTATAAAAGGACAGTTCATCTCAAGGCATTTTGACTTGCCAGGGAGGACCCTCTCCAAAGGGGTTTTACTGATCAGACATTTGCCCTAAGTAATAGGTCTGCAGGGAGAGTGCAGGTAAACAGGAGCGAAAGTCTGGGAAGGAGAGCAACATTGCAAGCAGGAGCAGGACACTCAGGGCAATCCAAACATTTGCAGAGCTCTGTGCGGAGCCCCGCCACAGCTGGACCAGATGTGCACGAGCTGGCCCTGCACTCGGGGCACATCTGCAAGGGAGCTCAGAGAGGGGAGACGGAGCAGGGGAGAAGGCAGGGGGAGAAAGGAGGATCTTTTTCACCTGTAGCCGTAGGAAGTCCTGAGGTTTGAAGTCATTTGGGGAGCACCCGCACCAGTCGACTATGTGTTTATATTGGCACTTACAGCCCAGCTTGCGGTTCCAGTTGGTCACTCGGAGGTTGTTATCGACCAGTGTCTCGCAGGCGTGACTGTTCTCCAGGACTGTGTGGAAGAAGGACTGTGCAGGGAAGAGACATGAGGCCGTGGGGATGGACACTGGGAGGCTAACGGAGCCCCCCGGCCCTCACTCACACAGAACAGGGCATGTAAATAACAGGCAAAAGGCTGTGGTAGATCCCAAACATAAATCCACCCCATAATGGATTGGATAACCCATAATGGAACAGGCTTTGTACCCAGACTGGTGTTTATCCAGCCAGAGGGGTGTCTGCAGCCAAAGCAGGCTGGATACAAACTGATCCCTGGCCCATCTGCCCCACTCCCCCAGGCCTGGGCAAAATGAAGGCACGAAGCCAAAACCGGAACATTTTGCCTTGCCCTTAGGAGCTATGCAGGGCATGGAGGAAATGGGACGGAAATATGGTCTGCAGTGGGAAGAAGACCCAGCATCCTCTCGCTGTGTCTCAAGGAGAAGCAACACAGCTGAGATGGGAGCACACGAGCGGGAAGGGAAGGCGGCTCTGGCTGTCTGTGCTGGTCCCCCCGCGCAGCACCCACCTCGGCGGGCAGCAGCGTGTAGGTGTAGAACTGCCGCAGCTGGGACACCAGCTGGTCGTTGGCGTAGACCACGTACTCCACGAAGCTGCGCGTCAGCGAGAACCAGTCCGAGCCCCCGTCCACCACGATGCCCTCGGGAATGTGGCGCTCGCCCAGGCGCCACATGTGCGAGTCGCACTCGTGGAACAGGCGGTCCAGGCCCTGCTTCTTGATAAACCTGGGCATGGGGACAAGGGCTGAGCATGAGAGTCCTCCTGCAGCTGCAAGCAGGGCTAAGGGTGCCGCTCATTCCGCTGGGACACAGCGTGGATCTCCGACAGGGTAAAACCAATGGGGTGACACACGGGGCCCCACACCAGCACGACTACGCTCCTGGCAGCCGTGGCAAGAACAGCCCCCTGCCCCTAATTCTTCTCAGAAATCCCCCCTTTCTGATCACCCAACTTGGCCCTGGCCCCAGGCAGAGTTACCTGGCGTTGTCTCTGCCATGGGACTTCAGGAAGTTCTTATCTCGGTACTTGGACAGGAACATCACCAGCTCCTCATTCGTCCTAAGATGCAAAGAAAGATAAGATGCATTAATATGCCCTGAAGCAAAGCGGCCCAGAAAACGTTTAAGCTGCAAATGGCCATCAAACACAGGGAGCCTAAAGCTGCCTCACGAGCACTGACGGAAAATCTCATCACAGGGCTGAGGAGACACAGTTGGGGTCTGGTTGGGGTGTGCGGGGCGGTGCACGCCTGTGCGTTCACATGTCCTTACATGTGCCTTAACTCTGCAGCACCCAGACCACAGGAAAAACCAGCCTCCGAGGTACTGGCTGGGATCCACAGCACAGACGGGACCCGCCTGGCCCCAGAGCGTCATCACCAGCACGTGAGTGCCATCTCCAGCCCCATCTGCCCTAAGCTCCCTGCTCCTCCTTACATTCCCCAGCAGCGTCATTCCCAAGGCTGCTGCAGCACCAAGCAGCCCTGGCCCCTCCATCGTCCTCCCCGTTTACCTCGTGGGGTAATCGGTGGCGCTCAGGTTGATGAAGAAGTCCCAAGGCCACTCGGCCAGCTCCAGCAGGTCCTTCATGCTACGCAGGTACATCTTGAGCAGGCTGGCACCCCCCCAGATGGTGACCATGCGCCAGGGCGTCACGCGGATGTTGGGGTAGTGCTGGGCCAGCTCCAAGGCCTCCCGATGGAGGTAGTTGGAGCGCTGCCGGGGAAGAAGCCCCTGGATTAGCAGGGAGCTCGTCTGCGCTCACTGCCCATCCAGGTTATTGAACCGGGCACTCTTGGCCTCCCCTCTGCCCACCCAGCCCTCCTGCCTACCTTGTCCACATGGATGTAGAAGAAGTGCTGCTCGTGGTACACGGCCTTGATGAGCCGCTTCAGCTGGCGAATGGCCCTGCCGTGCACGACCAGCATGTAGGCGATGCGCACCGGCTTGCTGGGGGGCGCCTGCTGCAGCCGGCTCTCATCCCACTGGATTACGGGGCTGACCTTCCCTGCGCAAGGAGGGACGTGGCCGTGAGCCCCTCCATGGCCTTGGATGGCACGGGGCACCCCCGGGGCAAACCACCTCGCACCCAGGGCAATGCGCAAGGGCCTTGGCGATCGCCTCCCCGTTGACAGGGACACATCGGAAGGCAGAGGGATGTCCCCTCCATCCCCACAAAACGGGAGGCCGTTAGCTGCGCCCGGCTCTGATCCCTGCAGCCAGCGCCGCGCCGGGTGAAGCAGCCCAGCACAGCTTTGATTGGATTACGGAGCCTGCCGTAATCCGGGAATCGGTGACAGATTGAGGCAGTTTGTTTGCAAGGTGGACGGGTTTGGCCGCAGCACGGCCGACGGCCCCGGCGGGACTCACCTGAGAGCTGGCAGTGGCGGGGCACAGCCTGCGGCATGAGGCTGCCGGCCCGGTGCAGACACACCACGTTGGCGATCTCCTGCTGGCACTGCTTGCTGCTGGCCCGTGCCAGCGCCGAGAGGGCGTCTTTGCCCGTGATCTCGCACTTGGGGGTGAAGCTGTTCTCCGTGGGCTGCGGCGCTCCCTCCACGCTGCCTGTGTCGCCCTGCTGGAACACGGCCGGCTGGCCGTCCCCGCGCCGCTCCGTCAGGTTCCTGCGGCTGGAGGCGTCTGGCGCGGCCGGCAGCCTCCGGCCCGCTCTGTGCCTCGCCGTGACGGCCCTCACCACCTTGGACACCAGCGCGCCGGGGCTGTCGGGCCGGCCGCGCCATCGGCCGTGCTTCCGGCTGGCGCTGCCCCGGCGCCCCGCGGAGCTGTCCGAGTCCTTGGAGCCGTCGCTGCTCTCCAGCAACCTGGCTTTTTTCTGCCGCTCCTTCCCCAGATCCAGACGGACACAGAAGAGAGGACAGACAGACAGCATTAACTTGGACCCGGCCCCTCTCCTGTCCCTGCAGACATCCCTACTGCAGACAACCCAGGCTGTTCCTTGCCCCTGTCCCTGGCCACCCAGGAGCACTGGATGCCCATGTCCCCATGGATCAACATTCCTCTCCGCCAGTCTCAAGGGAAACCAGGGCACGGCAACCTTGGCTGCTGTATCCTTCACTGCAGTCAGTCTCCCCGGAGCAGCAAGCCAGTGCTGAGCCCAGAGGAGCAACGAATTTGAAGCTCCTGCTCTGAACGGGCTGGAATTAGCCACAAGCACGACGGCCTGGGGCTGCAGCGCATTGGGAGCCACACGTTGGCTCGGGAACATCCAACCCACCGCCACAGTCCTGCCGGGGCCAGGGCACCACAGCTCGGTGGGGATGGGCACGGGGCCACGCCAGCAGCAAATGGACCCGTTTCTCACTAGCACCATCATGCTGGGAGCCCAAGCTGGTGCTGAAGCCACTTCTCTCTCAGAGACGGGTCCTAGACAGCGGCAGCTGCACTCTCTGAGGCTGGAGAGGCTTTGGGTAGGATCCTGCCCAACCTGCCAGCGCTCCCTTCCCTGGATCCTGGTTCCCGGAACTGGTCCGGAGCCGGCACCGCAATCTCTAGCTTCTCTAGAAATCCCTTTCACAAACCCTCCCGCAGAGCCAAGCCTGTGTGTAGAGGGAGCAGTTAATTACACTTTGTTACCTCTGCCAGGCCGGCTGATTAGTAGAAATGAGTTAGCCTTGGGGAGAGCAGAGTTGTTCTTGGACACGGGGGAAGTTTGGATGGCAGGAAGGCAAGGATGGGGCTGTGGAGTCAAGCGCAACCTCTGGGCACCGCGGGGCATTTGTCAGGGACAGGAAATGAGCCCCGCGGCCGCTCTGCTTNCACGGGGGAAGTTTGGATGGCAGGAAGGGGGAAGGAAGGCGAGGACGGGGCTGCGGAGCCGAGCGCAGGCTCTCGGTGCTGCAGGGTGTTTGTCAGGGACAGGACACGAGCCCCGCGGCCACTCTGCTCGGAGCCATCCCGGCGAGGAGCAGGCTGGAACGAGGGGCTGCAGAGCTGGCAGGAGGGCCAGGGATGCCCGAGGCTTCGGCCGGCCCTGCAAACAGCTCAGCTGACCATTAGAGCAACGGTGGAAGATGCCAAGGGAGAGGGAGGGCACTGGTTCCTTCCCAAGGGCACTGCTTAGCGCGGCGAGCTCTCAGATCCCGGCTGCGGCCATCGAACGCTCCCTCACGCGCTGCAGGAGCTGCTCTCTGCTCTCCCGGGGAGCACGGGGCCGCCGTCCCCATCGCGCACGAGGACGTCCGCGCGCTCGGCCACGGGACAGGCAGGACGCGCAGCAGCTGCCCCAGTTTCAGCCAGGCCTCCCAGGGCTCTCCCGCAGGGCGCAAGCCCGGGATGCACCGCGAGCCGCGGCCGGAGCCCCGCAGGGGCGGCTGCGTCCTCCGAGGGCGCCCGTGGGGACGCAGGCAGTGAATGAGCGCCCTGAACAAGCCTCCCTGTGGGCGCAGCTGCCGGCAAGGTCACGGGCAGCGGAACGCGCTGTGCGGAGGCTGGGAAGCATCTCGCAAGGTCTGTCGGGGACTGCAAAGCGTCCCCGAGCCACCCGCGCCGGCAGAAACAGCCTCCCCGCGGTCACCCGAGAAGGGGCCGAGCGACTGCTCAGCTCCGAGCGGCTGCGGCGACCAGGATGAGACGAGGCCTCTCGCACTCAGACGGGCGTCACAGAGAGCCCGAGACGGGCAGCGAGCAGCTCATTAGTCACCGCGCAGGACCATCTGTTCCCAGTTATAAACCTGTTTTCTCTGCTCAGCATCTCAGAGCGGGAAGCCGGCAGGTGACTGACAAGCAAAGGGCCGGTCTCGAGCAGGGACCCACAGCACAGCAGCCCCCACTTCCTTACGGAGCTATTGGTTTCCTATCGGTCTCCCTGGAAGGAGCCTGTTCTTGGTCACGGCTCGTGAGGACACCCAGCTGCCCTTCTCGACGGGGGAAAGCATTAGAAACAGCGCCAGCCTTCCCAGCTAATGAACTCGATGGCTTCTAATTACTGCACCAAAGCAGAGCTGTCCCTCCACCCCGGTCGGGCGGGGAACCACTGCGGCCACGTTGCTGTATTTAAGACTTGTGTGCAGGACTCCTGGCAGGATTCCCGGGAGAGGCAGCAGCTGCCGGCCCCCCCTTCTCCCGAAACGCACAGACAACTCGGACGGCTGCCTGAGGTCACTTCTCCAGCCTTGTGTCCCCTCCACCACAGCCCCGCGAGGCCACGGAGCTGTGGGCCAGGCCCCTAAGTGCATCCCATCCCCAACACAGGTCCCACCACTGCCCACGACACATCCCCAAGCTGCCTCAAGTGTCACATCTGAAATCCAGAGGGACAGGGCAATGTCTCCATGCATCTTCCCTGCTTTCCTCCAGAATGACACTAGGAAGCTTCTCTGACGCACGTGAACCCCCTCTCTCCTGTCCTTCTCACACAGAGAACAGAGAGGGAACATCCATCTAGGCCTGCTTGGGGACACAGAGGATGCTCAAACACAGATTGGGAAACAAAAACATCAATAAAGAGAGAGAGGAAGCTGTTGTGACAACCAGAACTAACAGCATCTGCTGTCCTACAGCATCCTGTCCTGGGGATGGTTGACTTTGGTGCCTGCCAAACAAGCCCTGATCAGGCAACACCAAAGGGCTAGATGGAGATGACAGACTTCCCAAGCTTTTGATCTGGACAGAGATTACGTTATTTAATCCTGGTGGAATCAAAGTAGGCTTCTTCTTGAAGGCTTCTTCTAGCACAGCAATTGCCAGCACAGAAGAACCACAAAGCTTAGTGCTAACCTGGGTGGATGGCGATTGATCCAACTTCTGTTCTGTACACTATAAAACATTGCTTGGTTTAAAAAAAAAAAAAAAAAAAGAGGCCTTTAGGACCCTGAAATCAGCACGATCCACAAATGCAAGTAACCCCAATCAGGGAGCAGCACAGGCCGCTCCAGGGCGGCTGTGTGCCTGGGCTCAAAGGCCAAGGCGACGAGCCATCCGGAACGTGCAGTTTGCAGGGAAGTAGCACGACCCGAGCAGCACGTCCTCCCCACGGGGCATTGGGGTGCTGGCTCGGATGTGCTCGGCTCTCTTGCGGGTCAGGGAGTGGGTGCAGCTGCTGTGAGATCACTTTATAACATGCTCACACGGAGGGCAAAGCCCAAAGTTCAGCAAATCCTCACTGAGCCTCTGCTAAGATTGGAGCAGGAAGACACCGTGATGGAGCTGGCCGAGCACAGTGGTACGGAAAAACGGAGCCGCTTGTCCTGCCAGCCAGCCAGCCGCATGCACCATGGAGATGCTCCCAACCTGTCATTCCCAGACATGGATGTGATGTGCTCCACGAGAAGGCTGTATGGGCTGTGCAGGCCCTGCTGAGGTCAGTACTACCCTCCTTCCCTTGCTTCTTGCCCTCCGAGAGCATCCCGGCCCGGCTCCGGATGCAGAGCCCATCGCGACAGCATCTGGCCTGCTCTGCTCTCTGCTACGCTTCCTATGAAGACAAGGAAAGAAATCAGCAGAACATAAGCAGCTAACCGGGAAGAAAAGGGAAACCAGCGTCGTCAGAGAGCAGAGCACCAGGCCACAGAGCAAGGTGAGCGCTGGGCGACGCGGGCTGCCGGGGCTCACTGCTCCGACCGCAGCCTCCGAGCTCTGCAGGAGCCCCAGCCCCACGTGCCCGTCTGGGGGGCTCGTCCAGCTCCAGGTGCTCCAAGGCATCCGGAGGACTCGCGGCTCCTTTGTGATCTCTGGAGCAAGTTACAGCTGGTTTGCGGTGGGCATGAGCCTGCTTAGAACAGTGTCTGCTAGCGGGAAGCAGATGTTTAGTCAAGCAATTAGGAGATCCCAAAATTTCCTAAACTCCTCCAAGGTCTACAAGGTTGAGTTCTCCTGGGAAAGTTCTCCTGCCCTTAGCTTAAAAAGAAACACCCCAGGGAATGGTGGCTTCTCCAGGTCTGGCCAAAACTGGGGACAGCAGAAGGGCATGGAAATGCAGACCTGTGCTGTGTTTTAAGGAAAGGTTAACTGGACTTTTCCCAGATTCCTGTTGTCTCTGGGCTGTCTGTAAACCTCAGGATGATTCTTGCCTCCTTTGAAGGAGCTAGTTCATTCCCAAGTCCCAGAGAGAAGCAGGCAAGAGGGCTGGTGGTGAAGTATCTCCAGATGAGGTGGGACCCTTCAGAGCCCAATCTGTCAGCTGCCAGGTCAGTTTTAGCA
>VWPW01003973.1:0-12073 GCA_013389825.1 Crypturellus undulatus | reverse complement strand
GTACTCGGGGAGGGTGAGAAAAGGATCCCAGCGGTGACCTCAGATCAAGGCCAGGGCCATTTCTCTTTGGTTGCTCTACTGGCAGAAGACAACCAAGATGCCCACCTGCCCCAGTCAGCCTTTTTTCTTTTCAAGAAAAAGAAATAACAGATTGTCTCTGTAATGGTTCCTATGGTCCTGGCAAGCATTTCTAGAGAGAGAACAGCAATATTGCAGGTCAATAAAATGAAATGAATGTAATGATTTACTCACAGCCTTGTATAATCTTAGCGAAATTACCGAAATTAACACCAGATTCTACTCCTTAGGAAAATCATTTGAAGCAAATGTTAAAAAAAGTTTAACTCCCATATTAATTAAAAATCACCTAAGTGAGAATGCTTTGCCAAGACTATAAAGCTTTTAAAGAACTGGAAAGAGACTAATGTATCATGATGTACATGGTAAAGGAAATGGTCTAAGTAGTATTAAAATTTTCATTACAGATTTTAAAGGGAAAAATCCAAATTGCTTTCCCAAATACATTAAAGCACCACTGCATATTGAGGGTAGATTCTTGCTCCATTAAAGCCAATGCAACATGCATCGATCCCTCAAAATTCAATATTATGAATGCTTTCATCTTTCCATAATGTACAACAGAAAAAAACCTTGTGCTACAGGTGCACTTGTGCACTACAGATGGAAACTCAAAATGCAGTCAAATACAGATATTTCAGGCTCAAATGATTCTCTGGAAGTGAAAGTGGCACCTGCAATGTGCTAAAATGGATAAAATAAATAAACAGCATGTGTGTTTTTATGAATACTAACTGGATTGTCTAAATCATAGTGAATTGCCTGCAGTGTTAAAGTAGCCAACGAATTCTGCCATTTACTTTGCTAGTCAAACAGCAGAATAAGGACAATGTTGGGGAAAGATCATATTGAGCCCATAAAGGAATATTATGTAATATTGAGTGCTCAAAGAAACTAAGACCTAAAGGAAGAACACAAAGGATTTTGACATCTGGAAGCCTGACTTTGAGGTAATGGGATACAACTTTGGAATTATGTTTCTGTGTCACTGATGTGTAGAAAAGCCCACTACAGAAAAAGAAGAAATATTTATGAGAGGGAAGTTGTAACTAAGCTAAAGGGCAGGAGAGGCCAATACAGCTAAGCAGGGATATAAAAGCAATAAAACTCTAGCGAATCTCACAGGTAGGATTGAGTGCTTGGCAGGGGGAGGGACGGAAAAGAGTAGTAGTAAAGAGAAATATTGAATTTCAAATTACAGGGAATATTCTAACTAATTGCAGAGGGATCTTAACAACTGTAGTCTCAGCCAACAAATGATGGCAAGAAAAGTCAACCCCCAAAGGAAATGATGTAACGTTCAAGAGGAGCAAGAGACAAATAAAATACAAAGAACGCATTTCTAGGGAAGATAAAACTAAGCACTCCTATGCCAGACAAGTGATTTGCAAGTGCCATAAAGAATTATTCACATTCTTCTTGCTATCAAGTGAAAGTAATCGTGAGTAGAACACAAATAGCCAGTTTAAGAATACAGGACAGAAACCTGAATGGGGCAAGTCAGACATCATTCTCCTGTGCCATCTTTACTCTTCTCTTTACCCTCAGTCACCCTCTCCCAAGTAATCATTCTGAACAGATTTGCTTTCTAAGTACACACTTTTTCTACATAGGCAAACAGAATAAGCATAAAAATCATAATCACTTTCTATGTTCCATATTCGTTAATGCAATTCCACAACTCAGTGGAGCCCACTCTCTGAGATGTCTACCAAAACCCATTGCACACTCACAGCACTAAGACAGTGAATATGCTGCCGTTGTCCTCACCATCTCCCTGGTGATTCACAGTTAAAATTGTTGTATAAAACTCCCTAACTCCTCTTTACTACATTGCTGGTTCTCAAGCAGAGCTCAATCTCGCTGTCGAAGACGCCACACTCGGCACCTCTACAAGGAGGAACAGAGCTGTGAAACAGGCTCTCCTCACTGTCTCCCTGGAGGGGTTGCAGAGCCTTGGCTGCGCAGGTACAGAGCTCTGCATCCAGGCACTGCGTAGGGCTGAATTATTGTATTTCATAAGCAATGACAGATTCACAAGCAGTCCTTGACCCTTCTTATGGCTGCTCTATAAAGGCAGGAGTATCCTCCTAACTCCCTGAGGATGCCTGGAAAATTGTCTTCTGGCCAGAAAAGGATACTTAAAGGTTTTGACATTCACAGAATAGAGATGCTGAGATGTGGGCTTGGACTTGGTCTCATCCAGTCAGCTGTGGCAAACTCCTTGATTTCTCTTTCCATCGCTTACTCAAAATGCTCGTCGTTATCACTCAGCATGCAAAAAAGAAGCCTGTATCAGGCATTAGCAAGAAGCCTCTGTGTTAAGCAGCAACACTACTGCTGCCAGGGAGAAGTCCATAGTGAAGATGCAGGCCCTGTCCTTACAGCATATGAAATTCACGGACTTCAGTGGGGGTGAAACCAAACACCTTTATTTAAACACAACATAAAGAGCTTCCAGCTCCGGAGCAGCCCCCGCCCTGCCCAGCACACTTGAAGCCCAGCACGCCAAACAACCAGTCGGCCAGAGGGATCACACGCTGACCACATGTGAGGCCATCCATGAGCTTCTTGGTCATGCGCTGGCCACATGGCTGCAGCTCCCTCCTCTCCTGCTCAGATCCCCCATCTGCCCGGGAGACGCTCCCCATCATCAACCCCAGGCTGACCCCAACATGTCCTAAACAGCTCCTACTTACCATGACTGACCTCACTGGGAAGAGCTCACATTTCACCTGTCAATCAGTAACCACAGTGAATGAAACAGAGCAAAAGAGTTCGTGTCCAAAGAAGTTGGCATGACAAGCAAGCAGAAAAATGTAAGTTCCCAATGCTGTGGTACAGGTGAGGAAAAATTGTATTGTCGTAATATCTCCCAATTTCAATACATTTTGGCTTCTCCATACTTATTTTCAACTGATCTGGTTAACAGTTACAGTGCTGACAAAGCAGTACCTTAATGTAGCCATTTTTGCTCAGGGTCTGCAGTGAGTTTTGTACAAGTACTTGACACTCTTTCATGTGAATTATCACCACTACTAACTTCGGTATAAGGGGGACAGGAAAAAAAAACACAACAAAACAAATTTAAACACATAAATCACTGAGATAAGAGAAACGACCATTCATACCAGAAGTCTTAAATCTGCTAGAACTGAGCATATATATTAAAACTCACCTTTAAAATAAAGCTTCAGATATGGGAGCTAGAGAAAGAGGTTTATATAGTTATATTCATAATTAGGAGTCAGCAATTAGGGAACACTTTTAGACATAAACACTTTATGATATTCCAAGTGGGTATGCATAAAACGGATACAAGGTGGCCAGTGTGTTAGGAACAGACTAACAGTATGCTTAACATGCCCAGCTGGTCTTGGAGCTATGAGGTATGTCACAGTCCTTTCAAATAACGATTTCCTAGAGAGATTCAAATTTCATTTGAATGGCAGAAATCCTCACACAGAGAGGCTGATAAGTGGCATAGCTCCATGCAGACAGATATTTGACAGGCAAGAGCACATACTGACTGTTGCGAACTCTATACACTTGTAAAACAAGCTGAAAAACAGGATTTTCTGTTGGTCTGAAAAGACATCTTGCAACAGGTACAAACCGATAAGTCTAAGAATCACTCACAAATCCTTTTCTTCCACCTCATGCCCATGAACAGACTGAACACTACAACAACAGCAGAAAAAAAATTAAAAAAAAAAAAAAACACAGATTTCACTGGTTCACCCAATTATCGAAATCCATTTCACTGGAGGGGAAAAGGGGCTTTACTGCCAACAAAGTAAAGAGTTGAAGAAGTAAACAGATTTTATTGCTTTTTTTCTCAATCTACTTCACATTTCGGATTTGCTTCTCACGCTACTCACCAGGAAGCCAGTGGCTGAAAAATTCAGCATCTGACTTGGGAGAAGGGCCCCAAATAGTCCATGTCAGAGGTAAACAAGCAGGTGACTAGAAGTTCTCCATGCCTTAGGTAAGAGTCCATTTGCTAGTGCAGGCTTATACATGAAAAAGACTGTGGAAAGAGGGACAGGATGGTACTTCTAGAGTTTAAAGTACAGTATAAAAAAGAGGAAGCGTGTTATTTTTCAGGGTTTATGGGTGGTCCACTAAAAAAAGAAAAAAAAAAAACACACACAACTACATTGCTCATGATTTTATACCATCAGAAATCAAACTCCTCTTGGTTTCACTGAGATTTTAAGGCTGCAGTTTAAAGCTCAAGCTGGTGTCATCTCTTCAGTCCATGTCATCAGTCTAGTTAAAGGTCCTTACTGTAATATCTGCAGGTCTAGCCAAATGCTTTTCCCACCCCACACCCTTATGCAGTTCCTGCTACAACCGCCTCTTTCACCAGCAATTACAACCATATTCATCTGTTCATCATCATCATCTTGTCTTTGCGGGTCTTTTTTACCCTGTCCTTGTCTTTTCCCTTTCTTTACCACCTTGCCCTGAGGTATCGCTTTCAAGGCCCTTCACAGATCATCTTTTGCTAAAGAATCTACCTTAACATAACCCCTTTTTGGAAGGGCCCTATCACGTACCAGTAGTCTCTCGAAGTCCTGAAACACTAACTTCCCAGAACACATATTGCAGTAGCTGCTGTCCATAAGTAAAGACAAAATAAGCCTAAACTTACTCATTTTTCTGTGAGACAAATAATCACTCCGGCAGCATTTTCTGGGTTAGGAATCTTATTTCCAAGTCAAAAATACTTCACTTTAGTAGTTTAAGATTCCAGAATACAAAGTAATTTTACAGAATTATACTTCAAACTGCTACAGACAGAGTAGAATCACTAATATTCAATGTCGTTTATTGAAAAATGTAAGGCACGTGGCCATCTGTAGTTTTCCTGTCAATAAAAAAAAAAGATTTGTATGTCGCTATCCTCTTACAAAAATTATTCTCCATTCATCCATGAATAAAATGGGTATTTTCTCACAGCTGAGAGCCCCCAATTCGTCAGATAGGAAATACCTCCTACTTCTGTCATGCAAAAGCACATCCTTCAGGNTTACAAAAATTATTCTCCATTCATCCATGAATAAAATGGGTATTTTCTCACAGCTGAGAGCCCCCAGTTCGTCAGATAGGAAATACCTCCTTCTGTCATGCAAAAGCACGTCCTTCAGGCTATGTTCTATTCACTTGCACAAATACAGTCTTAGTTGTGCAACATTTTAATTAAACAGATAATATTAACATATGGCTATATCATAATGGAATAAGTTAACTGCCTAATATTTAGGTCTCCTGCCCCTGTCCAGAGGGAAGCTTTTAACTCGTATCATTGCAGACTGCAATGTTCCCCAGACTGGGAACTAAAGAACACCACAGCCTTATTCCAAGTACATAAATTGTCTAAATTATGATAAGCAAGAAAATCTTGTATGAGGGGAAGACTTCTATCTAAATATTCTGTAACAATCTGGGTTACTAAGATATGTAAGCAGTTTTGGTCTTGAAAATCTTAATTTGTTACCAGGAAAGCCAAAGTATAACCATTTTTTCTCTGTAAATACCTCATGTCAGTGTCCAGGGTTTTGAGCCATCTGGAAGGGTGCAACAACAGATGACACCCAAGGGTTTATAAAACAGTTCTCCTATTGCAGTATATTGCCCCCATCAGTATGAGAGGAAAAATGTTTTTGAGAAAATATACAAGACCACTATAAGGATAAATGAGGACAGATCACTGACTCAAAAGACACAGATACTTTACATTTTACATAAACAATGGAAGAAATAGTAGCAACAGAAAGAAGCCAGGAGAAAATTTTGACATATTCCCAGAATTCCTACAATGGAAAAAAGAGATCCTTCTTCAGGTGTGTTGTGCTTAAATGAATGAAAATTGTTTGCCTCTCCACTGCAACACACACACACACAAATCTTCTGAGTTTCTGACCTCTCTCAAGCCTTTTCAGAAACGTACCTGAACCAGCCAAGCCCTACATGTGTTACCCTACACCACTGCCTTTCAGAGATTACTCAACTGCACTCAAGCTCATCCTCTGTCCCCACTCAAAGTAATATTATGTTCACTGCTTCCAGAGGAAACTTCCACTTCTGCCCTGCTGCAGTTCAGAGAAGAGGAAGGAAAGAAAAATCCAAGAGAATACAGTGAACAAAAGAAGTTTAATCAAAGTTCTCATTTTCTAACACTAATGCTGAAGCATGCATTTCTGAGTGATGGTGGTTGTAGATATTTTTCTGGATAGACAGCACATGTGTGGTAAGGTCAGAAAGACACTGGAACACCCAGCAGTGTTTGCCAAGAAGGAGGTAGAGAATAATTTGATAGAGCCATTTCTGATGCTGTCTCCATTTTTATCAATATAAATCTCAAATCTGCAAGCACCGCATAATGCCCTCTTTCTGTCACAGTAGTTTCAACTAATAATAGTATGATAAAATGGTATTATAGAATAACAGAAAGGTAAATTTGTGTACTGTGCAATGAAGCACAGAAATGAGCACTCAGGAAGGGCTCATCAGAATGTGATCTGACCTTCAAGATGGCTCTGCAGCATTGATGCCACAATGCATATTTTCCATATATCACATTTTAATACCTCAGTTTAATACCTCAGACCTAGTATGAAAGAGCATGACAGAGGCTCCCCTGGGCAAGATACAAAATCCCAAACTGGAAATCCAGTGGAGGTCAGAGCTCTTTGTTTCACTTTAATTGACACACCTAGAAAATAAAGGTGTTGCACTTCTATTATGCCTATCGAAAAGAATGCAGCAGTTTTCCCATCAGCAACACTCTGCCCTGAACGAAAGGCAGAGACCATCAATGTTTCTCCTCTTCAAAAATATAACAAAAAATATAACAAAGCATATCTCTATTTCCTATTGTTCATTCAGTTACAGTAGTTGATCATTAAAATCTTTCAACATCACATTTTCAAGCTTTTCAACACCACAATACTTTGGTAAAAATCACTGTCTGGTTCTGCCTTCCCCAACATGCTGAATTATGTTTCCCTTATTTTGCTGCTGAACTCTTCAGTGCTTCTACTGCATTTCAAAGCAACGAGTCTTTACATACAGCTGCATCTTATGCCCTACCTGGTTATTTGTTAATACTTATTATATAGCTCCACTGTTGGATCAGTCAAGACTGAATCAAGGCAAAACATTCTTAGATAAAGGTCCTGACCATGCAGTTCGGGCCAAGAGCAGGGTACATGTTTCCTGGGACAAAGCCATTGTAATGCCTTTGCAAGTACTTTTCACTGCTTTATTTTTAATGACTTTATGGAAGCCATTCACTCTTCATTTTATTCTACAGTCTGTGATGTTCCAGCCCTGTAGAATCCTTTGAAAAATGCTTCATTCTGATACTTTGTTATAGTGTTAATATGGTTTGCTATTTTGTCAGAGTCTTACTTGCAAGTTAGCTCTTTACTGTGGAGCTGGTTACTCCAGAATTAATGTTATGTGTTTATCTCACTGAATGGCACATTGACACCTACAAATGTGGCACACTGCGTAAGTTACATATTAAGCAANTTATAGTGTTAATATGTTTTGCTATTTTGTCAGAGTCTTACTTGCAAGTTAGCTCTTTACTGTGGAACTGGTTACTCCAGAATTAATGCTATGTGTTTATCTCACTGAATGGTACATTGACACCTACAAATGGGCACACTGCACAAGTTATAGATTAAGCAAGGGTGAGAGCAAAAGAGGGGAAAGGGAAGATGTAAGGGGCTCTACAGAGGGATATGAAAAAGTCATGCGTATTTTGCATGACCTAGGAGAACAGACTCCACTAACAAACACTAATTCTTTAAATGTGGAAGGAGAGAAAAGCTCTTTACTCCTTCCTAATAAACTTATATATGCTGCAAGCTGAAGCTTTTTGTTATGAAGCCTAAGGTCTCTCCAACACAAGCAGGTGTACACACACAGGCATGTACTCACAGTTACAGATGTCCCAGCAAAATCCATTCGGGCTCTGAACAGGAATGTAAACAGATAACTGCTACTACGCACATGTAACTAACTGGTACTCGTGGGTCCGGAGGCAGTGCAAACACATAATTTTGAAAGTCGCCAGGCAACCTGGATTCTACAGTCATATGTAAATGGCAGGTGAATTTGATTTTGTTATGAATGGAAAACTTGAGTTTCCCAGCTGCAATGTTTTCTTCACCACAGAGAGAACTGATCTGTTCTGTCCCCATTTTCCTTGCCCCTCATATCTTAGTCGAACTTGTTTTTCTCAGATGAATGTGTAGAACTTCTCTATAAATCAGCATATTTCTGGAATGACTATGAATGTTTATGAAATGAGAGAAAGTGCAAGGGAAAGATCTGTGCTTAGTTAATTTTAAATGCTTGGAAATAAAAGTTGCATTGTGAACAGATATAAACATCAATGCTTAGCAACCTAATAAAATCTTAATCTTAATAAAGATTTCAAGTTCATCTTTAAAGTCAGTAAGCACCCCTTCTTCTCAAATTACACCAAGACTGAATTTTCCTAGGGAGGAAACATTCTCTGTTGCTATCCTAATAAACTTCCTCTTCTATTTTAGATAGATTTTAGCCTCACTTCTCTTGTTTACGCAGAATTAAATAATTGCTTCTTCCAATCACAGTTTCCCAGGGAAGTATTCTTGCTCCGCCACTATGGCAGAATGGCTCAGACAAATACATGCAACTCTTTCACCAGCTGTACAGCAAGATCTTTTTGAAGTCAAGGAATCTTTCACACACCTCAGATGCACTAAAACACTCTGTCAATAAAAAAAAGGTTCTGATGCCAGAACCTACAAACAGCAGTTACCATTTACAGACTGAACGATTTCAACATCAGAAGGAAGATAGGGTTCCATCATAAGGTTATTATATTAATTACATTTATGCATAATCTGAACTCTATCTGGTTGAACTACGACTTGCTAAACCATCATAATTCTTTTGTACAGGTCATTTATTTTACTTCAGCACTTGGTAAACAAAACATTTGTATCGTTCATGTAACAGCACAAAAAGGTCACTGTGTACATAATAAGGCATCACTATGGTATAGGAGACTGTTTTGAATTGTGTTTGTCTCAACATTGTTGCCATACTTCTTGGCCTTGGCTCTGGGAAGACTGTGATATCAGCTCAAGGTGTTTTATCCTGCCTGACTAGTGCAAGAATGGTCAGGGCAAGCGGCCCCTTTCAGGCTAACCCCCAATGCCCCTCCTTAATAGACCTTGAGGAAGAGCTGGCTGAGAAGAAGGGCGGAAACCTAACCCCTCTGGCCCCTCGAGAGTGAGTATGGAGGCGGAGGATGGATGTTAGTAAGCATAAGATCCACACTAAATGGATTGTTCCCTCTTTCTAACCTGAGAAGCGAGTTTGTCTTTTGTTTCAGGAAGAAGCGAGTGACCCAGACGCGTCGATGGAAGATGTGAAGTAGGTCATGGAATGGATTAAGAGGGTGGGAGACCACCACTGATGGAAAATTTTCTTTGACTGGTCACCCACAGCGACCAGCGCCTTCAATGCATTGCTTCATGCTGCTGTAGTTTTACCACTAATGCAAAGCTGTGTGCGTGTTGTCATGATAGCGACTTGCTATGGCTTATCTCATGGTAAGCATCTCATCTATACATACTATGTTGAAAAGTATGGAATTTCTCATTGTCAGAAATCAATCTTTTTCTCCATGGATAATTCCTTGGAGATAGTGTTCCAGAAACACAGAAACACCAAATTAGAGATACACGACACACACAGTTTTGGAAAATAAGAAAAACAACTTCCTAAGATGAGGATGTCTACAGCTGTAGCACCCAGCCATGCTACAGAAGATCTAACCTAGAGATCTTGCACAAAACATAAGAGACTAATTTCATATTGAGGGAAGCCCTGCAGGTAAATGGAGGTTTCCCTCAGGCAATATTCAAAAATAATTTTCAGACATATTCTTATTTACTTAAGGTAAAAGGCTGATAAGAAAAATATATTCTTAAAATTATTTAATAAAAAGGAAACTTTTCATTTGAGAAAGCATTTAGGGAAGATTGAGTTCACTCGTTCTTTCTGCTTCACAGCTTCTTTGCAATCTGCTCTGTTCATTTCAAAAAATACCATTCCACAAACAGCAAACCTAGGTTACAGCTGCCTAAAAGCTTGGGTAGCTGGAGGGCCATTCCAATAAAAACTTGAGCCAATACAAACATAAGACATTTGAAATTCCTAGAACAACTACAGAGTGAATGGAGAACTGAGATCTATTTCTGTTTCTAACTAAATGGCATCAAGGCTTGTTGCGGGTAATCATTAGGAAACTGGGAAAATTATTTGATTCCTAGCCTAGCAGTTTGCTATATATTAGCCACATTCTTTGTTTTCAGTCAGAGTTTCAGCTTTATAGAAAATAACAATCAAACAGTACAGTAATGAAACTTTTACATATCTGTCTGGCCTACATATAAATTGTGAGCCACATTCAGAAGAGATTCAGGACACTGGCCACAATGGAACATGTGATCTTGAACTCAAGTCAAGTTATCTTTCACCCTTCACGTCAAATCTTAAATATCATCAAATATCATAGATAAAATACCACTACTGGGGAAAAATATGATAGAAATAAAGAACAAGGTATCAATATTTCAAAAGAGAGTCCTAAAAGAGTCCTAAAATGACAAAATTTGACACACTGTTCTAAACCTTGGACCAAATGACATTGGACCCCAGACTTTATCACACATCTCCAGAGCCTGTTCTTGCACTCACCAACAAAACTCATTTGTTTCAGTAGGAACTGGAGACGTTACAGCCATCAGCCTTCCACACAGGGCAAAGATGCAATCCCTTCTGCTTCAGCTTTGAACTTCCATCTGTTACAAAACAGAAAGCTTCGTTGACACCAGAGTTAAATGCTACAGAACAACAGGTCAAATATTCAGTGACTTTGAGACAACATGTTCAGTATCCATCTCATCATTTTTTTAATAAATACCTAATAGATATTTGGGTATCATAGTATCGTGATCATGCATACCCTCAGCATCTGTCCAATGCAGTTTAATGCACTGACATGTCACATAATTTAGAAATGGAAGAGACGTGAAAACAGTAGCAACAGAAGAGGCTGTGACCAGAGTATGGGCACACCCTAACCAGCTTCAGTTCCAAGTGGGATGAGATCAGCTCACACTGTTCATGGGTCAAAAAGAAGTTTGGATATGAAGGAGTTAAAGCCACACACAAAAGAAAACATTTTGCACCAAGCAGTGGCAGGACATTTTACAGCTGTGCTAGAATAAAGGAAAGGGAAAGTAGAGGGGGAGCCTGCAAGGACAGCTGGGAACCCATGGTGTTTGCTGTGGAAAACACAACACCACTCACTGGAAACAGGAACTCTGAATCTTAAAATAGTAATTATAATTACTGTTTATCTGTAAATATTGGTGTATTCATATTCTTAAGAAATCAATCCATACAATTTACTGCAACTTTTGATGACCCCATGTTAAACTGTCTCTTCCCCCAGAAAAATTGAAGTCTACCCAAAAAGCTATCTGCCATGAACCACAAATCGAGAAGCCCTGAAAAACTCCGAGTCAAGCACATAATGCTGTATACAAATTGGGAACATAAGAAAATATATTGGCTTCCAGAGCCGAGAGAGAGATTCTGGCCAGTTTTCCTGCATCTTCACTATGCTGAGAAAGCCTCAAGAAAGAGCAGAGAAAAGTGTATGCAGCTTCTTTCTCAAAACACACACAGACAGGAAGAAGGTAGGTTTTGGTCTCAGATAGATGAGCCACTGCTGAAACAACTCCCCCAAACCCCAGTCTTCTAACAGGGAAAATGACCAGCAGTCCCTCCTCCATAACAACATACTGTATCTACTGCAACATTCAACCCACACACAGTAGCAGAGACTTTCCCTTTGGTGGGGAGGAGGAAAAAAAAAAAACAGACCTTCTTAGCATGTTCCCCGCTGTTTACC
>VWPW01003972.1:30410-82323 GCA_013389825.1 Crypturellus undulatus | reverse complement strand
AAGTGCCTAATATGCACTTAAGTTTTTCTTGCACACAGGGCCAGGTGTGACAAAATCCTTATTCTATGCAGGTCTNGAGCTTTAGCAGCTCCAGGACCCCCTTTTTATTATATCCCACCTGGGAATGGGGATGCCCATTCCCTCCTACCCAATTCAGCAGCCGTTTTGCAGCCACTGAGGGGACATCCCGGGTGGCCAACAGCTCTGAGGACCCTCAAACCTGCTCAGCTCTTGGGAAAACTTTTAAGTGCCTAATATGCACTTAAGTTTTTTTGCACACGGGACAGCCTAGGGCCACGTGTGACAAAATCCTTATTCTGTGCAGGTCTTTTTGCCTCTTTTCACCCTCTCTTGTCGCCTTTGGAAGAACTAGCAGAGCCCTGGAGGACAGGCAGATCTTTTATGTAATATATGGGACGTCGGAAAAACGCTGTCACATAAACAAGGCATTGCCTTTCCATAAACTATTCCTGAGCCTTGGGATCCCGGAGAACACGTGGGAGAGCAAAGAGCACAAAGTGAGGGCTGTTTGCGGAGCCAGAGGGACACCTCACCTGTACTAATGCGGCCAGAGAACACACAGAAGAGATTTAAAGAAGATTTCTTAACGTAATGCAGATTGAGAGTCTCAGGTCCTTTTAAAGAAATGTTATTCATTCAGCATTTTAAGGAAAACAATGGTTTATGCATCTTATGTGAGACTGAATAAGCTACACCTGCAGCTGTACGAGTCCAAATATATGGCTCTATCTGGAATTTATTTGTTAAAAGGTTCAATAAAATAGGAAGTGAGCAGTTCCTTGTATCTTATACAATACAAACAGCAGAAAACAGCATGGATGCTGGCAAAAATCCATTACGAGAAAAAATCATCACTTCCCAACATCAACAGCCAACTGAAGAGATCCATTAAATATTCTTGTTGGCTACAGACACCCTGTGATCTGATTCTTTCTGCTTTTCATCCAGTAGCTTAATTTGGAAAAAGATGACAAAAAGCAAAAAGATAAAAGGTAAAAACACTTGTAGCACAAGGCCACATGATACTAAACTAACAGTAAAAATGCTAATTTTAAAATTAATTCCACACCATTGAGTGATATCATCTATTTGCGCCTTTTGTTTCTTTACATATTTAGAGAGAAAATGTATATGGATGTATGACAAAAAGCACTTATGCCCAATATCACCAAATAAACTATGACAGAAGTGGGAACAGAAGTCAGATATTCTGACTCAAGCTCTTATATCTTGTCCATCAGCCATAAAATTCCCAGGATGTATTTCCAACTTTATTTCTAATTCCAATACATTACAACAGCTGTACAGTTACAGTAGAAAACCAGAGCCCTCTACCACATGACTGTGTGCACACAGATATATATATATAAAAATAGGATTTATCATAATCAAAAAAATGCTTTCAACATTAAATACTTGACCTGCAATCTTCCTGGGACAAAGCTTCTGCACACAAAATTCTGCTTCAGCCAGGACTGGTTTTTATTTTTTCTAAACCAGATGAGGCTTCACTTAATTGTTGACTTATTTTCTTACTTGATGGTAGACTGTACTGTTCACGTGGACTGCAAGACTGACTGTGACTCATCTATATCTAAATATTGGAACAGCAGAAAAAAAATCAAGGGCAAAATATACATCTCATTTTTAAATGTGCCTTTGTTTGCATGACTAAGAGGCTTAACATTACAGTTCAGATGCTCAGCAAGGGTAAACTGGTCTAATTCAGAGCATCTCAGTGGCAATATGTTGATTTAGCTGATGATTCAGACTGATCTTTTATCACCTATAGACTGTCAGACATCCTGAGGACAGTTTCCTCATTCGTAGATCCTCTTTTCCATGACTCCATTAGCTGACTTGAACTTGTTTGCACAGATATGAAGCAGTTCTTGTACATTACCCAATGTACTGATCCCTGTAAACAGCTCTTTTCACAAAGAGCTCCAAAAGTTGGTTTTATATTGCAAATTGCATTCTGAAAAACAGTTGGGCAATTCAAAAGCATATGAAAGCAATTATAATTATAATACTGCTGTGATAATTAAAACATTGCCAGCTGTATGCAAGTCTACTGAAATCTACAGCTGTTATATGGGTGATGGAAAAAAAGGCCAAAACTTCAGTTTTTCGGCCCCATAATTTCTCAGGCTGCTACGTTACTAACCAAATTACTATCATTCTCCTACCTCACAAAATGCTGAAAACGAGCCTCTTTTCTCCACATTTTCTTGTAAACAACTGTTTCTCTCATCACTTCTGAGTAAGAAAAATTGTAACACACTCTACAATGAATGTCCAGTACAAGATTAAACCGGATCAAATAAAAACATCAAATTAACTGATCTTCTTGTGCCGAAGACATGGCCGTCTTTCTGTAGACTCTTTCTACTCTTGGTCACCTCTGTCTTCAGTTGCCATCGGTGATTCCCTCCGCTGCTCCTCTGGATCCCCGGGCAGAATACTGGTGACCGTCTGCAGCAGCGATTCGATCTGCTCTTCTGTTAGTCTTTCTTCACTCTCTTCTACCATCTGCAGGTCAAAAATAATCTATTGTAATAATCAAATCCACATTTCCTTCCTCGGCTCCAAGCAGAAGGTCTAGGCTAACAGGAAAATACCATTTCAATGTGTGTTTTACAATACATTGTAAAACATTACAAAAGAACAGCTCATTACCAAAGCAACCAAGCTGAACTCTTACAGCATTATAAAGGGAGAAAAAAGCTCCACCATCAACTGTAACAATTGCAGTTCTTAACGAGACTTTATTTTCTTTAAAAAAAAGGAAAATGAAATACTTGGAAAAGACCTTCCTTCCTGGTTTCCCTTGTGCCTTTCTGTGAGAATAGGGAACCTGTAACTGGTTGCCCAAATCTTTGCATTTTATCCATCATCCAGAAGATCATCCAGAAGATAAGCAACGAGGCCATAAAAGTTGCCATTTGATACTGTAACAGTCATATTTTGTTGGAGTTTACTCCAACAAACATTTTTGCATTGCAAACATCCTAAACGTAAAAGCACGTAAAACCTATGAACACCACAGAACATGCTGTCGAATCAACAGTACCATTCCCTAGGATTAATGAGGGACCTGTGGAGCTCTGAGAACTCTTACATCACTGCTAGCAGTAAAAACAACTGCCCTAATTTATCACCAGTTGTTAAAAGGAAAAGCTAGTTAGAGGACTGGAAAAGCAAGCTGAACAAATTCGTCAAACGCAAGCGAAACCAATTAGGATTGTGAGGCTCGAGATCTTCTTTTTATTCCAAGTCCTTTAAAATTGCCTTTGAAGAGCGATCATGAATATTAATTATGGTTCCAGTCAACACAGGTTTAATGAGTTCTGGCAATAAATTGCCAGCTATGCTGATCCATCTTTCCTTCTAAAACCAGAGGAATGGTATCCTCAATTAAAGACTTTTTTCCAGTGTCCTATGAGCCCCCTTTGCCCAATTTGCTCATCTTGCACTGTCACTGTCTACAGATACTTGAAGAAGGAATCAAGCAAACTAGAATCCACTTGTGTAGCAAGGACAGACCATAAATGTCCCTTTGCAGGTGACTGTTTCTGGGGAGCATCCTGGGCAAAGGATGGGATCCTCTCTGGAATTATGATCTCTTCTGCTAAGTTGTGCAAAGCACAATCAGTCTGGTTTTTGGGCTGGATTACAGTGTTATTAATCACTATTTCATTGCACTCCAAAGGTGACTGCCCCAGAGCAGCAGGAACATTAGAGATACTTTACAAAGAAAAAGACCAAATCCTTCGGACAGGCAAAATTACTTAAGCCTGATTTATTCTGCAAGGGGCAATGCCAGATGCATTTGTTACCATCCCTCTGCTTTCAAGTTTTCACAAAACTGTCACCTTGTCTGGCTGCGATCTGATTTATTGGCTCACATGAAGTCTGTGAAACGAAGCTCGTTCACATTGAAACTGCTTGAACACAAGCAACAAGAGGAGCTAGGCAGNAAACTGTCACCTTGTCTGGCTGCGATCTGATTTATTGGCTCACATGAAGTCTGTGAAACGAAGCTCATTCACATTGAAATGTTATCCCTTGCTAGGCAGCTCCTCTCCCTTTCCTCACCAAGCACTTACTCCATCAGGTGACTCAAGTTAAACAAAAGGATGTGATCAGAATTTATCAAGAGATAAAACAGCGATTTCTGGATCAGTATCGGCTCTTCCCAGCCTCTGCACTTAAGGCAGGATGTGCTTAAGTGAATGTCTAATCCCGAGGCTGAAGGAGCAGCGCTGCAGCTCCCAATACAGTCACACTGGTGGCATCTGCCCTGCTTGAACACAAGAGCTTGCAGCACCGACAAGCTGCAAAGAGCGACGTGGGACTCTGACACATGAGCTCGGGCGATTGCTCTGGCAGTTTAAGAAATCACATTTTACCAGCGAGCTGATGAAAGAGAAGGAGACTCCCATGTTCCGGAGACGCTGGTGCTGTAACTGCTGCCTCAGCCCAAGCTGAGGAGGAAGGAGGCTGTCAAGCGAGATGCTGGACACTGCAGAGCGGGTAACGCGGCTCCAGGTTCCCTGCTGTCAGATCAGCAGTCGCTGCTAGAGGGAAGTGGTAATTCCTTAAACTGCTGCAGCAAATTCATCAAGGACTCACCTCTCAGCAGCTCGGAGGCCGCAGCCGCCTCCCAGTGCTTCCGCACCGCACGCGGAGACACAAAAATCTACACTTGGCAGGACGGAGAGCTTATTATTCATGGTGATATTTCAGCACTTTTTTTTTGCTGTATTACCATTCAGGAGTTCAAAGGAGTAAAACCGTAAGCTATAAAATTCAATCTTTTCACTCCTCAGGGTAAGAGCAAGAGCAGTGACTTCTGAACATCTAAGCAATTAGGAAAGAGCAAAGCAGCAAGCCCCAATGAAAAACTCAAAAATTAAACAGGGAAAATATGTAGATAAAGAAAGAAATGGCGCTGTGCTAAAAGGAGACTGACAGCAAAGGAAACAGAAGGTGATTCAGGCTCATTCTAGATTCAACAGATGTTCGAACAGTCGTCTGATTTGCATCCATAAGACAACGATAGTACTAGGAATAATACTACGATGTTCAAAAAAATTATGCACAAGAGGAAAAAAAGGGAAAAGGAAACAATTATATTCAAGTACTTAATTCCCTAGTGAGATTTTGATACTTATTCCTCTATTGGTAAAAAAGCCTTGCTAACCTTTAACTTGGAATTGGAGACTGCTACAGCAACAGATTCAAACTGTAAGCAGTCAGGAATGCAAAGTTTACACTAGGGAAAACAAAAATGCAAATGTTTCTGAGAAGTATATGACATAAGATATTTATGTTGGCAGTGCCACACGAGCCAAATGGAAATAGGTCATCCTTAGAGATAGCATATACAAACTGTAGGTTATCCTCAACCGAAGCTTCCGCTGAGCTGAGCATTCTCAGTATTAAAGGTTGTGAACAACTAGTGAACTAGGCAGTGTTACAAGAATACAGTTTATAGATGAAAAGCACCCTGATGTGCAGCAAGACAGGCACATCCTTTTCTCAAGGCTGAGAACAAGGATGTTCTTGAAATGTATACACAAAAAGGGAGAAGCCATGTTGTTGACGCTTCCTGTTCTAATACATACTTCCAAGGTCCTGATTTTCAGCATTCAAGTTTGTATTACCCCAAAATAACTACAAAATGTTTTTGTAGCAGGTAGTATGTCTATAAAATGCAGTTATGTAATTAAGATTAATTTATTGTCAAACTAGGCCTCAACAACAGCTTCTCTCACACAAACCATTAACACTTACTAAACTCTCATTGTAATATATTCATAGAATATATGGAGAGTCCTGCTGTCTTTATTTAGAAGATACAAAGATTACTTTATACCTAGAACTGCTGGCTATAATTTAAGAATCTCCTCAATTTCAAGTCCGTAAGAGGGCCAACTAGCTTCACTGGACTGTAAGCTAAGTGCTTAAAATTAAGAAAGCATTTACTAAACTAAATGCAAAGAGGATAACCACCCATCCACTCTCCTCCCCTAAGCATCTATCATTGGGGTCAGTATCACGGAGAGGATATTGGAAGAAACTGACCTTTATCACAGCCCAGCATGGCATTTCTTACGGCCTGCCTATTCTGTTCTTTATTTCCAGTTAAATCGATGGATGGATTTTCTAATGTAACAAAATAAAATACTCACCCACCATCCATCCCTTGAATCCTCTTAGAAGAGGATGAAAAGATGAATTGCTCGTCAGCTGCGGCATTAAATACTGGCAGATCCCTTGCTCAGTAATGTGGCTGCTGCTGGGAACTGAGCTGTATTTATTAAACAAATGTGTATGTGGAATACTTTATTACCACGCAGCCTTTCCCAGCTGTGCATTCTAGCTGTAGTAGCTTTTTAAATTAAACACTATGTATGAAATTCTTAGAGGCAGAAAATAACAATAATTACCAAATCAGATGTAATATTAAAATTACATTATGTAGTAGTTGCATCAAAGCCTTGCTGATAAATTCTTGTAGCACAGTTACCTGTAGAAAGTTTTAAAGGCTCCATTTACCAAGGAGACAGATGAGGAAGGTGACGATGTGAGAAGAGCAGGTAACCTGACCATCAACGTGATTTCAGCTGAAGATCAACACGGTGGTTTTACTATAAGATGAACATGCAAATCCATACATGTTCACAGTAGCATATATAGACATAAACACACAATATGTACACAGACATATACACACAGTCTAGACTTTTCTTTACACACTGAAACAAGGGCAAGTTCTTTAGGAACACGCTGTCACGTCTTATAATCACACCTTAGTGTTTCTACTTACCCAAATAAAAGCAAAGTACAAGAGATTTCATCATCCTCTCTGGGCTTCTTTTTATTTTTCAGACTAGTATTTATTTCATTTAGAGAAGAGAAGAGACAATATACCACAAATGTTGGAGAATAAATAAATCAGCACTGAAGAACTTAAAAAATTCTGAAAAGGACTGAAAAACTGTCTCAAGTATATGGAATATTTGAAGGATAGCAAAGCTCAGTGCCACTGAACAGAACAATCTGTGGGTTAAAAGCTATTGTTCCTTTGAACAATAAGCTAAGGATTCTGTTAAAAATCTATAAACTATAATAAAATAGAAAATGGGATTCTGATCATTTCAAAAGCTATCGAGCACATAATCTAATTCCAGTGTAGGAGGTACATGTTCTGTGAGAAAACGGCTGCTATTGCCTTCTCAAGCAGTACTTCAAAGTTATTCAGCACCAGCACACTAATAGAAGAAACAACATAAAGCAGAAATGAAGTAAACGACTGAATGAAAGGATTAATGCCACTCAGAGATAATTAACCAAGTATGCGAAGTGGAAAGCAAAATATGTTGTTGCGAAAATAAAATATTTAAATCTTCTAACATCTTCCATTTTCCAGAAGGATACATTAAATTATTTTCTATTCAACCATAAAAGACAATCTGCCAGTCAGGTTATGCAGAACACATATCCCGAGGTACAAAGCTGTCTGAGACGAAAATCTGGTTTTAAAAAGCACAGAATTAAAATCTACTTTTCCACTGAGAGGGAGGAATGTGGAGCAATTTGTTCATTAGAAGAGAAGCCGCTTAATTTTCCAATCCATCACTATTCAGCATTAAATAAAGTTGGACCAGTATCATGGTTAGATCAACATCACTATCTGTCTTCTCTTTTGTGAATCACTGAGCCAGGGACAACATATGTTAAAGATTAAAACAGGAGGTCAAGATAGCTGTAATGTGTACAGTGTTTTGCCCAGTGGGATATAAATTAGAATTTCATGCTCATTTTGTTGCTGTTGTTGTTAGAAAATAAAACCTAGCCCATAGTCTGGAAAGAACAAAATGCAAAAATACAACAATCTATGCATAAATACTTATGAAAGAACATGAGATCAAAATATAAATTCACTTTTTAGTTTAAATATTATCTAAATTGATTTATCCTTTGCATCCAAAGGAATTGACTTTTATAGAGGGACAATAAACAACAGAAAGCCAGGAAAGCAAGAAGTGACAAGCAGTAGTAAATATATCCACTGATATGAAAAATGTATCAGGGTAAATTGTATTCCACTCCTTGTACAGGCAGCACCGAATAAAAGTTTGAGGCATCAAAGCTATGCAATGAAGAAAGTCACAGATGCGTGACTTGTTTGGAGTCTTAAAATTGACTTTTAAAAAGATATGACTGATTTGCTTGCATTTTATGAAATAGTCAGAAATGTTCAATAGCATTTATTTCTGTCTTCAATTCAAGAATGACTCAAAGCTTTTCCGTGGCAGGGGGGAGTCCCATGAAAAGAAAATCAAAACAATTTTACACCTAGTGCTCACTTCTCTGTATGTTGCCTCTCATACATCTACTGCAGTAAATAGACTTGTCTCCCATGAAATCTATTTATGAACAATCTTCTCCCTGCTGACATCAAAGTTAAAAAATCCTATAGCGTCCATGGCTTTGCCTTATTTTATATTCAGATGCTCTGAGAAGATGGAAGTTGTCTATGTTCGAAGGCGCTGCATTGCTGCAATCTCTCTCCCATTTTTTCTCATCAAAACCCAAAGTGATTCATGACAGCAATCCAAAAGCTAAATCATTTGCTCTCTATGGTTTCAGTCTCTGTATTTCACCAAGGAAAAGAGCCTGCAATTTCCTAGCAGATATTACTCTTAAAAGACTTTGATGTCCTTTGATGAAAGAGTTACGTACTACAATCTGAGGAGCTTTAATTTAACAGTGTTAATAATCCATTCCACCTAATTTATGGAATACCTGTTTTAGAGGAATTTGCACTGAGGTTACAGGGTACCTCAGTGTAACAACAGAAATAACTGTATCCCCAATCCTTCCCTGGCTATAGGTAAGATAATAATGAACTGATGGGAGGAGGGAAAAGCAGACAAAAAAGAGAGTCATCTCAAAGAAGTGAAAATATTAATGCAATTCAAGGGAAATGAATAAAAAAGAGACAGCATATGCTGAACTGGGACATTATGAATTTGTGTCTAACAGATGAAGCTGACAAAGGTATGAGAAAGGCTCTACATCATCACTTATGAATAATTTCCCACGCAAAACTGATGAAGCCTTAATGCTCTTGGTTGAGTCGATGACAAGACTGACAGTGATCTCTTCAGACACAGAATACAAAATTAATTCCTTGACTGGAAGCATTCTTGTATGAGATGCTTTCAGCACCAGAAAGGCTACTCTATGGCTACAAAAGAAAAACAGTCCCACTAGTACCTCTTTAATCCTTCCTCTTCTTGCAGCAAATATGATCCTGTTATTACGCAGTTTGGTTTCAGGATAAGATTACAAACAGATGTTCTTAATGTAAGAGACCTTTATTAGAGGAACATCCGTATTATAATAATCTCTTTATTACTGCAAGACTTTGTATTCCTACAGAGATGCTTCAGAGAATATATGGTCCACACATTTCTATTTAGCAACAATCTCTCTTTACATCCAAATTATGCTTAACACATTGACAATTGCTACTTTCTATCAGAAAGCCTGTTTATATTTATTTCTTATTCTACATAACTGCTCAAAACACAGTATCAACCATTATTCATTCTTTTTCAATGTGTTTGGGTTTACTATAACGTTAAATGCATAAAAAACCCACCCTGGCAGTTGCCAACTAGGGAAGTAATTGGTTACAGAGCAGCAGCAGAAAGTCTTAGGTAAATATATTCTCTACCCACAATACTGTAATTAACCTTTTAGTAATTTTGTTAGGCGTTTTCATTACACAACATTGAAGCAAACATAAGGGTGGAGAATATGTCTGCGAGAAAGACAAGCGAGTCTCCAAGGGAGGTCTCAGAGCAGAACAGAATGTAAATATGTGTATAAAATGAGATATTCAATCACTGACCACGAAAAAGTCATTGTTCAATCAATTTTCAAGGTTAAAGCTGCTTTTATTTAAGAGCTTTGAGTAGTTAGAGGCAGAGTTACTTACCAGCTGTATTTCAACTGCTGTTACAGGCCTGTGGTTAAGCAACTGCAGCTTTTCTGCCCTGATTAAAAAAAAAAAAAAAAAAAAANAAAAAAAAAAAAAAAAAAACCATAAAACACACTGAATTACTATATAATTGGAGGATCCACCAAAAAAAAAAAAAAGGAGTCATGAGATGTAAGTACATTCCAGATAACTTACGGCTGAAAAGCTCCTGCCAAGAATAATTTTGCCTGGCTTTGTGGTGTGGTCTCATACTTTAATTGCCGTGATAATTTGGGTATTCTGAATATATTGTGGGTCTGTCTGGATACAGTGCTATTGCCACCTATTGCCTAAGGTGGCCAAGCAGATCCCTTTTAATTCATTACTGCACAAGCACTATTTAAACTGCACAGTTATTTTTTTAACCGAGGTACAGAAATGCTGAAGAGCTGTTAAAGGTTGCAGAGTCTTGGGCTATGGAAGTGGCCTCAGTAATAGTTACCAAATCAAAGAAATTAAAAATTAGCTGGAAAACATTCAGTCACAGAAACTGACTGCAAACCACACGGTTTAAGCCTGTCCTTTTCCTGGGTTATTTGTGACTTGGTTAACTGCATAGTCCCACCATACAGCTGTGTGATCAGCAAGGTTAAAAAAAGAGAAAGAAACTGTCAAAAAACCTACTCCAGCTGCTCACGAGTGGCAAAGGTGCAATCACTTGCTGCAGGCTGCCTGGCAAGGAGCAATTCCTTATGCTGCAGTAATTCAAACACTTCTCACCACCTGCCCACACTGAAAGGCAGAAAGTGGTTCTGTGCATCCAGGCTGCAGTTCTGTGCCTTGCACTTCCCAGTATCACCTGCTTTGATTTTGGGTACAAACTGTGCTGCATCTGTATTTTATAGTTCAATTTCCATTCACTTCTGCCTGCAAGGCTGGGCGGAAGCCAGCAAAATTAGTCTGATATTGGTATTTCAGCACAAAAACATCTTAATATTCAGAGAGACAGCACCAAGGAAGCCAGTGTTAAAAGTTCCTAATAAAATCAGAACCACAATTATGCTGTTTTTCTGGATTCACTGCAGCCTAGCAGCTAATAGCTCTACTTTTTCCCCTAAAATGAAGATATCTCGCATATTTTCCCTTTAAAATAGATATTTAAAATAGAGGTATAAGAGGGAAAAAAATAATCACAAAACTTAAACATCTCTCTCCTTTCGGGGCAGGAAAATGTGCTCAAATAAGCATTTATATGAAATTCAAACCAGAACATTTGAGCAATAGTTCTGCAGTCAAAAATGAATAATTTTCACCCCTATTGAAATACAAACCACACTAACAGCAAGGTCCCAAACAGCTTCATAGGCCAGTAATATGTATTTCATTAATCTCAGAAGCTCAAAACATTAACGCTGATCACATAATAGCAGCACAGCTAATGAACTGAGTTGGTCTTTGTGTTTTAGTGGAGAAAAACACACTAGAAAGGGGCTGCTAGAGATGTAAGAAACGTTTAGAAGAGCATATGAAACATTAAAAAAAAAACACTTTTTAATAAAAGTGTATAGCTACAATGCATTAAATATAGTCATTGAAGATTTTCCCCGCAAAATAGACACTTGGTATGTACTACAGTGTATAAAGGAAGTTAAACACATATTTGGGGGGACAAAGTCCTTAATGGTTACATTTGATGGATGCATCTCTTCTCCTAGCAGACATCTGCATTTGGGTAGTATTTCATTACCGTGTACAGAACTAAAATGAAACCCGCCAGGTCACACACACTGTCTTGCAGCTTGTCATACAGCAGCGACCTACAACCGCGGTGAACTAAACTCAGAATTTAGTGCTACTCAGAGGACATCGTTAAGGGATATTTAAATCGATTCTGCATAGTTTCTCCTCAATTCCTTGGACCTGTGGGGGGTTTCAAATGAAAAACTTTGCAGCTTTTAGGAGAAAACAGATGCTGTAATTAACAGCACGGTGCTAACAGGTCACTGTCCATCTGGCCGAGGTGCTTTGGAGATACCATCTCTGTTGCTGCTGGCCTCCGACACCGGCTGCCTTTGATATCTAGTGCCAGACAACAGCTCCCAACGCTCCGAGTGCTCCAGATCCCCCGAATCCACACGCCTGAGCTCAGGGAATATTCACCATCCTCCAGGGAGCCTATGGCAAGTGGTGCATTGCCCGGCTGCACACCCACATGCGTGCACGTGTGTCAAGGGGTAGCAAATTTAATACTTCTGCAGGCAGCTGGGCTGGGAATAAGGCCCTTCATTTATCCTCTGAACACGGAGAATGAGCAGCAGCGACATAAAATTTTCCTGGCTGTTTCCTGATGGAAAAATCCAGTGTTACCAAAGGCAGGATGATCTAACGGGCCCCTTTTCACCTATAAGGGTCACAATTCTACAGGAAGAGTGATGCAAATCGGAGCCTGAGAGATGCTGGTATTCAAAGAGCTGCTCTGCTGATACAAACCAGTGGGTTTAGTTAGATGGGAAGGTTTTGAGGGTGTATTCAGAGCCCTTAAGGACAGAAACAGGCTCCACGGCCATGACACCCACCTCAGTGTTTGCAGCCCTGGCCCGCTAGTGACAAAACAAAATCCTAAAAAGGAAAAAAAACGTCAATTGGTCCACCTGGCCCCTGAGTCACTTTGCTGCCATTTCTGTAAATTGCCAGAAAATGATTCCAATCTGGATTTGCAACTCTACAAGATAAGCTTACAATTAAATGTGGCATTAGTGAAATAAAAAATAACTGACACCAGGCAATCTCCAAGAAATCCTCCCATATACCAGTTTAACACAGAAAGCTTTCTATAATTCCAAGTCTTTTGGAATTCGTATTTACTTAAATTTGATCTATTGTTTACCCTCTGCATTTCAAAATTATAGAAGTGCCTAAGGAATTAGGACTTGAAAATACAGAAAAATAAGCCTTCCTTATGACCAACCACAAAACTGCCCAACACATCTGCTTGAAAAGCAAATGCCAACATTTTGGGCACTATCCTACGCTTTTGATTTTCCTACTTCTGCAGAACCACAGCAGATCGTTTTTCTCAGGTTTCAGGAGAAAGCTGCAGCGAAGTGATGTCTGGTACATGGATGAACGCCAACAACTGCAGCAGATGCTGATCCCACATGCACCTCTAAGGGGAGTTCTGTGGGAGAAGAGGGAAGATGCTGCTACCTGAGCATCAAAATTTGCCCTTACAAGTAGGGCTCCTTAAGGTAAAGGTGCCTAAATACATGTCCTAAAGCAAATATTTTAATGGGGTTTTCAAAGTTTTCTCTAACACCATTGACTAAATTGGTTCGCTGAATTAGCTTCATTACCCAGATAACTGCTTCTGTTGGGGAGAGGATGAGAGCCAAAAAGGTGAGAAGTGGTGAATGTGCCCCTGCTTTCTCGCCACTTTATAGCTATTTATTTAGCACCTTGATCCTTATAGCAGCACCTAGACTGCTAAGAGCACTGCTGAATCTAAAACCGAGCTGTCGGCTGCCTCCGCTGTCAGGAAGATNTTTATTTAGCACCTTGATCCTTATAGCAGCACCTAGACTGCTAAGAGCACTGCTGAATCTAAAACCCAGCTGAGGTCACTGCTGTCGGCTGCCTCCGCTGGCAGGAAGATGAAGTATTTATAGCTGCTGCTGTAATGAGCCGCGAAAGGGGCAGAAACCAAAACCTGAATATTGACTAGACACAAATCCTTTCAGCCCAGAACTAAAACTGAGAGCAGGAGATGCAAGGAATCAAAGAAAAAAAGTCAAAGCTTGTAAAATTATATCAAAAGACATCACCACCACACATAAAAGCAGAAGTCCTCCCAGAGCTGGGGAAAGAATATTCAACAACATCTCAAAGCATCGGGCCAATTCAACTGAATAAAGGTATGACAGATTCAGTGCTTTTTCCTCAAGAGCGAGGGAACAGGCTGGTTCGGCGCCTGCAGCACTTGCCTGAGACGCAGGAGCTCCAGTTTTAATCCTGGCTTTCCATGTTATTTACTTTACGGTCTCTGGCCAAGCACAACGTGTCTGTGCCTCAGTTTCCAAACGCCTGCAACAGAGATCAGGTCTGCAGCTCTCCTAGCTCCTATATTTGCTTGTAAAATACTTATCCTCTTACACAAAAATTCACAGCCAAATTATCAGAATCAAACAATCAAAGCCACATCATGCCTGTGCCAAGAACAGGAATCTAGTTTATCCAGAGCTGTTTTAGAATAGATAAGGTCCAACTTGTTTATTAAGGAGAGTTTATTGGTAGAGCTGTCTACAACAGAAATAAAGACAAGTATACAATTAGCAAAACTGTTCATCTTTCCTGAAGAAAAGAATTACAGGATAAAGTAGAAAAGGTCACCTCAGAGACATGCTGCTTTATAAGCCATTAACATCATTATAAATTATTAGGGAATATGTAGAAGTTTTAGAGTCAGGACAAACTGATCTCAGGAACATTATTTCTGCAAAGGCAGTAGCAGTCAGAATATTCGGAATGAGAGAGAATTTGCAAGCAGGTCATTAAAATGTGTTATCTGAAAAATGTCATGCCAGTTTTTGATGTGCAAAGCTCCCTACTGGAAAAAAAATGACTACAAAACATCAAAAATGAATTAGCAGCAGGATGCCAAAGCCACATAAATGACTTCTGTCAGCTGAAGATGTCCAAGGAAGGCTGTTGAGTGCCAGAAATTGTAAACACTGATTCACACTGAAAAAATAGCAACCTTTCGACACGCTAACATTACGTATTTATGACTTAAGCAAAGCAATTGAATTACATATAGAGAGCTTGAATTTCAAGTAACAGAGAAATGACCAACTATTCAGTAAATGTCATCTGCAAAGTTGGACCCAGACAGTCACCTGCTGATCAATTTAAGGCTCACCCCAAAAATGTAATTTATTTTATTTCAGCAAAATATTTCAAGGTGACAAAGGGATAACTGAGGGCAAATGAAGTCATGTGAACAAATGTTCATACCGGTACAGGTATGCTAGATGCCAGCATTGCAAATTGCTTTTCCTTCTACAAGTGAGAGCAATATTTTACCTTTTATCTTGTGTTTAGTAAACATGCAGCTGCCAAGATTATTTAAGAAATACCAAGCATGCATGCGTGCAAGACAGAACATCTGCTTAGTGGGGAGGTCAATGCCAGCAGCTCTCCCCTTGCCTGAACCAAGATGTGATCTGAGACCAGCCCAGGGGACCCTTTTGATGCTTTGGACCAGACTCTGTTCCCCAGTTACAGTTTCTGACCTTTCCTGCTCCAAATGAACAGAGCAACCAGAAGGGCTCTTCTGGCATCCCTTTGAAGTGAACACTCACCAAGCAGCTTGGAAGTTCATTTTTGCAACAGAAAACTGGAATCCTCAGCCCAGCACTGGCAGTGACAGCCTCTCTCTGCAGGGAACACACACTGTGCCTCCTCCACTGACTTTTGCTCATGTCCATATGAAAGCTCCACTGCTAGAATCAGTCTTTCTGCTCCTAGAATTTCCTGCTATCATGTGCAGAAATCAGAGCTCAAATACTCACAAGTCCATTGGAAATAAGCTTCAGAGAAGGCAAATCCTGCAAGCCTGAACTGGTTTCTATCCGCACCAGTGCTGACTGCACTATTTCATACGGACACAGACACGATAAGTCTGGACTTTGTTCATGCTTCATTACATCCAAAAAACGTAAGGAACTTTCTCCTGTTCAAATGATTCCATCTTAAATCCTTCTACATCATGCATACTCACATTCCTGCTCACTAAAGAGACAGGATAACTATGCTAGTTATCTGAGCAGAAGATGAAGAAATGTTTTCAGGATAACTGACCTCAAAAGGTACCTCATTTGCTATTTAGGTTTTTGATTTATTTTTTAGACTGACTGCATTTTAGTAATACTGATTGAAACACAAAAGCTATTGGTTCTAGAGATGAATAAATACAAAAATAACATGAGTGGCTGCAGAGGGCCATTTTCTCACCCCCACAAAGAAAAATAATTAAAAAAAAAGCATGATGACACTAATCAGAGTTAATTACCTGTATGCAGAGTTTACAGGCTCCCACAAAGGCCATCACTGCTGCTTGGCTGAGCAGAGCCTCCCCACCCTGGACCACATCCGAAGCGGCTGGGACACAGTTAGTGCCAAGCTCTGCATTTCCAGCTGAGGGAGGACGGAGGCAGAGCTGCCTTTGGGACACACAAAGCTCAGCTTGCGGGCAGCAAAAACGTCCACAGTTTTGGGAGAAGAAAATCAATCTGAGGTTGCGATTTGAGGGAAGAGTGTATATTTTAAGAGGTGGGGATGTTGGACTCCTCCACATTCAAGGTCACAAAAACATTCTCCTAGAAGACAAAAATTGCTTCTTGTGTGCAGCATCGCTGAGTATTTGGTTAGACAGAATTGCTGTTGTGCATGTGCATATGCTAGAAAAAAACTGAAATATTTGTGACTGCGTAGAGGCAGATTTATCTTCAGTATGCATGCTTTTTAGCTGCTGGGAAAATTCTAAAACAACAATGGCATATACAACACTTTTATTACTAGCTAAAAATACTTAAGAATGAAATTGTAGGATCTTGAGTCGAACAACACAGCCTCTATAAAACTTTGTCTGAAACAGGACCTGGCAGGAATGGTCTAAGGTGGTCTGAGGAAATGTACTGGGCAGGATTCGTAGCACAGGTTTCCTCTGAAGTTCAGTGTAAGTAGAGTTGTCCAGCATTAATTCTGATAATGGTACATGAATCCAAAAAGTTGTGGAAATGCTGCTCTATATCAAATGATTAATTTCAAAACCTTTGATTGAGTGGGAAACACAGTGGTCTTTCAAGACAGTATTAAATAGTGGTGCTATAGTAATACCAGCCTCCTTTGGCTGTAGCATATACAGTTTTAAAGCTTGGGAGGAGACAAAACTCATCACCTAAGTCATTGAGTCTTTGTTATGGTAGAGGTTTACGTTTGTTGTAGGTTTTGGCCATAAAAAGGGAAAATACTTTCTAAAAGTACTATTGATTTTCAACTCAATACTTCCTGGAGCATGTTAACTTAAAGGCAATGTTTATATCCATATTTTAAAACTTAAATACTGTGCAGTGATTGAAAATGTGATTATTCCTAAACTAGATTTAACATAGTAACAGGAAGAAATACAAGGAGAGCCAGCTTATATATAAGCACAATTACAAAGCATCAGCTTAATAAATGATCTTTTCATGGGATGTACTAGCTTGCAAAATATTAAGCCATTCCAGAGAGCTAAAGCTGGAAAAAAACAGCCACTAGCAGCACACTGTATTTCCAAGTACAACATGGCTCGACGTACTGGAGCTTTAGCCAAAGCCTGAGGCCTCAACAAGGTAATAATAAAATCCCCTGTGATGTCAGTTCAGAGTCTTTTCATTTAAAAAAAATCCTCTGTTCCGTGGATTCAATTTTACTGAAATACTAATGACTAGGAAAAAAAAATTGTCATAGTTCGACCATATCAGTGAAATGGAATAAAAGTTTAGATGGCTTTAAAATTGCTCCATTTAGCAAAGCAGCTGTCTGAAACTGAAAAATATAAGCTGTTTTTACACATTAGCAATTATTATTTTTTTCTCTCTCCTAGGAAAACGGAATTTTTTTCTACCCAGAAAGTTTGACATACACTAGCACGACCTAGCGCTTGGGAGCTGCAATGACATGCTGCCCTGGGAAAGGGAGCTCAACATCCATTCATCATTTATTTATTATTTTTACACATAGCTGCAAATTCCCCTATGTTAAAAGCCTTGAACTGGCGAATGATTTTCAAAGTCTTAGTACTAGAAAAGAAGGCAAGCCTAATTAGCAGCACAAACACTGCATAATGGTTTTCTCCTCAATTAGATGCAGAGGGATAACAAGGAATTTAACCTGCGAAGGGAGCAGCCTAAATGCTTGTGCTTTAGCCCAGCATTGCTTTTAACCAGTCTCTACTCCACTTGCTAAGAGAAAACAGAAATTGCTGGTAGTGCAGTTCTAGGCACTCACTGCTTAGACAGAAGAATTTGTTTATACAGTGGAAGAGGATAAGGGAACCCTACATGTGTGAAATTATTTTGAGTTATTTAAAAGGTCAATCAAACGGTATTTAAAAGCACAGTTTGCTCTTAAATCGTGCAACTGCAGAAGTTCAAATAATTAGACACACCACAACTGAGTTCACGCTTTCACAAACATAGAACAACTCCCAGTAAGAGAACAGACATTAAGCAAGTTATATCTTTATCTTACTTTAGCCAATACTAAATCATCTTTCCTGTATCTCGCGTCAAACCAGCTACCTTTAAAGAACTGTTACTAATATGGACAGCCTGTGAGCAGCTAAGAGTATGCTCCAAATGTCTCACCCGGCATGGAAGGAGCAAAGCCTCTGGAGTTCATTATTCTTCATGGGAGGAAAAGTTATTACATTTAGAAGATCCATTAAGGAAGGTCTGGAGGGTAAATGTCACAGCTTCTTCCCTTTCAAAGAGGAAGAAAGTGTTGCACTAGCTAATCAGAATGAAACCCCAAGAGGACCCTTTCATACAAGCATCACCTCCACCTCCCAGGATGGGGCGATTAAAACCTTCAGTTATCCTATTTATTTAACAACAGAGTAGTGTTGAAATGGTCTTGGTTATGAACCAAAGGGTAGTTCAAGAGTTCTTTGGAGGCAATCATGTTTAACATAAAACTTATTACATGGTAGTTGCACATCATATGCTTTCTGGGTTTTGGTGAGAAGTGGTTGCCAGATGGCTCTGATACCTCTGAATGGAAAAGATTAGAGGAAACAAAAAGTGCCAAGATCATTCTAAACAATCCTGGTTCTTATTTTGCAAAGTTCATGGCAAGCACGGGGCTGGCAAGTTCTTTTTCTTTTCTTTAGCTGGGAGTACAGTTGCAAAAGATGCTGAAGTGATGAAGTTATCACAGTCCAATCTGAGTTCTAACAGGCCATAAATGCCGTTTATTTTTTTAATTTAAACTACTGGATCGCTCTCTATTCTCATCCTTCTGTCATTACACAGTTACAAATTACTTGGAAGTAATTCTCTTATTTCAGCATTCAGAGAAAACAACAGAGAATGACAACTAAAAAGCAAAGGAACTTTCTGGCACCCATACAGAGATGACTGGATAGTCAAAAAGCTCATTTAAAGCCTGTAAGAATTTCATCCTTTGCACGCTCCTATTAGAGCTCACCAACAGGACTAGGGTAGGTGAATGTTTGGGTAGAAAACCTTCTCCAAGAGACCTAGACAAGGTAGGAGATCTTGTAGCTGGGATTCTGGCCCCATGTCACTTAGTAATTCACTCTGAGACTGATTATAGTGGGTATCTCACATGCAACAGCAGAGCTCCCACGGCTTTCTCTAAGAGCATCAGTATTAACTCTGAAGTCCTGGACTAATTCTCAGTAATTCTATTAGAAAGAATTTCAGAAATGGGACTTAGAACAAAAAGCTCTTTGATTTCTGAAAAAAATCCCACTCTGCCTTTTTAACTTCCTCCTGTTTTTGCTGCGAGGCAGCATTCCTCTGTTGCTTTCCTAAGCCATTGTCCTGCATGTCCTGAGCAAGCTTATTTCACCTCAATGACACATATAGTGTCATAGAAATCCGATATGCTTGCTATGAATTTTAAGATATCCTTTTATTTACTATACTATCACTCGAGTTTAGTAAACTTACACTTAAATACCGCTGTGTCAAAAAAATAAAATTATGATAGCCTGCCTGCTATATAAATTAATAGTATCTTGCTGTATAAGATGAACTATACGAGGACTAACCATTGACATACTGACCTAGCAATTTCAGTTCTACAAAAGAAAGTAGTCCAAGCAAAGTTACAATACTCATGACAAAGCTTTCACACAACACCCCAAAGTCAGCAATGAGGGCAATGCTGGGATCAGAGCTGCTAATGCACTGGGGATGCTATGACAAATATCTTTAGAGTGTTGGCATGAAAAAAGTCACTGAAACAGCTGAGTGAACCTGCTTTCTACTCAAATTTCTGTTTTGGGGCAGGCTAACCACTTGCCTTGTAACACTGCACTCTCCAGATGCTCTCAACTTGCATTTCTTCTTTTGTGAAGCAACCAAAGCAGTAAAAGGCTCCTTCCCAGAGCATGAACTCCTTTGAGAACCAGTAGAGAGGAAAAATGCAGCCACTGTCTCTATAACATAGACCGTCCCTTCATGGTGAAGAGGAAGACATTCAGGAGCAAATAAGTCTTTTTACTTTCTGCTTTAAATGTGCCCTTTCACAAAAAGATGACTGATTAAAGCCATGTGAAGAAGGACACACTTATTCAATTACATTTGGTCTGATCATTTCTGACAGATTCATTCACACTCTGAAGAGAAGTTTGAAAGGATCATGTGATTCATTCACACTCTGAAGAGAAGTTTGAAAGGATCATGTGTTTGAAGCACTGTAAATATGCATTTATACCACTGACAAAGAGAGAGGAAAAGAAAAGGAACCTTTGAATCTTCCTGTAACTGCAAAAGAAGATAGTCAGATTTGCTATGCAGAATTTCCTAAAATAGGAAGAATAACCTATAGTTCAGCTTTCCCAGAAACTGTGAAAAAAAAAAAAATCTGTTAGTTGAAAATACTATGTCAATCAAGCAACGTACACCTCTCCGAAATCCTAGAGGATACAAGTGTCACTGGATAAAGATCACACACAAAAAAGATGAAAACCTCTAGTTTGCTGAACACTGGTTAAAGTGAGATGATGTGAAGCAGCTGCGGTTCACAGAGCCACATAAAATTTAGCTCTGGAAGAACATTTCACTTACATCTGCATCACTATTTATTAATTGTCTCCTTGCAATACATTCACCTTCCACTTTTAGGAATAAATTCATTTTTTGCTTAAGAAAGTTCACAAAGATGAGAAAGGTGGTATAAATACAGGTTGTTTTCATCTCAATTCTCTCACTGTATTCAAAAGTTATCTGGATCTTATATTGTTCTTCCTCACAAAGCATTTCATAAGTTTGACTAAAAATTTGTTTGAGAAATACCCTGGCAAGCACGGGTCTATTTAAGTAAATATTCACCCATGTGGGTGTCAGCATGAGTGCAGGGAAGGATATTTGGATGAGGATATTTATAGTGTGGGAAAATAACTTGAATATGTTAATACATTAATCAAAACCAGATTATAATATTGTACATAAGTTTTTTTTAATATTCCCATTAATGTATATTTTTATTTAAAGCCACATCTCTACTTACTTGGTTAGTTTATGGCCTTTCATTGTTGTGAGGAAATCTCTTACAGTCTCAGGACTCTGGTATCTGCATGGTGTTTTTGATATGTACTTCAGCGTCTGCAGGAAGAAAGTATCCATTACTGCACACTTATTATTGGCCTCATTTGTTGTCTATGAAATAAGTCATTTTTTGAAAGTTCTCTTTAGGACAAGTCAGAAAAATCTGGAGTCAATTTAGGGTTTTTATTCACCCTATTCACACATTGTCTTCTGCCACGTTTTCATGAATTCAGTATCAAGGATACTTTCACTGCCAGCTCATGGATATCGCCTTCAAGCTGCCCGACACCAGCGAAGATTTTCCAACATCTGGCTGTTCCTTGTTTCTTAGAAACATTATTTGACAACACTTTCCTAAGTTCATAGAGGAAGTTTAAGTAGGTTGCCATTAAAAATCATCAAGAAAATTGTCATAACGCTTATCAAGCTCAGCTAACTTTCACAGTAGATGCTGTATTTGCTTTATTTAAAAGACAACACTGAGTAGACAGATAATAAATATATCAAATAATTTGAGTTGATTAAAAAAATGTGGCTATAGACCTCTATTAAAAGAAAAACAAATTCCACTCTTTTCATTGGCAGTAGCTTAAGAATTTTTCTGAATGTTGCTTAAATTAAACACCAAAATGAAGAAAATAGTGTTAGAAAGATAAATAATAACCCTTAGAAATAAGAGTTGGAAAAGTTACAGAAATACTTGCATTGGTGTCTGCATTGTATGTATCAGCAACTGAAGGATTTGTAAGAGTATTGACAATATCTGTTCTGAATTAAGGAATAAAATCTTCTCTTAATACTCCATATCTTATACCCATTAAGATTTAAAGATATTTATACAGCAGATGAACAATGATCTAGGGCAGAAGCATAAAAAGGACATAAATGTGCAGTATGATGCTATATGCACAGATAATTTAAAGCATAACATGTAGAAGGTCATCTTCTACATATATAGTTACTCTCAGAAAAGCTTTAAAGCGAGTATCTGAAAAGTCAGAAGCCAAAAGAGCTACATCAGTATTTACAGAAGAAAAAATAATTCGATACTGGGAAAAATAATCTACAAGACTCTCTTAGGATATGGCAACTAAGAAAATACGTAAATATATTTCCAATATATTTCCATTAAAATATATTTTCATTTTAAAAGATGAAGTAAATGAAAACAGGCTTCAACAACACAGGACAGTTCACCCTACTTGATACAGATCAGAGGAAATACGAATCACTGGCATTCTTAACGACCAGGTTTATGCAGCTATATACTTAAAAAGTTATCTATCTAATAACTTTGCCTCCTCCAAGTTCTCATTGACCTTTTCAGATAAAGCAGAATCATTATTTATCAATAATGACTGAAATAAAAATTACTGTATTAAAAATATGATGGTTTTAATTACTTTACAGGAGTCATTTCTGTTCCAGGTTGCCTTTTTCTGCAATTTCAAATCAATTAAAGTGCCAGATATATCAAAATATGGCTCCACTTCAGTCAGCTTTATCTAGTCGTTTCAATACGAGTGGATACATGCCTCAACAGGGCTTGTGAAAACATCCTCAATATGAGCAATACCACTTAAGTTCAAATTCCTGTTCTCTTCCAGTAATAAAAGAAATATCGTGAAAATGTGTCTAGATTTTTCACTAGCCTTACTCCCTGTAAAAAATAGCACCCCACTGGCATCATCATATGCCGCAATACAATAAGAGAGTTAAAATTTTAAAGTGCATTCTGATATAAAAAATACTTACAGGGTCTTCCACAGCTGCTTCAAAGAAGTTGAGGAATAGACTGCCAGTCTCCATAAAGATTTAAACTAGATTTTTGGTAAGCCTCTATTTTGTTGGATCTGAGGCTTAGGAATTACAGCTCCATACCTTTTCAAACAAAGCCAGAACTAAAATAAAAACAAAGCCTAGGCCAAATCTTATTCACATGAGTAGTTTCCCTGCTCAATGGGATTACTCATGCAAGCAAGGCAAACTGCACTCAGCTCCCTGCCAGCCATGGGCACACTCATGCAATTCTCAGACATGGACACAAGAGGTCAGATCACTATTCTGCTCTGAAACTGCTAACTTGAGATATTAAAAATGTTAATTTCTGTATTATATGTTTTTTTAAGCTCTTCCTAGCAACAGATAACATTTATTGCTGAACTGGTCTCCAAATGGTGTTGATATCATAGTGGCATAGAGCACTGCCAATCTTCAAACAAAGAAAACAAAAATTCCCCACAGCTAAAATAGTAGGGGTTTTTTGTGTGTGACAGACTTTAATAAGAGCAAGATTTTGTCCTCAGTTAACACTGCTCATCTCAACCCTGTGGTTTTGTAACAATTAGCCTGTACATTCCCATTCCAGCTCTTTGGATAAGACAGCATAGCCAGTACTATTGTAGGATGGATCCACTTTGTCACTTAGGATCCATACTGCACTGCTCCATGTTCCCTCTGAAAGGAAATACTAGGAGAAACAAGGAGATACGGCATGGTGAGCATGGATCCACAGGGCTGGCTAGTCCATGCTCTGTCCCATGCATAGGGGACAGAAAATGAGACCACGGCTGATCCTGGAAATGCTACAGCTCTGACCGTGGCACATTACAGCTGAGTGAATAAACTGACTCAGCTGTCTCTGCAGGGAACGAGCACTTATGGCACAGTTTTAGCCTGATAAACTGGCCACAGATAATGAAAATTGACCCCTCCCCAAAATATATATATTTGCTGTACTTCTCAATTCGATAAATATGATCTACAGTGATTAACATGAACATGTTAGGATGAGAATTACTTTGTTTGCGGTAACTTGCAAAGGAGATTCACAGTTCTACTCACTTCATACATGATTGTGTTGAGGTTCTGCTGGCCCGAGCTCTGCTTGTTCTTTCCGCTCTCTTTGCGCTGCTGCTTAAGATCAGTAAGTAACTGGTACACCTGGGAGGGGGTTAAAAAGTAAATAAATAAATGAATAAATAGAAAGAGGACTTAGTTTTATGAAAATAAATATTTTGAAGAGCAATAAAAAAAACACATGCTGCAACAGCAGAGCTGGTTTTGTAGTAAATGATCTCTGCAATGCTTCCTATTTTCTCTGTATACGTTTTTTAAAAGACATTTAATACTAGTGTGGCCAAATAATATCATCTATTTCTTAAGCAAGACAGGTCTAAGTATCTCATCAAAACTCTTCTAATATCTGCCAGATGAGTGTGCTCTGCTGTACACACAGATGCAGCTCAAGCTAAAAAACATCTCAAGACTTATTTCTGAACTAGGATAAAACAGCTGTGCAATTTTCAAATCTCAGCAATAAAAAATTGCTTCCTGCTAGTATTTACAACTAACACATCTGGATGTGCAAACTGCCTCACCCTTGCTATAGTCTAAGCTACTCTGGAAACACCTCAAAAGCTTTAAAAAACACTACCAAGCAACCAGGGGTGTACAACTGCATGTCCAGCAGCACTGGCTTTAATATAATTACACATTGATGTGTTGTAGGCTCTGGGTAATTCTGCAGATTGCAAAGTTCAAGTTAAATATGGAACACTGATTCTAAAAGCAGTCATCTGAGAAAGTGATTTTTTGCAAGAAGTTTTATCTGCAGAGATAAAGAGACTCCAGTGATCTGCAGATCACTTATTTGGTGGTATATTGGTTTGCCATAACACAAAATTAAAACAAACAAACAAAAAAGGCATTTTAGACACTGCTATCTGGTTACAGGACTGATAACTTTCAGNAAGTTTTATCTATCTGCAGCATTAAAGAGACTCCAGTGATCTGCAGATCACTTATTTGGTGGTATACTGGTTTGTCATAAAATTCAAAAAAAAAAAAGAAAAAAAAGAAAAAAAGGTATTTTAGACAGTGCTACTTGGTTACAGGACTGACAACTTTCAGGATTTGCAGTGTGAGGCATCATAAGTCAGAGCAACAGTGAATCCAGGGCACTTATCCAAATATATAATTGTATACAAAACGCATGGAGTCCAACTCTGTAATACAAACCACCACACGCAAGAGGATTCAGGCAACTCATGACATATAAGCAGCATAAAGAAGAAAAGCAGAAACTAAAAAAAGTCTAAAACTCTGCTCCTCATTTGAGAGAAAACAAATATAAATTTGGGACCAACCAAATAATAAAACAAGAGCCAAATAATGAAACAAATTGACAAACCAAATAATGAAACAAATGAAAACATCTCCAGGATTTCTCTAAAAANTTTGGGACCAACCAAATAATAAAACAAGGGCCAAACCCAAATAATAAAACAAATGAAAACATCTCCAGTATTTCTCTAAAAAGTTTTTTTCTTAAAAAAAAAAAAGAATCAAAGGAGGAAAAAAAAAGGAATCATATGTGGNAAAAAAAAAAAGGAAGAAAAGAAAAATCACATGTGGGTCTTGCTGATTGCCACTGGCACCTTTCAACTTCAAAAGCAACATGTGAGTGACTGACTACAGCATTAAACTGCTGGTTTAAAATCAGGATGCAGAAACTTACCTCAAAGTTACTTAGCAGTGCAGCATTTGCATCTTTCCTACAAAAAAAAAGGAAAAAAAAGTAAAAAAGAGAAGAATTATTAATATTTGAAATGAAACTGAAAACCTTCTTTGTTAAGTCACGCTGACTCTAAAAGAATAGAAACTATTTTCAAAGCTAGTTTCTTTCTTTCTAATATCATCAAGAAATCTGTTTTCGTAGTTCTACTATTATCAAACCATTCCCACCTTTGGAAAAATATTTTTACATATCATAAGCATAATTTTTACATGAATATGCACCATATTTTACACAGTTCATCCCATAAATCACAATACACTCACATTACACAATCCCTTCATATAGCCTTTCATTCAGGCATTCTATTTTATCAACTAAAACCCAGTTTCACTGCTTCTTCCTCACATAATATCTGAAGTTTTATTTGCATGAGACTGAGAGGAAAAAGTACAAGATCATACACATCTTTATTTACTTCTCAAGAACAAGTAAAAAGAAAACGGCTATTTGCAGTACAATGCATATATAATATACACATATACAGATACAACACTATATTCACACACACTCTACTGAATAACAGAAATATCTTGCATTTACTCTTTATTTGTTCTTTCAATCTTTACGTGGCTACTTGTGTATCAGCACAGCAAGGCTGCGAGTTTCCCATTTTCCACCAGGCAAACTATCTGCTAATTCCATCCCAATTAAGCAAGAATCATCTTTGCTAGACTAATTGGATTCTCCTAGACTTAAGCAGATTTCTAAATTAATCACGGCTCTATTACTAAAGGATATTGTAACTTTATACTTTTTTAATTAAAAATAAAAAAATGAGAGAGTTAAAAACTGACTCAGAACCCCATACGTTGCCCGAATAATGCAACGTGCTGAGCACACAGACAGCAGAGCCGCAACAACAGAAAGTTACCATACAAAAGGAAAAAAAAAAAAAAAAAAAAGGCCTTTCTCAGGTCTGTGCAACAGCATATGAAAAAAAGGTGCAACGTATTGACAAGCACCGCCGGCCGCTTCAATAGAACTGCCGCGTTCATCACTTTCAAACAAGTTAAATGCCGTCCACAAACTTCCACAGGTTCTAGCATTGTTTTTAAATGAAAAGGAGCTTCTAAAATATGCTGAGATGAACTTCAAAGTCCATTCAGCTGACCGGGGCGAAACGCAGCAAGTGAGCTCACACATGCATTAGTTTGCATTCATGTTACACAAACCATATAGCTTTTGCTGTGAGCTCAGTGCAAGTCTCCAGAATCTGTGCATTCAGGCTCTCTCTACGGAAATCCCTATGGATCAAGGACATGCTGTGTTGGAAACAGTGTTGCTATGGAAGAATATATAGAATTATTCAATTAAATAAGTGATGATCATACAGACAGCATGATCATACAGAGGCAATCGTTTCCTGTGCAAGAAGAAAGTCTCTGGGATATTGATTTTAAAACTAAAAGTAATTGCTTCCTTTATAACTATGAAACATTTTGGCATTAGAAAAATGCCTATTTCTCCTTGTAACAACGGACAGTGAACACGAGCCCGCCTACACCTCAAATCTTCAAGAATTTTTGCCATGCTGACATACCAGAATTATGAACTGACAAACAAGCTGTCAAGCTACTGTTTCAAAAACTTTGCAGTGCTTGTAAAGTAGAACTTTCTTCTGTCCTATCATAAATGCTAAAGAAAAAAAAAGAATTTGCACAAAGAAAAAAATTAATAAAGCATGAATTCTAGGGTATATTTTTAGGCGAGAGAGAGGGTTTTGCTTCGCAATAAAAGACGAAGGGGAGGGGGGTGCCCCTCTCTCCCGGGGCAGGAAGGGCAGGGGGACGCAGACTTAGATGGGGATTAGGGCTAAGCCGCGGTGTCTTGTTCCCAACCAGAGATGCCTCAGGGGCCCCTGTAAAGCCAACAGCGGAGCTTGGCCCGCGGGACACCCCGCGCGCGGTGCTGAGCGCTGCTCTCGGCCACCCCATGCATAGCGGGGTTACCCCCGCCATAGTGCATGGGGTGCCTATATGTGCACCCCGACACGCTGCAGGGTGTCCGTGCACGTATACCCCACTTATGCCTATACCCTGGCGCCACACTGCGCAGGAGCCCATATACGCATACCCCATGCTGCGGGAGGATCTATACCTCCTCACATGCTGCAGGAGGGTCCATATACCCATACCTCTCCACACCACAACGTGGAAGGCTCCATGTACCAATATCCCCCACACAGCACGCGAGGGAGGGCACATACACCCATACCCCACTACACCACGCTGCACAAAGGCCCATATACCCGTATACCTATATCCCCACACACTGTGGGAAGGTGCACGCACATATAGCTCCGCCGACATTTCCCACGAGGGCCCCTATGGCCATACTCCCCGCACACATCCAGCCACCCCGGCGGCCGTTACCCCCCACCCGCCGCCGCCTCCTTACACCTCCATCTTGTCTCCGCGCAGCTGCGCACTGAGGCCGCCGCCTGCCCGGGGCGGGACCTTCCTGCACCTTCCCCTGCCCTTCCGCGCGCGCCCGGTGAGCGCGGGCGCTGGGAAGAACCGCGTGGAGACAAAAGAAGGTTTGGAGGCCGGGAAGGAGGTAAAAACATAGGGAAAAGGAGGAAAAAATAAAAAAGAAAGAAAACGCAACTGCATTGGCCGGGAATCGAACCCGGGCCTCCCGCGTGGCAGGCGAGAATTCTACCACTGAACCACCAATGCTGGTGCTGGGGAAGAGGCTGCCGGTCACGCAGTTCTGCCTGGGCAGGAACATCTGTACTGACTACACCCAACACCTCTCACATCCACAACGGCAAAAAAAGAGTTTTACAAACCATCCTGGGGCAGTAAATGACCCGACAAGTTTAAAGTAGATGGTTAAAGCAGATGTGCCCACCAGGCCCTCTGGGTTGTGCAGAAAATCAGCATATAATGCAGATTTTTTCTGCAATAGATTTTTGGTATTTTGAAAAGAAAGATTGCACTGCTGCAGAACAGTAACTAATGTGGGCACAAAGCCCAGTACAAAAAACGGCAGGTGGGATGAAACATGTCATGAAAATCTACTTGGATTTGGAAAATTAACTACCTTTAGGTACAATAAGAGGAAATGTGTATTTTAGAGGTCCTTCCAGCCCAGATTTCTAGCAGTGTGCACGCAGAACACGGACACTGAAATAATTGTGTAAGACTTGCTTTCCTCCAGCTGTCTTTGAAAGCACGTTTGCATATATCTTATCACGCTCACTAGTGTTACAACTTCTTTCTCTTTTCATATATGTGCTATTGCATATCACAAGTTTTCACTTTTGAGAAAACTGAACACAGAAAATTCATGGAAAAAGCAGAAAATTCACCACCCAGTCTTCCCTCCAGAGCCAAGTCAAAGGAACTCTCAGCCTGGCACGTTGCTCTGCTCCGGGGTGTTCCTCACCCAGGTCTTGGAGGGAATGGACCCATCCGGTTCAAGGGCAGTTTTCAAAGCAAGGACTGTGGGAGGCACAGGCACTGGGGTGGCCCAGCGTGTTCAGATACCTAAGGGGTGGACAAAGATTAAAAACCTACAGCAAATGTTTTGGACAACCCTTTTCATCTTCAGACTCCCCAAAAGTATCAGTGGGTACGTAGGCCCCCTTCACATACACAGATTATGGGACAGATAGAAATGAATTCATATTCCAGAATCACCTTTTATGGACTCCTCAGGGAAAAGAGCCAGGGGAAAGGTCTTCATGCTGCAGACTGAAAGCCACTGGTGTGAATCAGTGGATAGGATGTGATGGATGCTGGCCTTTTTCATGTCAGGATTAACTGGCCTTGTAGTTGGGCCAAAACTGGCACAGCAAATGCTCTCTAACTTCTCTGCTGCTTCAAACTCTGTCTGTGAAAGTGCTTAGACACCTGCTCCCAGCTAGACCAAAGGGAAGGAAAGAATGGAAAGGACATCAGCTTTCTTTCAAGAATATACTTCCAGGCTAAATCTACTAATCCTTGCCCTCCCCTCATCATTCTCTTTAGATATAGTTTCAAAATCTTACGCATAATTATTGTACTTTCCCTCTGCCTCTCCTCTTTATCTCACTGCCCCAAAGCCAGTTTATCATCTACATTTTCTGTATTTCTCCAAAAGTTTAATTCCAGGCCTTTTCTCATACAATTTTTAGCATCCATAATGACCCATATTCCTTCCTAGCCGCAGGGAAGACTAAGCCAAATACACATGCCTCTCTAAATGGCTTTTTTTTTTCTATTAGAGACATATTTTCCCTATGGAGACATACACCCCGTTGCAAATTTCACAAAGACAGAGCAGCCAGAAATCCACTGACATCATGCAAGGCGGAAGGGGAATCCATAGGACAGATCATTATCCATACATACAACTTTTCAGGAGAGGAGGGGTGATTAGCTGAGTTGACTTTGTTTTTAACTGTTGCACTTAGATGTTAGACAGTTATGCTACACCATCCATAGGGAATGCAGACATAGGTTTTCTAAATGTGCTTAGCATGTCAACATTTTAAGCATTGGCTTGTGATTGTAACCACTAAGGCTGGTGAGAGAGGGGCCTCGGTATTAACTATTGAAAGCAGGGGGCCTAGTAATTGCTATTGAAAGCAGATCTGCATGGTATTTGTATTCTTTGTCATGAAAGATGTTTACTGTATTCAGCGTTTTGCTGATCACCCTATAGTGTCTTTTTTTCTTTTACATTCAAAATTCATTAAACAAAGTTTTTTTTTAACAAAAAATGTCAGCACCGCTTCACACCAGCCTAGCTGACAGTGCATTCGACTAGCACTTTCAGCCTATAGTGCTTTTTCTCTTTTTCTAAACTAAAATGACAATTAAAAAAGGATGTTTTTAAAGACAACGCAGTGCAGCAGTTTATGTCATCTTCTTTCTTTATCAGACTCATTTTTTACAATTAGTCCTACTGTGAATGGTATATTTCTAGAAATCACTACAGAATTCCTTCAGAAGTGAACTCCACACACATTACTATCTTCCAACAAAAAGGCACTCTAGAAGAAATAGAAAGGATGTGGCCTTAATTACAAAGCAAATATAAATAATGTTGAATCTCTGAGGATATTAAAATATATTTGATTAAAAAACTCCATGCTCAGTTTACTCGCTATCTCGTAGTACATCAGCTTGGAAAAGAGCATAGCTGGGAATATTAATATATGGACCTGCGTGTTGTGGAGCAGCGAGCCCAGGTGAGGAACAGAGCGTGACAATAAGGCTGGCACCACCATGGAGCTGGGATGCAGAATGGCACTGCATCCATCGGGATCAGGGCCAGAGACAGCAGTGAGGGTCACACACAGATGCTCACCCAGTCTGCCCATAGCAAGGAAGCAGGTCCAAGGCAGTCCAGGAAGCCCAGCCGGGTGTCCAGGTCCGGGTGGGACTCGCGGAGATGGGAAACCAGGCGCAGACTGAGTCTGTCCGCGGTGCAGCACAGGCCTGGGCAGGGGCAAACCTCAGCTTCAAAGCAGTTCCCAGGGGCAAGGAGAGGCAGGTCCTCACTTAGAGCTTTCTTCACAACAGCATTTATCAGTAATGAAGCTGACTTTGGACTCAGACAGCCAAAACAGCTAAACTCTAACTCCAGCTAAACTCCTGTAAGGGGGATGCGCTGCAGGCTGTGACACTGTACACAGAATGAAAAGTGGAACATATCATGCTCTTCCATCAGAGCTTCTTGGTATTGAGCTGTGCATAGGGGTTTTGCACGATAAGCTTTCTACTTCATCAAGTAAATAAAACACTAAAAGAATAAGACAGGAAATGGAAGTGGAAAAACACCAAAAACAGAATAGAGAAGATAGTAATGCTGAGAATCCGTTTCAGGGTGCATTAGAAGACCTGTTTTGCAGTGCTGTTTCACTGCTTTTATCAAAAAAAAGTTCAGCTCCTCGGTGCCAAGCCTCTTTAAGAAATCCTATTTCATCTAGAAATGGGAGGAGAGACAGTTAATAAATCTCCTAGATACAAATTAGGACAGGAGTTAATACACTACAAGCAAACTAATCCTGATAAAATTTGTTAAATGCACAGTGATACTGCTGACAGATGCCACAGGAAAGCATACCCCAGCCTGTATAATATCAGGCATAGATTATTAAAAATAAAATGATCTGTATTGCTCACAAAAGGCTTACTGTTCTCTTAACCAGATTTGGAGTTAAGGGATAGCTTATGAAAAGTAACACAGCAGGAATTCAAGCAAGTTGTCCCTCCTGAATAATACTCAGGTGCAGATGGCTTCAGGTTCACGTCCCAATCCTATCCCATAGCATCCAGTGGAACAACTGATTTCAATAGGAGCAAGTCCAAAATCTAGGATATATCATCACAAACTATTTCATATGAAATCACTGTGTTACCAATCTTGGGCTACAGCACTTGGGATACCTCCCTTTCCCCCTTTCTTAGTTTGTGGAAGTTCTGTTCACTATCTTCAGACAGAAACCCAGGCTGTCCTTGCACAGACTGTCTCCCAACCTTGAGCCCATATGACAAGCATCGTGATGTAAAGATGCTTTCTGTATAGGATCCATTCTGGCTATAAATGCTTTTCCAATACATCAGCAACCTTCTGTTAAAGCCCAGAATAAGGACAAGAACACTCCTAAAGCATGAATGAGACATGAAAAGTAGTATAAATGAGAAGAATAGGAAGGAATGTGATAAAATGATCAGCATTGTTTCCTAGTGTAGATATCCTGGTGAAAATAGGAGGAGGAGATAGATAGCAGAATTAAGATAACAGTAAATAATGACAAAGGAAATAAAAAAAGGGGGGGGAGAATCTTGATTATGTTCCCTAAGCTCCCTCGAAGGACTGTGCAGATTTAAAAATGTACTGTAGTAGCACACTTATTAAGTCAAAACCGAGAGCAATCTGGTTTCTGTAGAGCAACTGGAGTAAAGACCTCCTTGTGTCTGGGGAGCTGATGAGATTCTGGTGCTGAGGAACAGCTTTGGGAGCTATTCTTCATGTGGCTGCCCTGTATTTTACATCAGTTCTTTCCATCCAGGATATTTAGAGTTTGATGGGTTTAGTATATGGGCTATTTGCCAGGGCTGCATGGCACTAAACACAGTGACCCCATCCTAGGCTCTGTGCCCACTGCGGTGCTGGCACTTCGGACTGCACAAAACCCATCGCTGTGGCCGGCTGGAGGAAGTCTGAGAGTGACCCTGTGCAAAGGGTGACAACGGCAAATCCCCAAAGCTGGATCTGTGGCATCGAAGTGGGGGGAAAGGCTCATCCTCACAGGAAAAGAACAATTAACTCGCATCGATTTTATTCTTGTGTGTTTGCAGCGGGACAGAGTGTTGATGATCCACCCATCGTACCCAGGACACATGCAAGTACAAATGAGAGAGAGATGCTGGAATGAGACAACTTCTTCAGTGCAAAGACATTGCAAAGGGTTCCTAGAAAAGGAGCTTGTTGCTGAAACCACACAGATGCCACCTTGGCTGTGCAGAAACACTGCTTTAAGGTAGCCCAAGGGCAGCGTGCTCCCTAGCAAAATGATAGCACTTCTCCCATCCCTGCATCTGACTACAACTCTGCCTCAGAGGCAACTTTTCTCTCCGTTTTGCTTATTATGCCTTAGTCAAACAGGAGCCAGGGCTGGGTAGGGTGGAAGGGAGCTGAGGGGACCAGAGCGGGGCTGTCCCTGGGGACACTCCACCCCGGTGGGGCGGGACGAGCTGCCTGAGGCACTTTAAAAGCCCGGGCTGCAGAGCTGGGGAGCAGGGAGCAACCAGCCAGGGCTGCACTGTGGAGCCGGTGAGCGGGACCGGGCAGGCAGCGGGGCTGGGCAGGCAGCGGAGCTTTCCCTCCTGCTGCTCTCGGCCTGGGGCTCTTGGCAGCTCACAGGGTGCCAGCGCGGCAGCGGGGACCCCGGGGCTGTGCAGGGGCACACGGCTGAGGCTTTGCTGTTCCACAGGTTGCACCAGTTGCAGAGATTTCTACACACGCAAGCAAAACGTCGTCCGAAATGGCAACCGAGGTGAGGGCGAGCTTTGCTTCTCCTACTTACTGTACTTGTCTCTGGGGTGTGCTGACAAATGAAGGCTGGACTTAGTTAGAATCCCAGCAGTGCAAGGTGTCATATCAACAGAGTGCTTTTTTTTCTACCTAATTTGTTTTCCTGGGGGTTTTGATTAGAGGAGAGGGAAAAATGCTGCAATATTTCTAATAACCCACCTCTAATTTTGGTGCAAACCCACAGTAATTAAGATATACTTAAATGCTTGTTCCCTGACCATGAACTTGCCTTATAGCACTAGCCTTAAACTTCCCATCATCAGTGCTATTCTTCCCTGAGGACTCTCTTCCCAGAGAGGATCTGCAAAACTTTGCCTTCCTGACTCTGATTTTCAGCTCATATTGATAAAACTGCCTTAAGAAAGAGTGCAAATACTTTTACCTCGCAGATCCTCACGTGTTGTCCTCCCAGGCTAATCCCTCACCAGGGATTAGCAAAGATGTGAGACAGTGCCTAGGGAAAGAGTTTCTGAAGTTACTCTACAGTGCTCTGATAAAAGCCTGGCATAGACTAGCTTGCAAATTGCCCCGAGCAGTTTTCCGCTGTCCATGGTATCACAATACAGAGTTGGAGGGTTCTAAAGACAATTGCTGCAAAACCCATCTTGGGGTGTCTTAGTTCTTTTTAGTTCTTTCCCTTTTTTCTTTTTTTTCCCCTGAGTATTTCTAATCCTCAAAGGTATTCAGATGTTCCCGTTCTGCAGTCTGCACCTTATCCATGCATGAGCATGGCTTCTGTCTTATTACTTGAGCATAAGATCTTTCTAGGAGAACATATAAGTAAACATTTTTAACTTGACTTTTAACTTTATTATTTTCAGGGTGATAAACATCTAGGAGGAAAATTGACTGGAAGTATGGATCCCATCCTGGAGATTCTCACCTCCTCCATTGCTATTGACCAGAGACTGGCTGACGTTGACATTCAGTCGAGCGTGGCTTATGCCAAAGCCTTGGAGAAGGCCAGCATCCTCACTAAACCTGAGCTAGAGAAGATCCTGAGTGGCCTGGAAAAGGTATCTATGTCCTGGAACCACTGTCCTCTCTCCTCTGGCCTACGTGCAATTCCCACGCTACCATTTCTGAAGCCCTGCTGCCTTGGAGGGATGCACGCTATGACCTGTCCTTCCACTCTCTTCACCCCTTAACAACCCTTTCCCTTTGAATTAGGAATGTTCTTTTTGAGATGGCACCTGGGGCTATATTGTCTCTGGTGGGCTGAGTTACCAATACTCAGCACCTAGTATTCCTAGTATTGCATAGGGGTGCAGAGCAGTCAGCAGCTAAGCACTGTTTAAAAATATCCATTGTTGCTATTCACCCACCATGGACAATATGGAGACTATACAATGTTTGTATAGGAAATGTGTGTGTGACTAAAGCGATGTCTGACATCTCCACTCACTGCATGCTTAAGTCCTCTTATAGCTGTAATGTTGCAGAATCAGCACAGATCAGGAGAGCTTGCGTGAGACTTTGGCCTAGACTCCCACCATGATGGCAGAAGTTGCTATTTAGGATGGGTACCTACAACTTCTGTACACAGCAGGGGATAAACAGAAGCTGACGGGTGTTTCTGCTGATGTTTGTTTGCAGATCTCTGAGGAAGTGTCTAAGGGAGTCCTTGTGGTGAACAAAAGTGATGAGGACATCCACACTGCCATCGAACGCAGACTTAAGGTTTGGTTCTGTTCTTTCCTTCCTGCTACCTGGCACCTAGCTCTGCCTGACATTAAGCATATATGCCTCTATCCCATGATAAAATAACTCAGCACCTTGTGGCACTGAAACCCCAGATGCACAAAATAAGTGTCTCCAAGACTCTTGTGGAAGAGATGCTCTACAAGTGTAGAATCTACATTTGTCCTGCCCCAGAAGAGAGCCCATGGCTACTTACAGGATCCTAGAGCTTGGTCCTTCCAGGCAGGATGGGTCTGCTCTCCTGGGGAGCCTCATACTTATGCTTCAGATGCACTGATAGCAATCCTCCTCTGGTCTACAGGAGCTGATTGGAGATGTTGCTGGAAAGCTGAGCATTGGAAGAAGCACAAATGAACAGGTAGTTATACAGCTGAATGAGTTCTTGTTCTCTATTCCCCAACTCAAGAGAGCACTAATCAGATTGGGCTTTGGCTTTCTTTCTGGAGACCAAGACATAGTGATTTTCATAGTGACTTGGTCACAGTGACCAAAGACACAGTTGATATGAGGGGAGATGACACTCAACCCCATCAAGTCCTCTGCTGAACCTGGTCACAAGGTATGTACCATTTTACTATCATTGATCCTGGACCATCTCCTCTAGGTTGTCACTGACTTGAAGCTCTTAATGAAGAACTCCATCTCTGTGGTGTCCACTCACCTGCTGCAGCTCATTAAGACCCTGGTGGAACGTGCTGCCATGTGAGTCCTTTCCCCAGCACCATAACCTCAGCCCTACTTGGAGTATGAGACTTGCAGCCCTTGCTCTTTGCCTGGCACACACAGGCAGCTACACGATCTTTGTCTCCTTTCACCTGCAGAGAAATTGATGTTATCCTCCCTGGCTACACCCACCTGCAAAAGGCTCAACCCATCAGATGGAGCCAGTTCTTGCTCAGGTAACTGTCTCATCCTCGGCTGTAGTGCCTTCTCCAACCTTGTAAGCTGTAATTGCAGCTGCCCATGGTCATTCTGAATCCCCAGCCAGGTGCTTGGGAAATTTCTTCAGCTCTTTCATGTCTCATGTCCTTTCCTAGCCATGCTGTTGCCCTGACCCGTGACTCTGAGCGCCTGGGAGAGATCAAGAAGAGGGTCAATATCCTGCCTTTGGGAAGGTAAGGTCTACATTCTGCCTGACATCTCCACTGCAGAGCGGCTGCTCAGGATGTCACACGTGACTTCTGTTCCTTTCTTCCTCGGCAGCGGTGCTCTGGCTGGAAACCCACTGGACATTGACAGGGAGCTGCTGCGCAGTGGTAAGTGGCTCGTAACGATTGAAGGTCCAGCCCTAGTATCTCAGAAGGAGGGAAGCAGGGACACATTCTCCTCTCCTAATGCTTGCAAGGAGGGAGCACAGACACAACCACCTCTGCTGCACTCCCACAGCCTGGGGCAAATAATGAAGGCCCCAGCTCAGTAAAACACTTGGGAAGTGTCTCTGTCCCTTGGGGATATTCCTGAACTTATCTGCCCTCTGGGCCAAGCTGCTGCGGTTGAGCTCCAGCCCTGCCAAGGCTGAACCCCTCTGTCCATCTCTTTCCTTGCAGAGCTGGACTGTGCTTCCATCACCCTGAACAGCATGGATGCCATCAGCGACAGGGACTCTGTTGGTGAGCACAGCTCTATTACTTCTCCCTCCTTCATTTTCTGAATGGTTCAGAAGAACCATTCTTCTAAGAGCTACCCTACTAACTTGATTTAACATGGGGCTGAAATGCCTCACTAGGGAGAAAATAAACAAACAAGTGTTTCTGACTAAGTCAGAGTTGATTGTGTTGTCAGCAAGCAAATGTCTTTTTAACTTACTGATTTCTCTCTTGTGCAGTTGAATTACTCTCTGTTGCCACTCTGCTGATGCTCCACCTTAGCAAGCTGGCTGAAGATCTCATCATCTACAGTACCAGCGAGTTTGGCCTTGTGACCATCTCTGATGCCCTCACGTAGGTTTCCGGGTTTCTAGGCAGAGAGCTTTTATGAATAGGTCTCCTGAAAGATCCCCATTCCTCTTTAATGACTGTTAGCAATTCCAGTAAGTTGCTGAAATCTGTATTCAGGGAACACTCCTCTCCAGCAAATGTTAGCAGGATCAGGCTGTAGAACAGCAGGCAGAGAGAGCCTCTTCCTCTGCTGGGAAGCTGGAGAAGCTTCTCACTTCTTCCTCTTTGGGACACAATTAAGGGCAGGACTTTGTGGGATGTCCATACAAGACTAAGACTTAATGCTCAGCTCTGGAAAACACTTCTATTTTCAGCACTGGCAGCATCCTGATGCCTCAGAAGAAGAACCCTATAAGCCTGGAACTGATCCGCAGCAAGACTGGACGTGTGCTTGGCCGGGTGAGTCTGCTAAAGAAAGATGTGGAATGGGGGACTGGCTCAGACTGGGGTTAGTTTCCATAGTGGATGAGATGAGATCCCTTTCCTCCCATCAGAGGAGGTTGAGCTCCCATCCTCATATCTTAGCAACATCCTGTAAGTGAGGAATTACCACCCTTCATCTTCAATGCTCTGCATAAAGAAATATGCCATTCCTAGCTCTGGATCACTGCTGGGGAAACATGCATCCCTTCCTAGAGCTAAGTGCCTTTCCTTTTCTTTCCTGCAGCTTGTCTCTATTATCATGGTTCTCAAAGGACTTCCGAGCACCTTCAGCAAGGATCTGCAGGTAAAAAAGATAATTGCTCTCAGTATATTTTTCTGAAAAGACACAACTGCCTCCTGAGCTGCAAGCAGTTCTTGCCACTAGCTTTCCCTGCTGCAGTCCTGCGGGAGGCCCTCAGGTGTCAGCACCTGCTCTGCTGGCCTCGCTGCTCAGGCTGCCGAGCTCCGGGCTGACTTACTGCAACTCCTCTCCATCCATGTTATCACACAGGAGGACAAGGAGGCTGTCATTGATGTGGTGGACACCCTGACTGCTGTGCTCCAGCTTGCCACTGCAGTCATTTCTACCCTCCAGGTAAGGCTTTGGCTTCTCATAGGCTCTCTGCAACCCCTTCACCAGCTGCTCAGATCCACTCTGCTCTGGGATTGCATGGGGCTGAGGGCGCAGAGGAAAAGCCCTCGCTGTGACTTCAGCGTGTCCGAGGCAGGAACTGATGGTCATGTCTCCCTCTGACCCTCCTTTCTGCAGATCAACAAGGAGAACATGGAGAAAGCTTTGACCCCTGAAATTCTGTCCAGTGACCTGGCTCTCTACTTGGTTCGTAAAGGAGTAAGTATCAGAGGGAGACTCTGAGCTTCATTTCTTTAGACCCGCAATACTGCTCAGTGAGGGCCTGAGATGAGGCCTTCTGTTCTGTCCCCAGGTGAGGACCAATCTGGGTCAACAAACACGAAAGCTGGAAACATATTATTTACATGTATCCAAAGTAGTGGAACTGCTGCCAGGTGGACTTGATAGTAATTTACAGGTGGAGTTCTACCTCCTAGTGCCTTCCCCTTTCACACCCCAGAAAACCTGGAGTCAGACTGCATTGCCCTAACCCAAAAGCAAAATAACCAACCCAAAAAAGAGAGCATGTGTCCATCTCAGAGTCTGCACTCCAGCTACCTGCTCACTGACTGTGGTCTCTCCTTCTTCTTGCAGATGCCACTGAGACAAGCCAGCACTGCTGTTGTAAAAGCTGTCCACCTTGCTGAGACTAAGGGCATCACCATCAACAATCTCACTCTGGAAGACCTGAAGAGCATCAGGTCTGTCTCACTGCTCTTTGCCATAGTACCTGGTAGCAAAGAGCACCCATCACTCTCTACTCACTCCTCTCCTCTTTGCCTTCGCAGCCCTCTGTTTGCCAGCGATGTGTCCCAGGTCTTCAGCATCGTCAACAGCGTGGAGCAGAACACGGCTGCGGGAGGTACCGCCAAGAGCAGCGTGACCACCCAGATCGAGCAGCTGAGGGAGCTGCTCAAGAAGCTGAAGGAACAAGCTTAAGAGTGTGGGGAGATATCCCGTGTATGCAGCTTTGTGCTTATCCCACTGGTCTGCAGTTAATAAACACCGTGGTGTATTGTAGTTCACTCAAACTCCTGGCTTGCGTATTTCTTCTAGGGGCAATATTGAGCTGGGCCTCTTCAGCCCTCAGGAGCCTGAGGAAAGGTTCATTGGTGCAAAATGCTCGGGGCGCTCTCCTCTCTGGCTGGGGAGCTCCTTTCGGGGCATCTAGGGGGCTGGTAGGCAGAGAGCAGCAGGAGTGTCTGTCCACATCGAGACCTGCAAATGTCTGGGGGTGAATGCAGCACAGACCTGGCTCCAGCAGCACCCCAGCAGCCTACACAAGGTGCTCAGGGAGGTCTGTGTGCATGCACAGAGCAAAACTCCAGCACCACATCTGCCAGACATGCCACAACCCCAGCCAGTTTGCTTACTTCCTGGGAAGAGGGAGTAAGTGGCCAAAAGAAGCCTCCTCACCAGCCAGCACTCAAGCTCACTTAGTGTTGAGGCAGGATGTGGGCAGCAGGTGACCCCAGCCCACCACAAAACCTCTCATGGCTCTGACTTTCCCCAAAGCACAGGGGTTGTTCAATCCCTGTTCAAGTTCTTTCCTCTGTCTCAAGTTTGCTCTCCTCCCCGCTAGCTGGGAACACAGCACTTACAAACAGGCCTGGCATGGCTGGCTGCCTCTAACAAATCATTTACCGCCTTCCCCCCTCTCCTTACAAAAATAAAATCAGAACAAAGGCTAGGGAAAGCCTTACTTGAGAAATGAAGGGGCAGAATCCTGCTGCTTTTCTTATGAAAATAATTGATTATAAAATGCTTGAAACATCACCCTTCCCTTATTGCTTTGCTCTCATTTCTAGATGAAATTCAACTGCTCCTTGATTTAAAAGGTAGAGAAGGAATTGTCTATAGGGAAAATAGGGCATTTTTCACTAAACATTAGCCCAGCCTGGCCTTAGCATTAGAGCATTGTGGGGCCACCTTCCCTAGACAGTTTATTTTTTGTAACAGCATTATGAAGCTGGTGATTTTGCTCAGTCCTTCCCTCCGTGCCGAAGCAGCACCATGCTGTTGACTTTGATTACCACAGGACTCTGTATCACAGGCATTGCTTCATTAAGTTTAAGTTAAGGACTCTAGAAAAACACTGCAAAACATAAATCTCCTGACATCAATGAAGTGCCTCAGAGACATAAAGTGCTTTCACCCAACCTTTCTAGCATTTGTACTTTAAGCATGCATAAGCACCAGCAACAGAAGCTTCCCTGTCTTCAACAGTTCCTCCCATCCTCATTCTTCCCTTACTCTAGCCCTAAGCCAGATCCATTTTTTGGCATTTAAAGAACAGCACATTTTCACCCCCTTTCCATAAAGCTCCTTTGTGTTTGCTCTATTGCTTACTGCAGTGCTTCTCTTTTGAGTTGTGCTTTACTCTCCAAATAGGTTAGCTGTGATAAAGAAATCATTTATGTACACTTAACTAAGAAGGGAAGGGAGGAAGAGCTGATGTCATGTACCTGAACCAAATCAGAAAAAGGGATGCCTCCTCACACCCAGCACAGTTCTTTCTTTCCTCCCATAAACTTTCTTCATCTGTACCACTTTCCTCCTCCACCCTGTTTTTGTCTTCTAGCCCCTACCTTCTAGTTCCATCTTCTAGCTCAGTACCTTCTCAGGCCTCAGCTGACTAGATTTCCTCTTGCTCCCAGCAGCAACAGTTCAGCATCTCTGTGGCCAGTGCTGAGCGATATCGTGCCCTGCCAAACGGAAGAAAAAAAAAGAGGTTTTAGTAGATTATTGCAACTGTTTGACTGCAACGTCCCCTGCAGGCAGCACGGGTGAATTTGGGACAGAAATATTCAAATGTGGGCACCAGCATTCTCTTTGCTAGGGGTGACACAAACTTAGTGTATTGTGATCCTTCAGCCACTCTGATGCCTCACGTTGCAGAAAGAACAAAGAAGCTTGAAACTAATGGAACATAAACTGGAACTTTTTCATATTTAACCATTTAGCTATAGTTAATACACAGGAATCAAAGCTACCATGTATCACACATACATAGGGTGATTACTCATGTGAATACCCAGATAACAAAGTAGATACAGGAGAGCTTTGAAAGTGCCACAGAAATCCCAACTTCCTTATTTATTTATGTATTTATTTATTTATTTATTTTCCTTTGGGTCAAGAATGAAGTCTCTCAGGGAGAAGTTCCAGGTCTTGCTGAGTGCCCTCTAAGCTTCCCTGGTGCCAGTGCCTTGGGTATCTCCTTCCCTTTCTCATTTTGGGTAATTTTTGCTCTGTACCTTCAGACAGAAGCATGTGCAGTCTTTGCATGAGTTGGGTGTGTTCCACACAGCCAGTCTTGAACCCATATCACAGACACCATGCAATAAAGTCTCTCCCTGTACATGATTCAAACACATAAATCTGGTACTTACTGTTTTGCCAACTCCCTGGCAATGTCCTGTCAAAGCCCACAATAAGGATAGTGATGCTCCTAAAGAGTGAACAAGACAAGAGAAGCAGTAAAAATGTGCAACTTCAGATTTGAAAGGAACCTAGTGATAAACCTTGTCCAGTGGCAATGATGGGCCCAAATGCAAAACAGAGGAAATTGGGTCTGAACATAATAAAACACTTTTTCACTGTGAGGATGGTTGAACAAAGAACAGGTCACCGGAGAGTTTGTGGATTCTCCATCCCTGGAGATATTCAAAACTCAACTAGATGTGATCTGTGGCAATCATCTGCTCTAGTCGACTATGCTTGAGGAGGCGGGTTGGATCAGACAATATCTAGGGTCCCGTCCAAACTCAACTATTCTGTGACTCAAAGGGAAATCTTTTACGGGTGCTCTGTTAACTATGAAAACAGATAAATAATCTCAGCCTTGCTCTGGACTGATCCTGATGGTAGCACCCTGGAAACTCAGCTGGAAAAGATGCTCACTCATTTCGTAAGCCTGAAATTAGCATTGTCACTCTGTGTGTGTCCACTCTGCTATAGAAACCAGAGTGCTCTAATCATGGAAAGATCCTACTGCACCTTAGACTTCACCTTCAACTCGGAAAACAGATGAGCAGTGGAATTGAGAAGAACACAGAAACATGGACTAGGTCCTTCCAACCTAAATTATTTTATGATCTGGTAAGAACAGAGCTACATAAGGAGAAGAAAAACCCAAATGAGGACAAAAAAAAAAAAATCAGACGTTTTCAACCCCGCCCCTTGAAGGCCTTGTCAGTGTGTAGAGAAAATATGGCATAGTTGCACAACCCTGGTGCTGGTGTGCACTAGCAGGGGGACAGAGCAGGGCTGGCCCTGTGGATGCTCCGCCCCAGTGCGGGGTGGGGGGAAGGGGGATGAGCTGCCTGCTCCAGGCTAAGCTGGGTAAAAGCCAGAGTGGCCGTGGAAGTGCTGGGAGCAGGGAGTGACCAGCCAGGGCTGTGCTGAGGAGTTGGCAAGTGGCACCAGAGTGGCAGCAGAGGCTTCCGTCCTGCTGCTGTTGGGCTGGGGCTCTCGGCCTCCGGAGGGGCTCTTGGCAGCTACAGGGCTGTGGGGACCCAGGGCTGTGCCGGGGGACAGAGCTGAGGCTTTGCGGTTCCACAGGTTGCGCGAGTTGCGGAGATCACTACGCACGCGAGCAGAACATCGTCCGAAATGGCAGCCGAGGTGAGGGCGAGCTTTGCTTCTCCTGCGGTGCTGTGCTGACAAAGGCAAGCTGAACTTAAGTTTTAATCCAATTCCTGGCAGCTCAGCGTGCTGTTTCCTTTCCTCAGGTTCTTCTTTCTACCTGCGAGAGACTAATATTAAACTGATGCAGTTCATTCCTGCCTGTTTGTGAACAGGCAGATACTTTACAACAGCTTGTGCAAACACTTCTCTTCCCAGAAGCTGCATTTTCAGTTTCTGTGCCTGCTAGATAAAGCATGACTAGTCACCCTAGCAAGCCATGCTTTCTGCCTTCAGAAATGGCTAGTGCAATCCTGGCTTCCCCTGCTCCTAGTTACAAACACCCACGAGGTGTCAGAACGCCCCAGCCACTTCCTCTCCAGAGCAGATCTCCGTAGCTATTAAAAGTTCTTTTGACTTTGATTTCTTGATTACAAATAAGTGTTGCAATGTCTCTGTTCATCCATCTCTGATTTGGGTGGACATCCATGGTACTAAAGATATTCTTAAGATTCCTGTTCCCCAAACAAGCCTTTTGCTTTTGGTAAGGAGTCTTTATTTCCCATCCATTCATTTCCATTCATTCATTTCTCATCCCCATCATTCTCCTGTGGATGCAGGCTGCACGCTGAGGGCCCGTACTTTTGAATTCTGATTCTCATTCTCCTTTTTCCTGGTTCCTATTGACAAAGCTGTCCTGAAGATCACAAACACCTCTTGCCTACAATCTCACCTCCTCTGGAGGAACCCTCTCCTGCTCTCCTCTCCCCATGTTGGCTCAGCCATGATTGGCAGAGATGTGGACATAGTCACTAGGGAAAGAGCTTCTAAGGTTACTCAGTAGTGCTCTGTCTAACTGATAAAATCCTGTCCCAGACAACTTCCTAGATCCTTATCAGTTACAATGTATGGCATGACAAGAGACTGACAGGCGTAGTTAGGAAATGAAGTTAAAAACCAGTGTTATCCACTGTACAGTAGCAACTATGTTTAAGTCCTTTCTCTAAATGTTCCTCATTGTCCTTTTTGTGCCTGCTAGCACTGGAATTTGCTTTTGGAATTTCAGAAAGTTATAAAGATTCTTCACAAGTAAAACTTCAATCCACTTCAGTGGACATTTGCCTGAATTACGGCCTCAGGAGCTGTCCTGTCAAGAAAAACAAATGTCTGAGCTAATGAATCAGTTCAGTTCTTCGTTTTCTTATGGAAAAAAAAAAGTTTGCTCCACATCCTTCTGTTCCTGAAATTGTGTGCCTGTGTCACCTGGTAAAGTAGTTAATGACACACTCAAGTATACAAAGTCACTCTATGAATGTCAGAGTAGGGGAAAAAACAGTTTCTTGTATTACTTGGTTTTAAACCTTCTTTGTGCTGGTTTAATTTTCCTGAACATTTCTAATTCTGGAATGTCCTTAGACCTCCCCATTCTGCAGTCTGCACCTTACCCAGTTTCACATAAAACTTCTGCCAAAGCTTGCAAAGCAAATCCTGGACACCAGAGGTGCTTCAAACAGTAACTTCAAGCACTTCACAGGCCTGTACTGGCTCAGAGCTCTTCTGACAATCAAAGTAGCTTAGACACACACAAAAAAGGTTTGAGATTGCAAAAACTAGAAGATATTAGCTTGCACTGCATTCCTCACTGACCTGTGGACTTTTCTTTGCCTCTTTAAGTGGCTCTCTGAAGGCTGGAGACCTGCAGCTGCCTTACTACACAGATCTACACAGGTCGAGCCCCACATGCCCATATAGTTGTTTGCAAGGACAAGCCAGGCTCACTCCATACTCCTGTAGAACTAAGGCATTTTGGAGCACTCCTGAGCAGACCTGACAGCTCAAGGGCTAAAAGCTACTGAAAGGGACATGTTCCATCTCTTCCACTGCTTGCAAAAGGTCTGTAAGTCCAGTGGCCTTTCTGGTCAGGGCTACTGAACTGAAACAACATGCCTGAGCACGGCCTCGGTGCTGGATAAAGAATTAACTGGGTATAAATAGGCTGTGGGACTGTAAGTGAAATTAAGAGCCTTTTTTATTTATCATTTTCTTTCAGGGGGATAAACTCTGGGGAGGAAGGTTTGTTGGAAGCACAGATCCCATCCTGGAGATTCTCAACTCCTCCATTGCTATTGACCAGAGACTGGCTGACGTTGACATTCAGTCGAGCGTGGCTTATGCCAAAGCCTTGGAGAAGGCCAGCATCCTCACTAAACCTGAGCTAGAGAAGATCCTGAGTGGCCTGGAAAAGGTATCTATGTCCTGGAACCACTGTCCTCTCTCCTCTGGCCTACGTGCAATTCCCACGCTACCATTTCTGAAGCCCTGCTGCCTTGGAGGGATGCACGCTATGACCTGTCCTTCCACTCTCTTCACCCCTTAACAACCCTTTCCCTTTGAATTAGGAATGTTCTTTTTGAGATGGCACCTGGGGCTATATTGTCTCTGGTGGGCTGAGTTACCAATACTCAATGCCTAGTACTGCATAGGGGTTAAGAGCAGTCAGCAGCTAAGCACTGTTTAAAAATATCCATTGTTGCTATTCACCCACCATGGACAATATGGAGACTATACAATGTTTGTATAGGAAATGTGTTTGCGACTCTAAAGCGATGTCTGGCATCTCCACTCGCTGGCTCACTGCGTGCTTAAGTCCTCTTACAGCTGTAATGTTGCAGGATCAGCACAGATCAGCAGAGCTCGTATGAGCCTTCAACTTGGACTCCCACCATGATGGCAGAAGTCACTATTTAGGATGGGTACCTACAACCTCTGTACACAGCAGGGGATAAACAGAAGCTGACGGGTGTTTCTGCTGATGTTTGTTTGCAGATCTCTGAGGAAGTGTCTAAGGGAGTCCTTGTGGTGAACAAAAGTGATGAGGACATCCACACTGCCATCGAACGCAGACTTAAGGTTTGGGCCTTCTAGTATCTCCTTCCTGCTACCTTGCACCTAGCTTTGCCCGACATTAAGCACATGCGCCTCTATCCCATGATAGAGTATCTTAGCATGTTGTGGCACTGAAACCCCAGATGCACAAAATAAGTGTGGCCAAGTCTCCTGTTGTGGAAGAGATGCTCTACAAGCGTAGCACCTACATTTATCCTGCCCCAGAAGAGAGTCCATGGCTACTTACAAAGACTTGATCTGTCCAGGCAGGATGGGTCTGCTCTCCTAGGGAGCCTCATGCTTATGCTTCAGATGCACTGATAGCAATCCTCCTCTGGTCTACAGGAGCTGATTGGAGATGTTGCTGGAAAGCTGCACACTGGAAGAAGCAGAAACGATCAAGTAGGTACAGAGATGATAGAGTTTTCGTTCACTGCACCTCCCCTTCAGTTTCAAGAGACTACTGATCAGAATGGGTTTGGTTCTCTTTCTGGAGAACAAGACATAGTGACATTCACTTGTTATAGTGACCAAAGACACAGTTGATATGAGGGGAGATGACCCCCAAAACCATCAAGTCCTCTGCTGAACCTGGTCACAAGGTATGTCCCATTTTACTATTGTTGATCCTGGCCCATCTCCTCTAGGTTGTCACTGACTTGAAGCTGTTCATGAAGAACTCCATTTCTGTGGTGTCCACTCACCTGTTGCAGCTCATTAAGACCCTGGTGGAACGTGCTGCCAAGTGAGTCCTTCCCTAGCACCATAAGCTCAGCCCTTCTTGGAGTATGAGACTTGCAGCCCTTGCTCTTTGCCTGGCACACACAGGCAGCAACAAGACCTTTGTCTCCTTTCACCTGCAGAGAAATTGATGTTATCCTCCCTGGCTACACCCACCTGCAAAAAGCTCAGCCCATCAGATGGAGCCAGTTCTTGCTCAGGTAACTGTCTCATGCGCGGCTGTAGCGCCTTCTCCAACCTTGTAAGCTGCAATTGCAGCTGCCCATGGTCATTCTGACGCCCTAGCCAAAAGCTTGGGGAGGAAAGTTTCTTCAGATCTGTCATGTCTCATGTCCTTTTCTAGCCACGCTGTTGCCCTGACTCGTGACTCTGAGCGCCTGGGAGAGATCAAGAAGAGGGTCAATATCCTGCCTTTGGGAAGGTAAGGTCTACATTCTGCCTGACATCTCCACTGCAGAGCGGCTGCTCAGGATGTCACACGTGACTTCTGTTCCTTTCTTCCTCGGCAGCGGTGCTCTGGCTGGAAACCCACTGGACATTGACAGGGAGCTGCTGCGCAGTGGTAAGTGGCTCGTAACGATTGAAGGTCCAGCCCTAGTATCTCAGAAGGAGGGAAGCAGGGACACATTCTCCTCTCCTAATGTTTGCGAGGTGGGAGCACAGACACAACCACCTCTGCTGCACTCTGGGGCAAATAATGAAGGCCCCAGCTCAAAAAAACACTTGGGAAGTGTCTGTGTCCCTTGGGATACTGCAGAACTTACCTGCCCTCTGGGCCAAGCTGCTGCGGTCAAGCTCCAGCCCTGCCAAGGCTGAACCACTCTGTCCATCTCTTTCCTTGCAGAGTTGGATTTTGCTTCCATCACCCTGAACAGCATGGATGCCATCAGTGACAGAGATTTTGTAGGTGAGCACAGTTCTATTATTTATTCACTCCATTTTATAATGGTTCTTCCAAGAACTACCCTGTCAACCTGAAGGGGGACTGAAAGACCTCACTAAGAAGTGTCTGTACATTCTCTTTGCTGGTATCTATAGGTTGCCTAGATTAGGACACACACCTCACTCATAACTGCGCAGCTAACAGCAATGCCTGCTTACCTAGGTTGAGGCGCTCAGTCATTCATGCTAAAGGAGACTGAAACATTGTATGAAGCAGCAGAATTCCTTTTCCCCGAGCAATATACTGTGGGCTTGCCACAAACCATCAATCCTCAGCAAAAGTCCTGCTGTCTCCAGCTCCAATGTCTCTAGCCTTTCTGGATTGCACTGAGGCATAAATTACTGCATATTTTTTATAGCCCACTGTAAGTGTTCCTATACTTAATCTTCCTAGCTTGTCAGTAAACAAATGTGTTTATCCCCTCCTGATATCCTTCCTTCTCTGCAGTGGAATTCCTCTTTGTTGCCACCCTGCTGATGACCCACCTTAGCAGGCTGGCTGAAGATCTCATCATCTACAGTACCAGCGAGTTTGGCCTTGTGACCCTCTCTGATGCCTTCACGTAGGTTTCTGGGTTTCTAGGCAGAAAATTTTTCTCTCCATCTCTCCCTCTCAGTAACTCCCTTTGGAAGGAGACTCATGTCAGCGATGGGGCTGCCTGGTGCACAAGGCTGACACTAGAATTAACTCTGGGGCCTTTAAAGGCTGTCATTGTGCAAAGCTCTCCTGAAGGTCCCCCCTGCACTTCAATGACTCTTTGTTACCGATTCCAGTAAGTTGCTGAAATCTGTATGCAGGGGACACTCCTCCCCAGCAACTGCTGGCAGGATCAGGCTGTAGAACGGCAGGCAGAGAAAGCTTCCTCCTCTGCTGGGAATTCCTGCCAAATCCCTTCCTAGAAAACTCGTGCTTTGCAGTCCCAATGCCCTACCTGTTCCTCAGGGTGGCACCACCACAGCCCTCCCTCTCTGAAGCCACAGCGTCCTCCTCAGAAAAACTGTTGGTCTTGTCTGTTGATACCAGCTCTGGAAGGCGTGGTTGGAAGCCTCTCTTTTTTCTTCCTCTTTGGGACACAGTTAAGGGCAGGATTGTATGAGAACTCAACAAAAACTCCAGTAATGAAGGCTCAGCTCTGGGAAATAAAAGAAACTACAAGAAATTAGTGCTGTCCTACACCATGGCCAGGTGTTTAGTACAAGAAGAACTACATGTTGCTCCTAGTGAGCTGGGCCAGCACACTGCACAGCCTTTCTGCACTTTATCCCTGCAAATAGCATTTTCCAGGGACTGAGCTGCCTTTTTCCCCATTAAATCCAAACCTTTACTTTCAGCACTGGCAGCAGCCTGATGCCTCAGAAGAAAAATCCTGATAGTCTGGAACTAATTCGTGGCAAAGCTGGACGTGTGCTTGGACGGGTGAGTCTGCTAAAGAGGTGGGAATGGAGGAACTACTCAGAGACGGGTTAGTGGAGCTCTGAAAGGGACAGTATCTCCTGCTCTGGGGAGATCTTCAAGGTACTTGTTGAAGAAATGTGCCAGTCTTGGCTCTGGATCACTGCTGGGGAAACGTGCATCCTTTCCTATAGCTAAGTGCTGTGTTTTCCTGCAGCTTGTCTCTATTATCATGGTTCTCAAAGGACTTCCAAGCACCTACAACAAGGATCTGCAGGTAAAAAAAATATTTGCTCAATCTATTTTTCTGGAAAGATGCAACTGTCTCCTGAGCTGCAAGCAGTTCTTGCCACTAGCTTTCCCTGTGCAGGACTCTAATAAGGGGATGAGGCCCTGCATGCTCCAGCCCAGGCTGCAGCACAGGGGAGCCCCTCAGGTGTCAGCACCTGCTCTGCTGGCCTCGCTGCTCAGGCTGCCGAGCTTCCCGGCTGCTTTGGGCTGACTTACTGCAACTCCTCTCCATCCGTGTTATCACACAGGAGGACAAGGAAGCTGTCTTTGATGTGGTGGATACCGTGACCACTGTGCTGCAGGTTGCCACTGGAGTAATTTCCACCCTCCAGGTAAGGCTTTGCCTCTCATTACTTCATGGACTCTCTCCCTGATTGCATCCACGAGGATGTAATTGCTGATGGACTGACACTGGGAAGGGAGCTCTAGCCTGGTCCTGCACTCATCCAGGGGGTCACTGCAGCCCCTTCACCAGTCCCTGCTCAGATCCACTCTGCTCGGGGGTTGTATGGGGCTGAGGGCCTTGCAGAGCCTGTTCCCTTCCAGAGGAAAAGCCCTCGCTGTGATGGCAGTGTATCCCTGCCAGGAGCTGACGGTGATGTCTCCCTCTGACCCTCCTCTCTGCAGATCAACAAGGAGAATATGGAGAAAGCTTTGAGCCCTGAAATGCTGTCCACTGACCTAGCTCTCTATTTGGTTCGTAAAGGAGTAAGTATCACAGGCAGACTCTGAGCTTCATTTCTTTAGACCCACAACACTGCAATATTTTACTGTAGTAAAGAGTAATTTACAGAGTTCTGCCTCCTAATCTGTCCCTTTTCACACCCCAGAAAACCTGGAGTCAGACAGACTGCATTGCCCTAACCCAAAAGCAAAATAACCAACCCAAAAAAGAGAGCATGTGTCCATCTCAGAGTCTGCACTCCAGCTACCTGCTCACTGACTGTGGTCTCTCCTTCTTGCAGATGCCATTCAGACAAGCCCACACTGCTGTTGGAAAAGCCGTCCACCTTGCTGAGACTAAGGGCATCACCATCAACAATCTCACTCTGGAAGACCTGAAGAGCATCAGGTCTGTCTCACTGCTCTTTGCCATAGTATCTGACAGCAAAGAGCACTCATCACTCTCTACTCACTCCTTTTTGCCTTTGCAGCCCTCTGTTTGCCAGCGACGTGTCCCAGGTCTTCAGCATTGTCAATAGCGTGGAGCAGTACACAGCCCCAGGAGGTACCGCCAAGAGCAGCGTGACCACCCAGATCGAGCAGCTGAGGGAGCTGCTCAAGAAGCTGAAGGAACAAGCTTAAGAGTGTGGGGAGATATCCCGTGTATGCAGCTTTGTGCTTATTCCACAATAAACACCGTGGTGTATTGTAGTTCACTCAAACTCCTGGCTTGCGTATTTCTTCTAGGGGCAATATTGAGCTGGGCCTCTTCAGCCCTCAGGAGCCTGAGGAAAGATTCATTGGTGCAAAAGGTTCATTGGAAAAAATGAATAGTGGAAAGCCTTAATAAGGAATGAGTTATGTTTTGCTTACTGCAATGTTTGTCTGTTTTAATCCATGTATTTCTCCCTAGTAAAGTTAGGTAGGGAAGGAGAAGCACTTTTGTATGCCTAGCTGAGGAGGACAGATGTCATCGCTTCCCAGTATGAACAGGGCACGAAGGACTCTACTCATCACAGCTCACAGTTGTTCTGTGCCCACCACAAACCTTTTATCTTTAGCTGCTGCTGGGTACCTTTGTAGGGCTCCGCTAGTGAGATGTGCTCTTCCCCTCAGCAGCAAGCATCCAGCATTTGGGAGGCAGTGCTAAGGAAGGGAGGGCTCTGCGAATTAGAAGAGGGTGGTCTTAGCAGATCATCACATCCTCATCCCTAGTTAAGGAGCAGGTCCTGGATCAGGGTTGCTTCCCAGCCTACCTACTGCTTTCTGATAATCTCATGTGCCACCAGGTCTCCCACATCTACTATTCTGCAAGAAACTGAGCTCTTGCCTCTGTAACTGAGTCAGAAATGCAGGAGGTGGCAGCTGCTCCCTGCATTTATGGAGACTGCTGACTCTTCTCCCGGAGGAAGGAAACAGGCTGCAGAGCAACGCTTTCCAAAATTAAAACCCAATCGACGACACTTCCCCCCCTTTCGCTTGTGGGTCGCATGACACACTCCTCCCTCCGTGCCCCGTTGCCCCCGGTGGAAAAACCGAAGTCCACGGGATCCGGCGGCACAAGCACAGCCCTCCCGCACCGCTGCCCACAGCCAAGATGGCAGCGGCGGCGCCTGCCCCGCTGCCCACAGTCAAGATGGCAGCGGCGGCGGCAGGCGGCCGGTGTGGCCCGCGTGGCTCGGGGCTCGGCGCGGCGCTGCGGCCGCTGC
>VWPW01003972.1:2487-30346 GCA_013389825.1 Crypturellus undulatus | reverse complement strand
TGCTGCTGCTGCTGGCGGCGGCGCGGGCGGCGGCGGCGGGCGGGCTGCTCTACCCGCGCGAGACGCCATCCCGCGAGCTGAAGGAGCTCGGCGGCCTCTGGAGCTTCCGCGCCGACTTCTCGCCGGGGAGGGCGGCCGGCTTCGCGCAGGGCTGGTACCGCCGCCCGCTGCGCCAGGTAGGGCCGGCGGGGCGGGAGCCGCGTGTAACGGGGAGCGGGGGGATCTCTGCAAGGGCAGAGGCAGCGCTAGGGATGCACGAAGGGCGCGAAGGGAAACCTTGCCGTGATNAGGGCAGAGGCAGCGCTAGGGATGCACGGCGCCAAGGGAAACCTTGCCGTGAGGCACGCTCCTGGGCTTACAGCTGCTTTTAGCTGCTATATTTGCTCTATTCCTCTGTAACCAAATGCTGCAGAAGCTAACTCTAGCAGAAGCTTAAAATGCTGCTAAATTAACCCCCTTTCCTAAAAGCTAGAAGCAGGTTCTGTGTCCACGTGTGTCCATGTCTTCTCCTCTAGCTCCTGGGGCAATTTAGCCACGTTGTGGAAGGAGACGAGCACCAGGATACAAAACTACTAGAAATGTTGTGAGAATGGATGTGAAAGCAGACAGAGGGGAGGGATCCTAGACATGCCTCCCCATGCAAAAAAAGCGAGGGCAAGAAGTGTCAGCTCCACCTGCTTTAGACATCAGAGAGTCTTCTTAAAGGAGACCCACAGCTCGGGAATCCCAGTATTAGATGCTAGAAAATCCACTTCACCATCAAAGCTTTTTTGCCTTTTCTTTTTTTTTCTCTCTGGTGTCTGATAGAGGGGCTGGATTCCCTCTGCGTGTCCATGCAATTCAGAGCTGAGTCAGCCCTGCACATGATGCTCATCCCGGGACATTTCCCAGTTCGCGGAAACACTTGCCCAAGGAAGGGGAAGTGGTCCAGATGCGAGGTGCTGTGGCACCCGTTTACGGAACATGGCAAGCACTGAAGGTGCTAAAAATTAACAGCTAGATTTTGCAATAGCACGCAGTGACCAAAGTGTGGTAACAGATAACAACACTGCTGGCCTTATGTTAAAAAAGAAAATAAAAAAGCAACTGAATTGACACTGTTGGAAAGCAGTGAGCATTGCACTCCAAAGAGCTAGAGCAGTGCAAGGGAGGCTACATGTTCTGATGCCAAACACTGACCTGGCCAAGTTTTTTTTCCNATTGACACTGTTGGAAAGCAGTGAGCATTGCACTCCAAAGAGCTAGAGCAGTGCAAGGGAGGCTACGTGTTCTGGGTAGTCTGATGCCAAACACTGACCTGGCCATGTTTTTTTCCAGTTCCCAGGTTCTCTGTCACCAAAGCCATTAACTAAAGTGTTTTTTTTATTATAAAGCAAGAAAGGGAATAAGGGTGTTAGCAGCTTTACCTGGTAGGATGAAGCTTGCCTGGCAGAAGACATATACTCAGTTGGGACCTGTGACAGAATACACCAGCTTCTGACCTGTTATTTCTAGGGATTTTCACTTTGCAAAGGACACTTTGCTGAATTAAGTGGAATCAGATATATCCAGAAGTGTAGGTGGGACAGAAAAGTTAGTAAAACTTCTGTCAAACTTAATATCTTTCCTAAAATTACCTGTGTCCTCCTTTTCTGTGCAATTCCCATCAGACTGGTCCTGTGATTGACATGCCGGTGCCTGCCAGCTTCAACGATATCACCCAAGATCCCAACTTGGAGAACTACATTGGCTGGGTTTGGTACGAGAAGGAGGTGCTGCTTCCTCGCCGCTGGCTTCAGGACGATCTCCACACCAGGGTGGTGCTGCGCTTTGGCAGCGCCCATTATTACTCCATCGTGGTATGTTGCGGCGGGTACTGCCAGGATCTGATCACGCTAAAGTCCTGGCTATGGCTGTTCAGCAAACCTGGCTTTGCTCACGTTGTTCTATCAAGTTGTTGTTTTCTTACCTCACACCGCCTTCCTCCTGGAGAGGAGGGGAGAACTTGAGTCCCTGTCCTTGTGAAGTTGGAACAAGCACGTGTCTGTGTTTCCCGGGTCTCTCTTCTGTGCTCCTCCAATATCAGGACTAGTAACGAAAATGTTTTCCTGTCACAGGCCTAGACGGGACAAGGTACTGACCTCCCTCAAACAGTTTCTCGCATTGGTGCTTGTGTGTGGCCCAGGCCTAACTCCCCAGAAAGGGAGGGCTGCTGGATTAAGCTCTCAGAACTGAGGCATGAGCAAGGCTCAGTGTTACTGGGGATCCTGCCCTTGGCTGTGCTCTTTCCCTTCTCTCTGCTGTGCTTTCTGCAGAAACTTCACCTTGCCACTCTGACTCACAGGCCTCTTCTCTTGCAGTGGGTCAATGGAGTGCAAGTTACAGAGCACGAAGGGGGGCACCTCCCTTTTGAAGCAGATATAAGCAGCATCGTCCAGGGCAGCCCAGGGACTCCCTGCCGCATCACCGTCGCGATCAACAACACTCTGACACCCCACACTCTGCCCCCAGGCTCCATTCAGTTCATGAATGACGCATCCAAGTGAGTTGCTGGAATACGGTTATTACAGGGGTGGCAGAATGGGGATTTATTCAGCTGCTGTTTCTTAAGAGCCTCCGAGTAATTTACAGAAGCCAGGTTGTATTCATGACTGTTCATCAGTCAAGCAGGGAGAAGCTTAAGCTTCAATGCTGTGAGAAAGCCACACTGAATTACCACATCTGCTTTATACTCAGGGAACTGAAATTCAGTGTTTTGCCAAGCTGAGTCAGTGGCAGATTGAAATACTTGAATTCAACCGGAGCTGCAGTTATCTGCTACTCTGAAGGATCCATCAGACCTATTCAGTGCAGTAGTTGCTCATTAACTAGTAATCACCACTGCATCAAAAGCACTGCCAAAAGGTAAATCCATCCTGTTGTGAGGACTGTTTTACCAGCACATTGCTAGCATCCACATGCTGCCTTCAGCTCTTGTGTAATGGAACATAATGTCTCCTGTCTTGTTCACGCAGGTACCCCAAGAACTATTTTGTACAGAACATCAAGTTTGATTTCTTTAACTATGCTGGAATCCATCGCCCGGTTGTGCTTTACACCACTCCTTCTGTCTACATAGATGATATTACCGTGACAACTACCTCATCAGAGAACGTTGGTAGGTCCAGAACAATTACAGCAGCTACCTCAGCCTCCAAAATGCAGATGACAAGAGCAGTAGAGAACATTCCTTCAAAGGACTTTATGGTCAGATTAAATTTGTTTTGCAGCAGTCTTCTCTTTTAGCCTGAACTGCTTTATTGCACAGCACAGCAGTTTTTGAGAATACAGTGGGAAAAAGCCTAAGTACTTGAATGATACTACAGTTACATGAAAGGATTTTCAGATGCTTCTACAATTAGGATTTCCCACTAGAGACAGTCCTCCTGCCCCTTAAACAGAATTATCTCTAAGTAACAGAGCTATGTGATATTCAAATCCTTTTGTCAAGACAGGTCGTGCATGCTTCATACAATTAATCCGTGTCTCCCTACTGTTGCTGTACCTCTCCTTCATTTTTTAATGTTGCTGCACCTGAAGACTTTGCAAGCATTTATTTTTCCTTTCATACCAGTTTCTGACCTCTCTTCCTGTCTTTGAACTAGCCGTGGTGCAATATCAGGTGTCGGTAATCGGCAGCGCACTCTATTCCTTGTCGCTGAGTTTACGTGATCAAGAGGGGAAGGTGGTTGCTACAGGTGAAGGGGCAGCTGGAGAATTAAAAGTCCTGGATCCAAATCTTTGGTGGCCTTATCTGATGCATGAGAACCCTGGATACCGCTATTCTTTAGAGGTAACGGTGACACTTTTCCCTTTGTGTGCATTTCCTCTCATTGTCCTAATGGGATTAAGGTAGTACCATATGGCCTATCTTCCTTCCTCTCCCTCTCCCGTGGATCCTGTTCACAAGCCCAGAACGGCATCGCTGATTGTGCTGCAGTCGCATCACACCCAGGGCCTGATCTCTTGCAGAAGGACTAGTTGAGGCAATGCATGGGAGGAGATATTGCAGAAGCTGAGAGGGTCTCCGCTGCTCATCCCTTTCATATGCTTTGCCCTGTGGCGAGCTTTCTTCCCACCGTGTGCCAGATGAGGCTTCAGCTTCAATGGGAGAACTCTTGCGCAAGCCAAGGTTGAACAGAGATGCTCAGATGCAGAAAAGAGGGCAGATCACCTGCTGGGGGGTTTCCGAGGCTCAGGATCATAGCACCAGGGAGCAGACAACTTTTCAGTTGAGGTGCAGGAGAGAAGGTGGTGGAACTGCTGCCTTCCCAGAGGGGATGAGCGAGGTGAGGAGAGGCAGGAGACCCCGGGACCAGGGCCGTGCTCCTCACCCTTCAGCTCCGCGATGTCTTTCCCTGGGGGCTGCAGGTGAAGCTGGAGGCGCAGGCGGACGGGGCGCCGCTGGAGGACGTCTACACGCTCCCCGTGGGCATCCGCACCGTGCACGTCACCAGCACGCAGTTCCTCATCAACGGGAAGCCCTTCTACTTCCACGGCGTCAACAAGCATGAGGACGCGGACGTAAGTGCGTGGGGGGCACCTCGTGCCAGGCCCTTGCTCTGGCTGTCCCCAAGAGCCGCTTCCACATTCCCTTCTCCCGGGGTTGGGAGCTGCCAGCGGGAGGCAGGGGAATTTTACCAGCGCTAAGGGGAGGCTCGGGGAAGCTCCTGGGCAGCGGTGACCGCCCGTCGGGGCGTGCGGGCGAGGGAAATGGCGGAGGAGCCGCGGCTTCCAGGCGGGAGCCCCGAGCTCCGAGCCGGCGAGCCGGTGCCAGGGGGCTGCGAGGCGCGACCCGGCCACGGGGCGGCCTCAGCGCCTCGGAGCGGCCGGGCAGAGCCGCCTCCTCTCCCCTCCATCCCGCCCCTTCCCTCCCGCCGCCGCCGCTCCCCTCAGGGCGCTGCCGCGGGCGCTTCTCCCCCGGCGGGAGCCGGCCACAAAATGGCGGGCGCCGCCTCAGGCGGCCGGGGCTGCAGCCCCTTCCCCATTGCGGGGGCTGTTCCGCACCCTGCGTCTCCGTGGCCGTGTGGCCACGCAGCGGCCTTTGGTGCTCAGTAGCGCAAGCACCGAGCGAAGCATCGGGGTGGCTGGATGGGGTGCCATGGGGGTGAGCAGCAATGGGTGGCTCAACACACCGCAGGCTGAAGCCCATGGCGCTTGGGATGCCCTGTGGGGTGCAGCGGGCTGCCACGGCCTTCTTCCCTCCCCTAGATCCGCGGCAAAGGACTGGACTGGCCCTTGGTCATGAAGGACTTCAACCTGCTGCGCTGGCTGGGGGCAAATTCCTTCCGCACCAGCCACTACCCCTACGCAGAGGAGATCATGGACCTGTGCGATGCCTACGGCATCGTGGTCATCGACGAGTGCCCCGGCGTGGGCATCAAAAGCCTGTAAGCGCCTCCCACCTCTCCCCGTTCCCCTGAGTGGCTGCAAAAGACACTGTCCCCCCAGGTGCTGCCCCAGGCTCGCCGTGCCCCGGGCGCGGAGGTACTTTGCTCCATGTGGAAATCAGCCCGTTGTGTTTCAAAGCCTCTCTGAATGTGACTCGGTTGGGCAACCAGAAGGCATTTTGCCACACGTTCGTGGTTTCTTTTCTGAGCAAGCTTGGTCGAGGTGACCAAACTCCTGGACTGTGTGGCTGGCTTTGNGTTGTGTTTCAAAGCCTCCCTGAATCTGACTCGGTTGGGCAACCAGAAGGCATTTTGCCACACGTTTGTGGTTTTTTTTTCTCTGAGCAAGCTTGGTCGAGGAGACCAAACTCCTGGACTGTGTGTCTGGCTTTGGAGAAACAGGGCAGAACCCTTGTTTTGTGTCACGCGCAGCAAGGCCTGGTGGTGCCTACGTGCCCCAGATACTCGGGTTATCACCAAGACAGGTCCAGGGGTGGGTTTCATACACTGACAGGTCGACATCATCTCAGTTCCTCTTTGTTTTAAGTGAGAGCTTCGGGAACAAGTCCCTGCAGCACCATCTCGCTGTGATGGAGGAGCTGGTCCGCAGGGATAAGAACAGGCCCTCGGTCGTGATGTGGTCAGTGGCCAACGAGCCGGCTTCATCTCTGCCCCCGGCAGCTGCCTACTTCAAGTAAGTGCTCGTGCTCCGAGACATCTTTGTGGATAACGTATCGTCTTGCTTGGGGTTATACAAAGTAGTAGTAAAAAGTAGGCAAGCAGCTTTAGGGCACCCTGAAAAAGCACCCACACAAAAAGCACAACTGCTGCATACACTGATTGCAGTTGGAGTTCAGAAACCCACACTGCTCCCAACTGGTTATTTTTGAACCAGTAAAGCTCTGCAGAATTATCACGAGCCTGTTTGATGGGAGCATTTCTTCTTGAGCCGAAGGTCAAGGAAAAAGCAGACCTCACAGGCACTGCTCATTCCTTGCTAACTGTGGAAACCGAGTGCTAACTTCTGTTTGCTCTAAGTCTGAGAATTACATAAGATCGTAAAAATACTTGGCCTTTAATTCTGCTTTTTTTTAAGTTATATACTACTTATTTGTTATGTAGAGGTTCAACTCAAAAGCCACTGCTTGAAGTCTCTGCAGCCCCCTTGATTTTAAAGAGATTTAAGCTTTGGATAGCGAATAGGAATCTCGGTCAGATGGGGATAGCAGACTATCCGAGGTAGCTCTAGGTGAATTAAAAGCTAACGCTGAACTTTCATTCTTCAGAATCACCCATCCTACTTCAGTTGTGAGGTAGAAATAGAACTTAACCTTCCTGCTGTCTCTCATCTCCATCATTTAAGGTTCCTCCCAAGCGGCAAATTTGTGATTGCCGTGTCTGCCAGTGCCTAAGAGCTTCTTGTCTGTTAAGAAGCTTCCTATCACCCTTCCCCTTTTTTTAATCTTAATTTTTCAGACCATTCTCCAACTTTCAAGCACTGGCTCTAGCAAATTAACCTGACAGATATGTTTCTGTTCTTTTTATTTGGATAGCAATCAGCTTTGTGATGGATAAAGGGCCTACTTAAGGGGGTAGAAGGACAGGGAGCTTGAGGAAATCGGGTAGCATTTGGTGAAGTAATTTCTCCTTACCTGCTGACCTTTTGTTTTACTGTTTGCAAACAGGACAGTGATAGCTCACACTAAAGCTCTTGATCCCTCCAGACCAGTAACCTTTGTGACAGATGTTAATTTCGCCCTTGATCGTGGTGTAAGTTAACTTCATTTCCTAGCCTTCTTTCAATTCATACACTAAATTTCTTCTAGTCAATTGTTTCAAGTTCCTTACCTCCACCTCCCTGAATCTTTAATTCTGCTAAGAGGAGAGGCAGCATAAATCTTGCAGTGCAGTTTCAAGTACAAAGCACTCTATCTGGTAGTTGTAGTCTGACAAAAATCTTTGTAAAAGAACAGTTGCCCAAGTGAAGTATGCACAATCAACCCCCCTAGATCCTAATTGTCAAAATTTGCTATTCCATTATTTATGCCTAGTAATGGTTAGGACTTTTACTTGCTCTTAAACTAAAGCTTAAACCTCTTTAAATTACTGTTGCTTCATGCATGCATACAGACTGGCATCCTATTCCCACTACCATGCCATGAGCTTAAGGAGACATAGAGGGGAAAGATAAAGTCACAAATAATAGGTCTTTTACACTGCTGTGATATTAGAACTTTTTTTCTTTTATTACAAAACATGTTAAGAGAACATTGAACAAATTACATATAACATCACTTTGTCTTCAGTGGGCTTCATGCCCTTTTATCATACTGTCCATGTGGTAGAAATGGCATATAACTTGCAGAATGCTTACTCTTGTATTGCACCATTGATGCACAAATTTAGTTACTAGTCAAAATATTTGAGCACTAACTTGATCATCACATTCAAATGCTCAGAAAGTATGTCTAAATGTACCAGCAAGCCAGAGACATCTTGGAAACTCAAACTTCAACAAACCTGAGGCTAAAATGGGTTGATCTTATTTAATTCTTTGCTGTGACTTGCTGTGTCTGCAGGAAACTGCCAAATTGACACGCCATTACCTTGTTCATTTTATCCTGCCCTTTTTTCTCCCCTACCCGTTCTGGAAAGGGGATTACTTTGGGAAGGCCTGAGTTAAAAGGAAAACAAGCTTTATTAGAATAATAAAACTGCATTCCTTGAAATTAACCAAAAGGAGGAATTAGCTTTATGAATGTAGCTTGCCTACTTTGCAGTCTATGACAAAACACTCCCACTTTGTTTTTTGTAGGCTCCTTATGTGGATGTAATCTGCGTGAATAGTTACTTCTCCTGGTATCATGACCAAGGCCATCTGGAGGTTATTCCACTACAACTCATGACACAGTTTGAGAACTGGTATAAAACCTACCAAAAGCCAATTATCCAGAGTGAATACGGAGCAGATTCAGTTCCTGGACTTCACAGTGTAAGTCTCAGAGAAGCAGTAGACAGGAGAGGGAAAACAAAAAAACAAAAAAAAAACCACACACACACTGCTCTTACTAGTCCAACACATTTGTACCATTCTCTTCTAATTAAGTTTTGCTGACCCTTTAATTCAAAGACACATTAGGTACGTGTCCAAAAGATTCCAGGATTGATATCCTGACCCACTGAAATCAGTAAGCTTTGTTACCAACTCTAACAAAGGTAAGATTCTACGTAAAGAGGAGTTTTGGCTTTGAACAAGAAGCTGAAACTATTCTCTCCTAAATCATGTCCTAGACATTTGTTTTTTTAAACACTTGACAATTGCTGGTATTAGCTCCACTCATACTCCTTAAAACATGCCTAATAACACTTATTGGGTCCTAAACCGCAATGCACTTGTTTAGCAATTAATCATCTTAATAGTCATGCTATGGCTACTTGTTAAATTATACTTAATGTGGTTAATCCTCTAGAAGAGGCATTCTGAGATCTGTGCTTTGGCGTTTGTAGAAAATGCCTGCTAGGAAGATACAAACACTGAGAACAGGACATTCTTGTCATGATACAACCCTGCATAGGAGAGGGTAGCACTCCCTATCATGAGAAAGCACCATTACCAGTCAAAACTGGATTTCCACCCCAAAAGTATAGCTGGCATGTTTGTATTTTGCATATTTCCCCCTGCACTTTCATTAAATGCTAAGTGTCACTGAATCACCACTGTTAATGCAGTTGTGATGAAGAGACCAAGCAATTATAAAGCTTGTCTTCAGGTAACAATTCTCCTGTAAATAGAAACTTAACATATAAAGACTTTGCTGAGATATACTTTTATGACCACTCAAATTCATCTTTCATGGCTATAGGATCCACCTCTTATGTTCAGCGAGGAGTATCAGAAAGCTTTGCTAAGAGAGTACCATTCTGTATTTGACAAAAAGAGAAAGGAGTATGTGATTGGGGAGCTTATCTGGAATTTTGCTGATTTCATGACTAATCAAGGTAAGCTTGTATTTCAAGCAACTCTTCCATCTTCCCTGTGACTTAAAATGAGGTAAAGAATATTTGTGCTGTAGGGCAAAGGAATCCCCTGCTTACAGAGATGGAGCGCAGCTGGTTTCTACAATAGAAGTAGAACACGGAGCCAAGAGGAATGGTTCTGCCTCTACTGAATGCATCCTCTTTCTCCAGCTTGAGGTCTCAGGTGTCCTTTCTGCAAAGATGCTATCCCAGAATATGAAACAGTGCATTAGGACAGAAAGTAAGGGAGGCTTGTGACCAGACTAAGATCGTTTCTCTTTTGGCAATCCCTAAGCCAGAGCTTCAGTTGGCTTTTAGGAAAACATCTCAATTGTCCACATTTCACCTACAACAGAGCACCTTAAATAATGTATTATTAACCTGGCATGGAGACTGAACAAGACAGGACCAGATGCAGAAGAGCAGACAACTCTGACACTCGTGTCACTGTTGACAAAGCAGGGGCATTGCTTAATCTACAGTGCAGGCAGTCACCTAGAAATTAAACTATTACAACTCAGAAGGAGACCTAGTAAGGGACAAGGTATGCATATGCCACCTACGTAAGTTAGGGCAGTAAACAGTCAGTTGTTAAATTTAGGCAGGGAAATACCATTAAAAATAATCTGCAGAGCACCAATATAGGTATTAAAAAGGTAAGGGTAGTGGAAAGGTAAATCATCATGGAGAAGCAGTCAGAAAAGTCATATTAGTTTCAAATATTAGGAAGGAAAAAAACATAGACAAGTTGACATACATAAATGCACTTCCAGTCTCTCAATATCTTGCAGTTCTTTTCTAATTTCCTATGAAGACTAGAATAGGCAAAGGGTATGGACATCACTAAAGAATAATACAGAGAAATAGAAAGGGGTTAATAATTGACATTTTCACCATCAACTTACAACTAAATAGCAGAAGAAACTTCTTCTGTAAGGATACTATAACTGAATTTACAGGTATACTTAGAATTAACTGTCACTGACTTACGGGTTGTAAATGCAATGGATTGCATTTATATTGCTTAGTTGCATCAGCTTAAATCTTGCCAAGATGATGCAAGTGACACTTGACGACTTCCTAGTTGTACCTGACTTTCTGCAGCAGGTACATAGGTCTTCTCCACCTCACCAGATACAGTTCATGTAGCAGTTTACAGTAGGGAATACAAGAGTATTTTGCATATACTTGCTTTATTTTGTAACTTCTCTGCAGGGACCACACGTGTTTTGGGGAACAAGAAAGGAATATTTACCCGCCAACGACAGCCAAAATCAGCTGCATTTGTTCTTAAGGAGAGATACTGGAAGATTGCAAATGAATCAAGCTGTCTTCCTCCTATAACAAAATCACATATCCACTTTCTGTAATGAAATCTAAAAGTATAATGGTTGGATTCTATGCTTAATTTGTTCATTAAATTTGTTTAAATAATGTTTGACTCAATCTTGCAAATCTAATGCAATCTCTAGTCCAGCTGAAATAACCACAAAACGCAAAGCAAATAAGGAACACTAGACTTCCATGCCCAGCCATTACTATAGGCTTCCTGTTCTTCAGATAGTAAAATGAATATTCAACATTCTAGGGAGCTGAAGTTAGAGACCCTGACTGAGGTATCCATTTATGACCCTTCTCCCGCAACCCCTAAAATCATGATACAAATGAATTCTGATGATTTCAACAATCTAAATTACTCTAAATGAGCGTCAAAGCCCTCTAATGCTAGAGGTTTTCCAGTTATATTCCAACTGTTAAACTACTCAGATCACAGCAAATTGTCCACAGGATCCCTGAAGAGCAAAATGTATATAGTTTCTCCCATTGAAAGCTGGATAGGATATATGTGGCCAGCTGGGAAATCCTGAGAGTCAACAGCAGTCAGGAAGTGTGTGAGCAACTGCTTTGAAAAGGATACCCAACATATTCCAATAGGATATGGAATTCATATGACAGGAGCAAGATAAGAGTATGTCTGATAGGTACGTACCTACATTGACTGAAGTTTAACACTACTTTAATCACAGTACTACAACTACCACTATATGATGCAGTTTTACCTTCCAGTATGGAAGAGCGCTTCCTTCATATTCAATTGTCACTATGGAACTGCAGCAACAGCGTTTAGAGGGTGAATGTGTCTGACTTCAGTCTCGGAAAGACTCATCTGAAGCACCTTGGGGTAGAATGATTTGTAAATTATTGGGCAAATGTCACTTTAGACAGTAACGTGGTGAAATAACTTTCCCTTGCAGGCAGCACGCCAGTATTAGAGGTCTCTAAAGGCTGAGCCTTAGACTGCAGTAGATTGTGTCACTGCTCCCAGAAGAGCTCAGAGCTCTCCCATCTGCAAGCTCCTTGTGCAGACTCTCAAAGCAGCATAAATCTTGTCACCATCCTTAGCAACGTCACCATCCTTATCAGAAGCACAGCATTGGAGGCTGCCTAGTGAATTTTGGAAGTTAGGATAACTAGTTTCAATAGACTCTGATTCACTGAGTAAAACAGCATTGCTGTGTCTGCTTTTTCTCCAACTGAGTCTTGTGCTAGTGCCTCAAGTGACCAAGACATCCACTAGTACAAAAAAAATACTCATTACTGTGTAGCACAATGGCCAAATTCTTTTCCTTTCACAGATGATACATAAGAAGCCAAGAAAAGTTTCCACTGCCACGCGCAGATTAAGGACATAAACGCTTATTGCAGATTTCAGAATATTTTTCTTGTGTTTCTAAGGGAAAAGAAAAACATACTAAAATTCCTCCTGGTTACACTGTATTGGCTTTAAAGATTTTCTAGTTAACTAAAAACCCAGAACATAGATATTCACCCATATTAAGATGACAGTCACTCAAATGTTACCTTGTACAAGAGCGGATACCATATATAAGCCCACTAATGGTGTCTGAAAATTGTTTCAACTTCTTGATCTCTAAAGTTTAATTTTTTAAGCTATTTCGTTCCCCACACTGACAGCATGACATACCAACAGCAGCCACAGAAAAACACAGATTTGACATGGTTAACGCATTACAAACTAGGGCTCGGGTCCCTATGATATACACAGGACTTGCAGAAGAGAAAGCTCTACTTTCATTCAGTCTAACAAAACAGATGGAAAGTTTAATATCCACATTTATGGCAAGCACACATTTCAGAGTCTCATTTCCTGCTTATGTTCTTAACAGCTCAGTGCAACTGTAAGCCCAACCCACCTACCCAACCCTTTCCCGAAGTCCCCCCTTTCCCCTTCCCATTATCCAGGAAAAATACACAGCAGTTTTCAAATACTTTGTGATCTTGTCAGAGTGCAGCTAAAGCAGACCTACAGAACAAAGGAAAGCAGGAGGTGATTAAAACACACTTCTGTTTTTTGCATGTTGCTTAAAGAACTGTAAACAGTAAAGCCTCTGGTCACTGCTGCTCAACCTTGACGCACCCGTGTGCACACAACATTCAGCAATACACAACAAGCTGCAAGAACTCTATAAACCAGTATCTCCGGGGATCCGAGTGCTTTAACCCTTCTACTGCTAACGTACAACTTCTTTGAAAAAAAAAAATCACAACTTAATACATTTATAGAAACAGAATTACAGTACTGACTTAAAAAACAGTTTCTAAGGCTCAGACTGAGTCCAAAAAGGCCTCTGATTGGGTTCATTCAAGCTCTTATGTTTGGACTGCATGAATGCAGCATAAGAATGATTGCAGCAAGACATCCACAGATAATTTCTACATTTATTTTTTATACCAAAAAAGTTATGTGCAACAAATAAAATTCATACATATTTACAATGTTTTACCTGTTAGCAAAATTGTATTCTAAACCTCCAATAGAGAATCTCTCAACCTATATCAATAAAAGGAACATCTGCCCAGTGACTCCACTTAAATGGATGTTTAATCTGGAGTTTAAAGCACTAGTAATAAATAGTTGATGGAACATACTATACAGAACAAACACCCAATATTTAGGCCATGCTTAATACAGTTTTATGGTAAAAGAACACTTCATCTTTTCTGGACCAGTTTTCTCTAGATCGTTGTTTAAACATTGGCAGATCTCTCTAGCTTTAGCCCATACAAATTTGAAGCCTCAATGCTGCCTGAAGCACCTTGCCAAATTTTTTGAGTCATCAAGAGACACTGTACAGCAGAAGACAAATACATACTACAGTATGCAGAAATCTCCCAATTAGAGAAATCCATCCTCACCTCGGACATCAAAGGTGGTAGGGAATGTTTCATTGGCCTTAAGAGTTGCAAATACTTTACAGTAAGAAACTTTCAGGAACATTCATTTTCTAAACGAGACTTGAATGCTTCGTTGGCCTTAGGAGTAGCAAGTACCTTACAGTAAAAGGATTTCAGGAATGTTTACTTCCTAAACAAGTTTGCGGATTTCATTCTTTTGCCTCCCCAACCAGCCCTCCCTGCAGAACTTCCGAGAGCAAAGGAGGAAAGTAGTGTCCCAAAGTCAGAACCATTTTTATCTTTTTTTTTTTTCCCCTGACTTCCTCCTCCCCCATTCAAGTTCTCATGAGTGTTGAAACCACAACTAGAATCTGTGTAATGAAACTGCCCCCGTCATCTCTCTTCCAAACCAGGTATTACTTACTAGCAGGCAGCCACACTCTCATATCCTCAAGATCTCCCAGGAAGCTTCCCAGATGTTACATTCTGTTTTGAAAAGGTCAAATTAGCATCAAACATATATTTGCCATGACATTTGTTTTGTCTGGGCGAGGTGGGGGGCAGTTGCATGAAGCACTTGTCTGATTTCTGTCACATTCCTAATCGTAACCTGAGCCATTTTACTGGAAGAAATGTGCTGTTTCTATCGTTGGCAGCAATGAGGAAAGAGTCAAAGAACTGGAAGCAAAAAAGTCCAAATTTCTACTGCTAGTATTATTTTGCCCTTTATTCATGCCAACTGCATTTCTAAAGCACGAAAGTAGAAGAATTAGGGCCACTTGTAGCAAATCACTTCCAGTAAAAACTAACTGTAAGAAAAGCACACAAGACAAATAAGTTCACAATTAAGGATCAGAATTGCCAGATTGTGCACAAAGTGTAAATTCTTCCAGAGACCAAATTAATTTTGCATTTGATCCCTATGTGCACACAAGGACTGCAGACATAAATGCAGAAAATCTGGCCCTAAACAATTTTACTCAACAAACTGAATTAACAGACTATGCCCACACAGACAAGCACAAGACACAGTGAAGTTAGTCAACACTTAACTTTCAGTTGATGGGGCTTTTTTTCCTTGTTTTTTTTTTGGTGTGGATTAAACCAGATATTGGACCAAGTAATCATTGATTACACTTGTCTCTATTGCTGCTTGCTCGGAGTTATTAGCACTGCGACTAACCATTTCAGGCTGCACATGTTCACCTCTTCCTTGGATGGAAAGATGCCTTAGTCTAGATCATAGGAATGCATCAAAACAAATCTATACAACGCGTGAAACAGCAGTATTGCCTCAAGGCATGTAGAAGGACACAGTAAAGCCTTGAGGGACCAGTTTAACATTGTCCACTCCTTTCACATCAAGGTTCAAGGCATTTAAGAGACAGAACTAAATATCAAGACAAGCTTTAACTATACTCTGGTCAATACAAAATGAATTGTTGTCCAAAACTGTTAGACAAGAGGGACAAGTAATTTAGTGTTACATGCAACAGATGTTACTCATACCACAGAACTTTATACATAAAGCAGTTTCCACCTACATCCTGGATACAAACCAGAAACTTATCTCAGTAGTAATTTAAATACTAATTTGTGAATTGAGTCTAAACATCCTATCTTCTCTACTGAACACTGCATGTTTCACAGTCAAGTTTATCCTCGGCAACTTAGTGTTTAAAATTCACTTAGCAGTACAGCGTAAGTGTCTCTTAGACATTCATGTTTAAGAAAAAAAGCTAAACTAGTTTAACTAACTCTTTAAATAAATGGGTATGCAGTTGGAACTCTTCATATTTAGAGGCTGACAAGGGCAAGCAGCAGCACAGCACCAATGACAGAAAGCAGCCGAACCTTTTGTTTTGCTGTCACACAGTTTGAAACAGAAATATTTTACTTTTCTGAATCATGGCATCAACCTTCTGTCACATTGATTTAACTGACACAATATTGCTACCACTTCTCAGTCTAAAAACTAAAATAGACATCTGAATACCTTTCTACGCCCAGCAATTTTGTTGCTTTTCCCTTTTTGTTTGTTCATTTTTTCAAGCCAGGAGCTTCTGCCTGCCAAGTTCACCACAAAATATTTGGTTTAAGATTTCAAAAGACAGAAGGCACTTTTAACATTCAGCCTTAGAATACTGAGTGCAGAAAGAACATTTACAATTTTGTTCAGGTGCTTAAATCTGTAGTTTAATTTTTTTTCCTTTTTTTCTTTTTGTAATTAGTTATTAGAAAGAGCAATGATAGCACTATCACATTTCGTTTTCAGGAGCACATTTACTTATCTCACCCAACAGACTGCCCTTCCAAGGGACCTTATGTGCGTCTGTCCTAAAGTTCATTTCCCAATATAGCACAAACCAAAGATCCTGACCAAGATCAATTAAGTATCTGCTTATTCAGTGCACTACTTGGCTATTCCAGTCAGTGGTTTCCACTGCAAATTGCAATCCTATACTGCAGCATTCATATAACATCAAACATTAGTAACACTGGCTGCCTGACAGCACTTTAAAATGAAAACATAACTCTGCATGGAAATTAAGCCATTTCAAAGAGACCTCTGACACACCAACCCCCAATCTGTATATAATATCCCGATGGTAGCTTCCTATTGACCACATTTAGTTATTTTCATTCTGGACAGAAGTTAATGAAATTGTGGTTTAATGGGCATACTTCAGGTTTCAGCTTTCCCCTTTTCATTAGTAGAAAGAAAAAAAAAAAGAAATAAGGAATAAAACCCAACCATCATTTTCTTTTTTTATGAAAGCACTAGCAGTGAGTGCAGCAACGTTTTCTCTATAGAAGTCACTCCTTCCATCGTCTCAGTCACCTCATAGCTGAACAATCTGAAGTCTTCCAAGCTAACAAAACTGATTGTACAGTGAGTTCTCCAGGGGTGAAACCAATATTTCTAGTTTTATTTACAGTGTAAGTCCTAGTCAAATCTAAGTCCATCAGCTTAAAAAAAAATGTAATACACATACTGTAAACATGGCAACATTAAATATGGTAATCCTATTCTAGAATATTTAATGTCATGATCACATCTTGTTATACCTGAAACTGAATTTATATACAGGATATTTTGTTTGCAAGTGTTACCCACTGCACAAGTGGAGGGGGCAGAGGGAGAGTCTAGTTTTGCTGTGGCTAAAACTCCTTTAAAGTAAAGTTAAAGCTTGTCTTTGATTGCATTAGAGCTTCCTTTCATAACCACATTTAACTTCAATGTTAGCACAAAAAAATTATCTAGGGCCCCTTCCAATTTATAATTAAAAATTCAGTTATGATTCTCAGGGAAAGTGTCTGATATGAAGAATAAAAAATTACTGCAAAATAAACTTAATGGAAGTTGGGTCTTCAGACTGTCAGTCAAAAGTTCAAACAGGCATTATTCCTGTTTGGGTTGGAGTTGCCGTTTCCAGGCCTCGTTCAAATAAACTAGTCGTTTGTAGTTGATGATAAAGAGAATGAAGTTCAGGAAATATGTGATGACGCAGACAATGCAAAATTCCTTCAGCACGAAGTACAGAATATATGCCAAGTATAAAGACCCTACTACAGACACTATGGAGGATGTCATGAGGATCAGAGCTGCTACTGCACTTGCTGTCATACCTGCAACGAGAGAGAGAAAGTTACTATCACTGCTCTCACTTCACACAGTAAAACCTAAAAACCTGAATTCAAACTTGGGGCTATTTGGCAAGTTTGTACGACATACAAATTTGTTCAAAAAACCACAAGGTGACTGACAAACTGCTATTTAGAGTGACACTTCTAGACTCTCTACAACAGTCTTGGGTAAGAGGCACCTGTAACAGTTACTGTCTTCCTGAATTATGGGAAAATTACTAAGTTAGTCACCGTATAACCACTAATAAGCACCTATAACCACTAATATAACCACTAATAAACATTAATAATGTTAGCATTATTAGCTATTATGCAGCGTATTTGCATGTATTTTAATAGGCTACATTGCATGCATTCATTCTACTACTACCCATATTACTCCTACAATACACATTCATTTAATTTTTGTTCCCTCTCTTTTCTATCCTCAAACCTAATGTTATATATGTTTAAGCAAAAATGTCTTGATGCTTACATTATTAATAGCATAGAAAGAGCAAGTTGCTCCTGTTAGCAGCTGGGTTTTTAAGTACTTTGCACAAACAAACTATTGGACTGGTGCTAAAAAGGCAGTAAAAGTCACTGGCATTTTATCCATTTTCCTGCAAACTCTGCAATGCGTAACACACTTCTTTCATCACTACAGACTTGTTAGACATTTGAGACTGCAAAATGTGTTAATACTTACCAAGCAACATTTGTAGTATATAAAACACGAGTCCATAAACACTGTTTGGCTGATTTATTAAACTGTCCTTTCCAAAGATGGAACCCAACACACCAAATCCTCGACCCCATCTGTAAAACAGGGAAACCAATTAAATTGTATTTAGGCACCTTATACTTTACGTCAGTATTTTCATTCATTATCTTACCAACTTGCAACAGAGGTATGCTAGATAAAGAAAAAAAAAAAAGAACACACTTCAGCCCAGCCACTGATATATATTTGACACGCTGGCAATTTCTAGGTTCTCTAGGTTCAGGGCAGCACTCATGTCACCTTTGCAGTGAGAGGGTTCACAAGAATGACACTTGCAACCCCAGTTACACTGCCCCACACCCCAGGACGGTAGACGGCTTAGAAAGAAGCAACATTAACTTCTACTTAGAAAAGCAGTGTGATCATCTCCCAGGACAGGGATCCTAGGGCACATTTGAGGCTAATGCAAATTATGAGGGACACTGCTGGTTACGCAGCAGCCCTGAAGCGTAAAGCAGTTTACAGTCTTTGCCATCTCTGAGGATGGCTTGTGGATGAATCAGCATTACAAAGCAGCACGTGAGTTCAGAAGAATCCTTCTCAGTTAGGACCTGACTTTCTACCTGCAGACACTTATTTGGATTTTAAAGTTAAAACTTTTTAATTTAAAACCTTACTTTCATGAAATGGCCACAACATGTTTGATAACTGTCAGGATGCCCAAGCACCAAACGTAGTGTCAAATATCAAGATAGATACATTAAAAGTACTGCTGTTTTGCACTTTAATAGATGATTTTAAGTTTTCTACGTTACATTCAGCTAGCTATATACAAGGCACTATGGAAATGTTCTAATTTCCAAGTTGGAATTCTTTGTGGGGTGATGTTAAACTCCATTTAACACACCCCCAGGCTTTCCTTTCTAAGGGACCGAGCAGCGTAACTCCAAGTGTGACTGAGACTGTGGTTCCCCATCAGCCAAGGTCAATCTAACCACAGGATGCTGAAGTCCTACTCTCTGCCCTGGCTCAATGCTCTCACTTATTCCGATCCTGCGTTGAACCATTTCATCCAAATGAGTCAGCAAAAATGCTAACAATAAAACAGAGTTATTTTCTGCCAGCTGAGCATGCTGAAACAGCTGAGCACAGGGTCTAAGACACACTCTTGCACCATCTCAGAAGATCTGTGTGCAACAGCTGGTGGCTGATTGTCCTATGGTGCTCTGGAACAACAGTCCAAACCTTACATCAATTTCAGATAAGCATTTACCCTGCACTCGTAAATTTACAATTCCAGCACAACCTGATCAGAGGTCAACTCTGGCCCATTTTGAATTGCCTGAGACTCTTCATGGATCTGAATACTGAATGAAGGGCACTTTCAGAAAGTAGTTTTGCAAGGACAGGAAACTAACAGTTTTTCTTCAGAGAAAGCATTTCTGATCTTTAGCAGTCTGCTATTCTGTCATGCTTGAGAATGAACTCTGGTTTAAAACATCAGAAACTTTGGACCACGTGTTATGTCGTCATTATCCTGCAAGTCAATAAAATGTTGCTAATGGAAAGATAGAGTCTGAGCCCTTTATGACAAGCAGTAACCCCAGGTGATGTGCTCATAGCTGCAAAAAGCCAACATGGCAAAACCATTTCCCCCCTGCAACAGTTCATAGGTATCTTGTTGGCCCTGCAGCAGGTTTAAGGACATCAGGTATTATTGTTCAGTCCCTGGAGGACAGCTTAAATCCTGCATTTTATTCCACACACACACTCACAAATAGCAGAGAATCCTGTCATTCAAGCTGCACTGCATTTTTTCCAGCTTTAGACGGTTTCATATGTGAGGAAATTTTCTACAAACTAAAAAGTCAAGAGTTTAGACTTTGCTCATTTCTATCTAATTTCTCTAAGAAATAGGCCATTTCATCCCCTTATTCTATCAGGTCTCTAAAGACACTAGAACAAACAAGCACCCAAGTGTTTTTGCAAGCAAGTGGGTTAGGAAAGAGAACTTTGAATGCCATAAAAACTTTCTGCTCATATTTGACTTGTGATAACTTTGAAAGCTTAAAAACATATGGAAAACAAACAGCAAAAAGAAAGACTGTAGACCCAAGATTAGAATAAACTCCTGAAGGAGTAAGAGGTCAGTACAAGCCTTACGAGGCACAAGGACTACTAACTCACATTGGTGCTTTTCGAATGTAAAGTACTAAGTTAAATAAACTACATTAAAATAATTGATCACACAACAAGCTAAAAAACAGACCAAAATCTACTACGTCCTGCTACTGACTTGTGACACCCAATCTGTGAAGCAGTCAAGTGTTCTGTTGCGAAAATAACGACAAAATCATTCTGTGTGATTCAGAGCAACATAAAATATACACAAAAACAGCAAGGCTATTTTTGCCACACCCAAGTTTCACTCCCATAAAGGAAAGGCTACCTGACCTATCTTCAAGGAAGTTTCAAGAGAAACTTCGAGATGTCTCACTGCATGTTTCAGCTAACTGAAATTCCCACTCCCCTTACTTCAAGGCAATGTTGCCTATTTAATTTCATAGTTACACTCTGAACCTTTAATGTTCTTAAAAAAAAAGTTTTGCCCTTAAAAAGACCTGCAGATTTTGTGAATATTGACTGATTCAACTACAAAGAAAGCCAAAATAAAGAACTCTGAATAATACCATGACTTTTATTCACAATATTCATTCTTTTTTTTTTTCCTCAAAAGTCTTGAAAAAAATCATAATCTACCCTCTAAACAGTCTCCCCTTTGGATTGTGATATTTAACAAAGCTTACAAATGTTGCATTTTTAGGAGCTTAAAACAATGTTTGTACACATCCAACACTTCTTAATAGAGCAGGATGTGAAGAACTGATGTCACTTGATCCCCAAATGATGCATCTTCACCTAGAAGGTCAGATACTATTAATCATTACTTCTTTTGCCCAATTATGAACACTCTTTATGTTCCAGAATAGCATAGTATGGGAGCAGACTTGCACACTCATTTGTAGATTAGCATAGAGGCAATATATCACCTGATGTATAACACCAGATTATAAACAACAACTATCTGCAATAGCTCCAAATAGTACTACTTTTTGAGAGTCCATAGTTGCATGATTATTCTTCATGGTATTCATTAATTTGCCATCAAGGCAAACAACCCTGAGGAAACAATATATATAATTTCCTAAAAGAAGCCTACACTTCACAAGGGGTACGTAGACATTTTCTCTAATGTCATTTGACTTCTGAGATAAATTACGTTATAGAATGAATGTTCTAATGCAGCGAGTAAAGCTGGCCTACGCTCAGACACTGCCTTTGGTGAAAAGCTGATATAAAGGGCAAAGGATCCAGAGCACATTAATGCTTCGCAGTGTTCGGAACTTTGGTTGCAGCTTCTGCACAGCTTCACTAGAGGATTTGGGATTAAGTTTAATTCATAGCCACAAGGGCACTTAGGCCACTCGAACAGTTTTAATAAGTTCAGTAAATGCCTTCAACTAGAAGTCACCAGAGGGGAAAAAGAAAAAAAAAGAGCAATTAAAAATCCTATTTGTGAGCTTGACAAGANAAAAAAAAAAAAAAAAAAAAAGAGCAATTAAAAAATCCTATTTGTGAGTTTGACAAGAGCACTCAAAGAATTTTGATACATTTACTTTCATTTTTAAATCTATTAGCAGTTACTTGCCACTAACAACTAAGATTGAAGGATCTATAGAAGACAATCTCAACAGTGGTTAACTACTTTAAAGCAGACTTTAGGGAAGCACTGGCTATTCAAACTACAAGTCAACAGCAAAGCATTCCTTCTATATAATCTTTTTTATTAAGTTTTCATAAACTCCGACCAATTGACAGGCACTGCTAAATTTACACAACATCAGGCTAAATAATTCTCAGCACTACTACATATTTTCAGTCAAGTCAGAAATAATACATCTATAAAAAGAATACATGTTATAGTTCAGATCACTGGAGGATTATAAAAAAAATCTTATATAGAAATGAGATTTGTGTATCTTATGAAAGACACAATCTCAACTAATATATATCAGTCTGAAGTATTAAGCCATTTCCCCTTAAAGAAAAAAATATATATATTTATGAGAGTGAGAGAGAATCATTTGAATGATTAGCTTCTGCTACTTCGGCAAAAATCTTCTTTTAGAGTTAAGCTGTTTTTCTGTAAGTGATCCTATAACACCCTCCTTCCCCAGCACACAAAATACCTCCAGATCCTCTCTTGGTTCACATCCTCCAGCCTCTTTGCAACCTTTCTCCCTCAATCAAGTCCATTACCTATGAGCCCTCCCCAAGTCCTATTTACATGTGCACTCACTGCCTGATTGATAGACCAAAGAGGACTGAAAACCTCACACTGTATTTTTGCCCCTCAGCAGGAACATTCTTTTAAATCATCTCCTCTCCCCTTTTATACTGCTTTTGTTTCCACAGAACTTCAGAAAATCCTATTCTTTATTAAGTATTGCCATATTATTAGAGATAAGCAATGCATACATGACAGTTTTTTTTTTCTTCCCCCCAGAAATCAGGATAAAAAAGCAGAAAGAACACGACCGAAAGTTGCTTCAACTTTTTTGGCTCAGTATCCTGCAGTAGTCAGCTAGCTACAGTTATGCCAATTCACTGAAATTCATCAGTGTATTTAATCTGCAGTGCTTTGAAGCAGAGCACTTGGCTCACAAGACAGGTTGTGTCTTCACTCATCTGCCCCTCTACAATGAATACAATAAACTAGACATCCTAAACATTTTCCTCAAAGAGCAGAAATGGCAAAGTTTTTTTTTTTTTTTTTCTACAGAATAACTACAAAAGCAGCCTTTGACAGNAAATTCATCAGTGTATTTAATCTGCAGTGCTTTGAAGCAGAGCACTTGGCTCACAAGACAGGTTGTGTCTTCACTCATCTGCCCCTCTACAATGAATACAATAAACCAGATATCCTAAACATTTTCCTCAAAGAGCAAAAATGGCATTTTTTTTTCCTACAGAATAACTACAAAAGCAGACTTATACTTGCTATCTAGTAATCTGTAGACTTCATTTGCACACCGAACGATTTTAAACCACTGAACAAACTTCAGCTCAGTCTCAAAAGGCCACATTTTCAGTAAGAACTTACTTTGACAGTTTAAGAATCCCAAGTATGATTCACATCGAATGACCACCAGGTGTTTCACATACCATCCTTCAGCTGCTTAATCAAAGTTCTATCATTTTCTGTGCAGAAACAAAGATGCTTGACAAAAAACAGTATCTTGTCTCACGTTAAAGAGATTGATGACCAGCAAAAAGCTGGTCAAAATAAGTTAAAATTAGTAAGTAAAAATAAGTAAAATTAGAAAGCTCATGAGCCTTATTTGTCTACGCTTGTTCACAAGAAGCAACTTCATAAGCTTTTCCCACTTTCTGTATAACACTCTCTTCACCATTTTTCACCTTATGTCAGTCACTAGCAACTGCAGCTATCAACCTCAAATATATTTGCATGCTTCCTATCAGGTACAACAGGAACAGAGAAGCCAGGACATCAGAAACTTACCATTAAAATCAAAGATAACTACTATGTAATGGTCTTAACCTGGAATCAAGCAAACCTGACAGACATCAAGTTTACAGGAACTGCCCCACAACAGAACTGAATGGGAACCTGCAGTACAAGCATCAGGTGATATATGAGGCCGGAGAAGTCCCATTTGTTTAGATCCCGGGGTTGTTCCTGTCAACTTGATCTTTGTCATACTCTGCACTCTAAAGTTGCACCAGAATAACAATGTGAACAAGGTGGGCTTCCCTGGAAAACAAACATACACTACTCACAAAAGTTTTAGATGCAATATAATATAATATTTCTCTTGGAAAGAGGATGCAATTTTAAGTTATATACTCCCATTTTCACACAATGTGGAACTGAAGTACTATGCCACACAACAGAGAAGCTCAATCATAATATTTACACAAGTCGGAACTCATTGTTTAAAATAATTTATGAAGGCAAGCAGAGCAGAGCAATGAAATACTACTGCTGTCATGGGGCTCTTGGCAAATCCAGTACAAGAGATGTGTGCCTGTACAAAACTCTCCTCAACACAAGATTTTACTGATAGACATTTTTGAGAAGTATCATCTTATTATGTTGGCACATCCATTAAAAAAATATATATGTTTATTGCACCTTCAGATTAGTCAGTGACTCAAGTAGAAGATGACAAGCAATCTAAAGCCTCCCAGATTATCACAAAGTTCAGCACAGGGAATCGCTAAAAACATCTTGTTCAGCAAGCTATATCCAAATGAACACAGATTCTTAAAACCCTGTAGTTACTTTAGAACTTCTTCGATAAGCCAGCTAGAGATGTTAACCTAGGTCAATATTGACTATTTCCAAACCTCTCCACTTACACAGTTGGCTGAAAGCTGCAAATATTGCTAAAGATATACAGAGACATCTGCCCTTTGGTCATCACGGTAGCTTAGGATAGCTACCATAATGTTGTAACATTTTAAAAACAGACTTAACACATGCTAGGCCACACGTTTTCCTTTGGTAGCAGTCATTTAATGGCCTCCTCTCCAGGAATATTAGATTAATCAAGACAGAAAGCAGGAACATATTAGAAGACCTGAAAGCCACCCGTGGCATGCAGAAGAACAAAATACAAAGCTCAGGGCCACTTCATTCCAACTTAAATTTCACTTCTTATTTCAAGCTATCTCAGCAGCAATATTATTTGAAACTTGTCTATTAGTTTAATTTCCTCTGCAAAACAATTTTAACAGCTAAAGTAAAAAGATCTCATGGTAACTTCTAGTAGACAGTTTCATTATAAAGCCATTCTTGCTACTTAATTATTCCTAAATAAAAGAGAGCAATTCACCTAAAACAACTAAAGCGACTGCCAAATGAAAATGTTAGTTATTTCCTTGTGTCTTGCTTGCTTCTTGAAAAGTGGTAGTGATCACTGTGTTGTCCTGATTTGTTTTTCTTTTTAAACCACTTAGTGAACTTTTGCCAGGATAACAGCTTGAAATATGCTGAATATGAACATTTTGAATAATAGGAGATACTAAAAAGGCAGTTCTCCAGTATAATCTTCTGGGTGAGTCAGTCTCTGATATAAGATTTTCCATGCTCCTCCCTCTGCATAGTGGCAATCTTTACAACATTTCTGCTCTCATTGTTGTACCAATACTAGATTTGGATTAAGGGCAAGACCTGGGAGCATGAACAGCTTATTTGTGGGGAAAAAAACAAAACCTTCCCCAAAGACCAGAACTTAGTTCCAAAATACCTCAGCTCAGACATTATACATTAATTTAGACTAATTTATACATTTAGGATTAATCCCAATACCATGATGTGCTTTTTGAAGTATAATCTGCTGTTGGAGTCATCATTCTAAACTTGAAGGCAAGAAAGGTTACCATACTGCAAATTCCATCAGCAAATTCAGCCTAAATAAAAGGTCACGTAACAGAATGAATGCTCTAGGAGCTGCTAAAACAAGTTTTTCCACATTTAACACTATAGAAGCTGCATATACACAGCTAATTAAATAATTAATAGAACTGTCAGTATAATAATAGTAGTATAATAGGAAAAGATATATCTCAAAGTTAGATTTGCATTATATGCAAAAATGTTGCAATAACCAGTTTTTGAATTTCTGCTGTGCCTGTGGGATTCAAAGGTTTCTTTTAAAAATCAAGACTCAAAGAAACTTTGGGCACATACTGGTAGTGATAAGGATGAGTAAGTGGCCAAGACGGGAGGGAGAATGGGTGAAGGATAGGAAGCTGTGGCACCACAGAAAGACAGATGGATTCCTTTCAAAGCTAAATTGTTTGTCCTGTTGTCCTATTTTTAAAGGAATATTCCTTTCTGGTCTGTGTCCCATGCAGCACTGAAAGCATATTCTTCTCCAAATATGGTTTGGCTGAACAGAACTTGCACACTCCTTTCGCAGACTCCCTTTACCCACCTGCTTCAGCTATCGTGAATTATCTTGACATTTACAATACTTCAGGCTTTGGTCATGATTCTCCTAGCAACAGCTAGTTAGATTTTAGTTGATACTATCCTTAAATTTACATATTACGATACTGAATCCCCATAATATAGTATTTACAGACCTCACTCTGCCATTTTCAATATTTCAGCTGCAGCAATAGCAAGGAATACTGTAATTACCAGGCATTATTCCATAATTAGAAAAATCTAAAGACATAATTGGAACTACTTTGCTTTTTCGAAACTTTTGATAAGCATGTATTAATACTTGTCACAAAATTTACAATAATAATAAGATAACAAGGGTTCAACCCTATACAAAAAAAAAAACCCAATCACTTAAACCTTTTAAATTGAAACTTCTTATTTTTAAACAGTTCTTTAGAAGAGACAAGAACTAGTATCTTCACAAACTAAAGATTATCTGCTGAGAAACAGAAAAGCAGAGTTAAAACCCTAATTAAAACACAAGAACTACCTTCCAAACATCTGTAGATATACATCTCCTTGTAATGTAACACAATACCAGTTTTATCACCACAGAGCTGGTCTTAAGAATTAGAGTTCCCTACGTGTTTTGGCTAAACAAATTAACCAACTTCCACCCTCACAGATTACAGGCGTGTTCTCCCATAAAACGCTGTTATGGTAACATATCAAGTGCCTCTATAAGAACTATGATAGCTTGTACATAAATTAAATTGAAGAAGGAAAAAAAGACTCAAGTACTCATTCCACTATGATAAAATTACTAGCTATGCCATATTACGATTTAATTATCAAAATTCTCCTTTCCCAACAAAAGGAAGCTGTTTCAAGGGCTTATTAAACACATTTGCTAAAGAATCTAAACCCTCTCCCTTTCCAGTGTGTATGTGTTTACAAACATACTTATAACTTACTAATACGATTAAATAAACTAGCTGCTTAACAAGAAATCAAGCTAGTAACATATTCTTAAGACTGATGTTCTGACTCTTAAAAGATGCATTAGGAGACCGCTGGCCTTTAGGGAAAGAAAAAAATATATATATATCTGCAGACCAGTTTTATTGCTGATGAGAAGCGTGTAAAATAAATCAAGACTTGTAGTGGGCTTTTACTGCAGAAGCACACGAGTATTCTCCGAATTAAGCACAATCATATACACTGCTGAGAATGCTAAAAGGAAAAGGCAATTCAGATACTCCTATTACAATATGAGAAAATAAATTATCTGTGATTGCATGTGTTTATGTTAGCCCCATCATCACGCCTACAGCACTTCATTCTAAGGTATATTTATCCCAGGCTCCTGTCACACTCGTTAACCGCCCAGGATTACCACACAGCCACCGCAAGGGCCTCACCCTCCCGCCTTAGGGATCTCGGGCAAGATAATTCCCACAGCCGGGAATTCCCTGCTCGGCCGGGGACCCTCCGGCTGGTCCCGCCGACCCGGGCCCAGCAGACGCTGCCGCCGAGACCCTAGTTGGCGCAGGGCCCCGCGCCCCCTCAGACAGCCGCGCTCGGCCGTTCTTCCCGCCACAGCCGGAGGCGACGGCGGCGGCTCCCAGCCCCGCTTCACCTGGAGGAGATGGCGACGGAGCAGCGCACCCGCTCGGTGATGTCACACAGCGCCTGGTAGTGGAGGTCGCGGCCCTTCTCGCGCTCCACGTAGCAGGCGTAGAGGGAGAGGATGATGCCGACCACGCACACGGCGGAGCGGGCCACCCGCTCCCAGCGCGGCACCGACACTCGCAGCAGGACGGGCGCCGCCATCTTACCCCCTCCCTCCGCCTCAGCCCGCGACGCGCGCCCGCCGCGCACGCGCGCCCCGCGCCCATTGGCCCG
>VWPW01003971.1:94769-141006 GCA_013389825.1 Crypturellus undulatus | reverse complement strand
ATGATTCTATGATTCTATGAAATATCTCGAACTTTGTTCCCCCTTTCTCTCCCTCCGATAGACAGCACCATCTCTCTATCCCATGGATACAGAGGTTATTTTATCAGTTACATATGTCTGGACACAAAACTAGTTGAAAGTGGGTGTTCACAGAAGTGCTTAATGGAGCATTAGATAAATATATGTGAAGTATATCCTGTCGTGGACATACATCACTTTGATTTTGATGCCATTCTTTACTTTAATCATGCTAAATAATGTTGTGCTTGGAAAGTTGTGTTTGACGAACTTGATAGTCTTCTACAATGAGGTGACCAGCTGGATGGACGATGGGACGATGGGATGTTGTCTACCTTGACTTCACCAAAGCTTTCGACACCATCTCCCGTAACATCCTCATAGGAAAGCTCAGGAAGTGTGGGTTAGATGAGTGGACAGTGAGGTGGACTAAGAGCTGGCTGAATGGTAGAGCCCAGAGGGTGGTGATAAATGGGGCCGAGTCTAGTAGGAGGCCTGTGACCAGTGGTGTCCCGCAAGGGTCAGTACTGGGCCAAGTGCTCTTCCGCTTGTTCATCAGTGACTTGGACGAGGGCACAGAGGACACCCTCAGCAGTTTTGCAGGTGACACCAAACTGGGAAGAGTGGTCGACACTCCCGAGGGTTGTGCTGCCATTCAGAGGGACCTAGACAGGTTGGAGGGTCGGGCAGAGAGGAACCTCATGAGGTTCAACAAGGACAAGTGCAGGGTCCTGCACCTGGGGAGGAATAACCCCAGGCACCAGTACAGATTAGAGGCTGACCTGCTGGAAAGCAGCTCTGTGGAGAGGAACTTGGGAGTCCTGGTTGACAACAGGTTAACCATGAGGCAGCAATGTGCCCTCGTGGCCAAGAAGGCCAATGGGCTCCTGGCCTGCATGAGGAGGAGCGTTGCCAGCAGGTCGAGGGAGGGGATCCTGCCCCTCTGCTCAGCTCTGGTGAGGCCACACCTGGAGTATTGGGGGCAGTTCTGGGCTCCCCAAGAGGGATGCCTGGATGTTACCCTGTGCCATGTGCTCCAGGTGTCCCTGCTTAAGCAGGGGAGGTGGATCAGGTGATCTCTAGAGGTCCCTTTCAACCTCAACCATTCTGTCATTCTGTGTAAATATTCATTAGTACTCTGAGATCCCTTGCTTGACTCCAGCTTTTCTTTCCTAACATACAAGAAGCTGTTTACAATGTCACTGTTAATATGAAACCAAACATTCATACCTGCATATGTAAATACATATGTATACATATAACTGAGATTTCTTAGCTACGTTCAGTTTCTAAAACAGTGCTGTGGGTGTTTTAATATTGCAGCAGTGAGGGATGATCATCTGTGTCCTTCTAAATAAAATTCCAGACAGAACTGACTGTTCCTCCTCTAACAGCCCATGGGGTCTGTGAATGTACTGTGCTAGCACCTTCTCATGCTGATAAACTTTATTACTTTCTACCGTGCCTCCTCCTTAGCAGAAGCTCGGGAGATCTCAGTCAGCATTTCTGCTAAACTTGGGCAAAGCGTTTTCATTTCTGGTTTTCTAAAGCAGATTCCCAGCTGTCACATAGTCAGATTTCCAACTGTTTTATTCTATGCTTATCAGTACTGTGAAAGGCGTTTCTGTAAGCTCCAGTTTTCTAACACAAACTCAGTTTACAAGCCAGTAACTGGAAAAAAACCTGTTACGAGGTGATTCAGAGACAGTGCATGTGCTTGCTGTGGGAGATAGGGGTGTGAAGGGGAGGTATTTGATTCCATGGCATGTTATTTACTTTTGTTAACACCACCCTCCCGTAAGTAATATGTGAATCTTTTCATAGGCATGAATTACGTCTCAAGTTGCCTATTCTTGCATAAACCCCTGGAACTAATTATTGCAGTTTCTCTCATGATGTCTCTGGTCGTTAGAGATGCTCTTGATTTCTCAAACACATTATTTATTCATAAACGTATCCTGTGTTTATTAGTCATTGCTCCACACTTGTACTTCTAAGCTACTGGCTCAGGCAGTTAAGCTAGACTAATATTTCCCTATACACAGCACACTGAATTACAGAAGACCACTTATTTATCTTCTCCTCAAAATGCTTTCTTATTTTATTTCAAAATACAAAATTCACAAATCAGAAGATGCCAATACTTTCCAACTTTCTCTACTTTCTTTCAATAGCTTCAAACTTTCAATACTAAGTAATTGTGAAAGTTGGCAACACCCTGGCATAAGAAATTTATAGCAATTCCCTAACCTGTGATTTCAGACACAATTCCCCAACCTGTGATTTCGAATTTCTGTTTCAGTCTTTACTAACTTCTTAATTCTGCAGGGAAGTAAAATATTCACTCGCAAATCTTGTTTTTCTGAAAGCAAACTGTTGCTATAGCAATATCTGATGTCCACAAATTTAACTACAATGGAGGCTGAAGGAGAAGAGGCTGCTTTAGAGCACAAACGCTTTCCACAAAATCACCGCACAGGGTTCCACATCAACTGCAAAAGCAACGTGGTCTGGACCGGCAACCTGCGCAGCTTGAGGAGCAGAAGCAGCATCAAACTCCTTAGCCTGTGTTAATCACTGAATTAGCTCTGCTAGGAAATGAGGCTAATTTAGCTGCAAGCTCTTGAGCCTCCCGGGCAGTGGGATACCACGGGGCTACACTAGCTCTGCCGGGAGCCAGTGCAGTGGTTTCTGCTCTGTACTTGTTGGCACAGCAGAGGCATCCATTTCCCTTCAGTCCCAAGGAGCATGCAGTGACCTGCAGCAATATCACAAAGTGAAGCTCCAAGATGTTGGTATGCCTCCATGTCCCTAAATCTTAGAGTTTGATTTTGCAGCTATTGAAAATTAGATTGAAAAATTCGAAAACAATTTCAAAGCACACTGTATTTTCAGTTTTCACAGCCCTAATATTAATACACTGAAGGATAGCAATTAAAACATTATTCTTCAGCTGATATTATAACTTCAGATCTAGATCACCGTCAAAAAAGTGACTACTTCCCAGTTTTGTATAGCACAAAAAAATAGCTGAAACTGCAATAAGCTGCCACAGTGTTGTGCAGAGGACACTGTGAGGCAATTCTTTCCTGACAACCATAAATACTTACTCGAATAGAAAACACAAACTCATTGAGTATCTTGATTATTTGGGAAGTAAAAATTCTTTTTTCTTTTTAAATATCATGTCCCAAATATGGCGTTTTTCAGCTGATAGATGTAAAGGTCTTTTATGTTATCTGAGGAAGGCCTGTTTTATGTATTTCAGACAAAACAAGTTTACTGATAATGTGCTGAGAATCTACATTCAGTAGCTAATCCAGGAAAATATTTCACTAACTTCTCATAATCAAAGGGCTGAGCCTATGTGAGCAAAGAAATATAATTACCAAAAAGAAATAAAGACTTTTTGCAAAATTTTGTACTCCTGTTTTACTCATAAGACCCATCAACGACTGAGCTCCCCACCATGTGGGAAGTCTCTCTCTCACTTTATGCTCAAGTTACCTTGTGCGTCACAGAACTGTAAAATAAAGCTAGAATGGACCTCTACGGTCCATTTGCTATCCTTAAACTATTTCTAAGGGATTATTTTGGATTTATTTGTTAAAAGTGGAAATTTTTATATGCAATGTATGCAATTCCTACATAGCTCTCTTTTCAAGTCCTATTCTTCATTTACAAAATCACATTTTCCATGAGCTCATTTTATTCTCCTTCACTTAGATAGGCTTAAAACCTTCCTGTTGCCAAGGAAGCAAGTACTGAGTACAGTCAAAACAGTCAAAACTGTCTAAAGTGGTTTGTGGGGTGGAACTCAGGCATTGGGATCGGCAAATTTTCTCAGGTGAATTTTATTCAGGTGAATTTCAAATTGCTTAAATACAGGTCTTCTCCAGGAAAGCTAATTTACTAGTATTTCTGACTCCACCAGAAATCATGGTCCATCCTTGTAGAGTCTCATAAAATCAGGTATAGATCCAGATTGTTAGATAATTTAAGTAGAGCTCATGCAGTTAAAATAGAAAGGTACTGTTGGAATAAAACCCACTATTTTGATTCATGTGTTCATAGCCATATTCACAAAATTTAGAACTCTTCAAAATCTATGATTTCTTAGACTGCAATTTCAAAGCACATATATTTTGAAGATATTTTCCAAAATACTTTAAATGCCTTGAATCTTATAATGTAAATTCTTCTGCTTTTTTTCTTTTCTTTTTTTTTTGTAAAACCGTAGGAGTACAGTCAGACACTGGAAGCAGCAGAGTGTAATTTAAACAACGCTCTTAACCCACTGAAAGCTATTAATATTGAGAGGAAATGACTTGCAGAAAGATTTCAGTCTCGAAATGGATGCACACGAACTATTCAGCAGACACACAGTTGTGCAAACGAAACTTGAGTTAGCTCGTAGAGTCTGTTCTGAATGTGGCTCTCAAAAATGATGCTCATTTAGTGATCCTTGGGCATTGGCTCATCCCTTTCGCAGCTCCCAGGAGCTGGTGTGGTGCTTTTCCTGGAGGGAGACCGGACATGTGGGTCCCTGGCTGATGTCCCTGGCAGGAGCAAAGCAGGTGCTGGAATGGGACGACGCGAGGCCGTGTTGGGCACATGCTAGCTCTGCCCATGCTTTAGTGCTGCCGGGGGAAGCACCGTCATCCCAGCACCCTCAGCAAACTCCTCCTAGTCTTAGGAGCAGAATTTTTCACTTTTTTACCACCAAGCACAGGACCATCCATTCTTCTCTGTCAAGACATGGGAGAAGGTATTGGGAGTCCTCCAAGTAAAGGAGCTACTGCTGTTGACAGTGGCAGAATCCCAGAAGTTTTCCTCACAATTTCTCAAGAGGTATCTTCATTTCCTTCTCCAGCTTACTGCCCACATTATGCCCACTCTACTCCAAGAGCCCGACTATTTTATCTTTTAATCCGGTTCTCCAAGTTAATAATATTTTTAGTTAACCCCTTGCTATGTTTACCTTGCCCACTTACCATTGCTGAACACAAGAGGCTTGCTTTGTAATATGGCTGCTCTTCCCAAAACTGAATGTTTGCACTCAATTAAAGGAAGGGCAGATTTTGTTTGTTTCATGTCCTTCGGCATGTCTTAACCCAGCTGGCAGGAGGCAGAGGCCAGGCTGGGGGTGATGCTGTGTTGACTCCGTGCTGCATTGTCGGGGACAAGCTGGCTCACATAAGCTCTCCTTTCTTGGACAGGTCTTCTCCTGGAGCGGCTCTTTGGTGACTTTGCCACAGCTTAGTTCACTCCTAAAGAGGTTGGTTTTATTTTTGGCAATATAGGATTAATTTCCACCTCCATGCGCTTAGGATCTGCTTCAAAGTCCCTTGAAATTAGTGGGTATTTCTCTACACTGACTTCAAAGGGCTCTAGCTCATGAATATATGTCAGAGAGAGCCCCAGTTAATTTTTAATCCCCCATGACCAGGAAACTTCTTATAAAGTGTACCGGAGCGTGTGGCGGGGCACAAGCTCACTGAGATCCTTGGCAATGCACATCTTAGCAGCCAGCATTAAGGCTCTCTTTCTTGGCTATTTATCCTTTTATGTCACTGGTACATTTTTCACATCATGTCTTATAATCATCTACCTGCTCTTTCCACCAGCCTGTACATCTAGTACTTGCCCTCTCCTCTCGTGGCAGCCGGGTCAGTGAGTCACAGCACCAGGTTGGCCCCAGCTGGTGTCCTGAAGCATGCGAGGTTTCTCGAGTTCACCTTAGTAACTCTTCCAGCAGCTCAGAAATTGAGAAGCACTCGAGCGACTCGAGTCCAGACACCACCACGATGCAGCCGGCGTCTCGCAGAGGGCTACAGTCGGGGGCATTTCCTCATGCTGTCTTCCCCCACGGCTTCTGAGGGCGGTTGGTGGCACAAAAAGGGCTTGGCGAGGTGAGAGTGGTGATTCACCCTTTATTCAAGGGTGAATGAAGACTGATGTGAGGTTTCCTTTGCTGCTTTTTGACATGCGGCTATGATCTGAGATCTAAGGAAAATAAATAAATAAATAAATAAATAAATTAAATTGTGAAAAGTAGTTTTTAAGTACTGAAGGTAATCAAATAATATTTTATTTTAATAACAAGGGGGGAAAAAAGAACATTTGAACTCTGAAATAAATCGTAGACTAGCCTCCCAAAGGAAACAGAGGAGTAAATCAAATTGCTTGAATAATTTAAAACCAGATTGGACAAAGCACTTAATAATATATGGCAGAAAAAGCCCTCTGCCTTGGCAGGAGATGGAGTAGATGACTTAATAGGTCCTTTCCCTCATTAGTCTGTATTATTTTATGGCTTATTACTACAGATGACTCAATATTAACAATACTTAGTTATTTCCTTACAGCTCTTTGCTAAAGGACAGCATATGTCTGTGCCATTATGCCATGTCTATTATTTTCACAGAAAATGGGTGTTCTTTTGCATAGGTTTTTCTTATTGAAAGATTTGTTAAGTTGTGAGAAGAGGATTATTGCTCAGTAACACAGTAATTTATTGCATTCTGTATTTTTCCTGAAAAGGATACATCAGTGAAAATGAAAACAGCTTTTCTCATAGAAAAGTTGTTCTAAAAGAATTTAAGGAAGCATTTTTGTAGAGTATCTACATATGTTGTCAGTTATCTATGTTGGTGTCAAAGTAGACACCAGTATCATACGAGAGGGTGCAAGGATCCTTAACACTTCTAAAAGCAAAGTTACTGATATTGCCCTGGTGGAAGGACCACGATCTGATCATCTGGCCTAGTCTAGGCTGGATTAAAACAAAAGCACCAAAGTCTGAGACATTAAATCTACTGGCAAAACAACCACCTGTGGAACATGTTGTCCCTTGGAAAGAGCAGTCAGCTTGGACTCATGAGACACAACCATCGTGTGACCAAAGACAAAGCAACGACTAGAAAGGTGTTGCAGACCTCTCAGCAGTGCCTACAGACGAGATACCACGTGCATGTCTCAGTGTTTTAAGGCTGCAACCTGCACAAGAAGAATGACAAAGCTGGCCATCAGCTCTGCAGATCATCCTGAAAAAAGTATGATATATGTCACACATCACTACCATGTTTCTTGTGTCATTGTAGGTGACAGCAGAACTCTTTCTGGAGAGTTTTCAAAAGCAGTATGTTTGGTTATGGTACCACTGATCATAACCCCACTTTGTCCTAAATACCACAATGTAACATTGCAGGGCTCTGTACAAGAGAGTAGATTGCTCTCTTGTGCATTGCGTTACTTCTAAAACCAACCCTAGATAAAATACACCACTCACAATGACTTTGGCATTAACAGTGACTGGCACCTGCTGTCCTAGTTTATTTTGCAGCTGGGGACTGCTCAGCTCCTTAGGTAAGATGTACTGAGAAGTCTGTGAGCAGAGACATTTTGCTACAGATTTAGAAAGTGTTAGTGCACAATGGGTATGTCAGGGGCTAAATCAGTGGGTAACTACTGGACGTGAACCTAGGATTACACAGCTAGGACTACCACGATCATGAAATCTGTATTACAAGAGCAGACAGATACTGAATAAATGAACAGAAATCATTCAAATATGGGAGAGATTGTCTTAGGGTAAAGAATGGATTAGGTGAACTCAGGACCTTACCAAAGAAAGAGAAGAGAAAAAGACTCAGTATGGGAAGGAGGAGTAACTCAAGATAAATTTCTCTGACTATATAAACAATTTAAGTATGCTCTTCTACACGTTTCTTCTGGCATTTTTTGAAAAAAAAGAAAAGGGCTCGCAGAAAGGGAGACGTAAATTAGGCTTATGGAAAGTCTTTTGAATAGTAATACCAAAGAACTGAAATATCTTGTACCAAAGTACAGCAAATGATTTCTTTGCTTCCTTTCAGCCCTGCTGTCTACAAGTCTGATTCAAAGGTCTGAATCACATGTGGGGAGAAAATCCTGTGAGGATCTTGACAAAAGTGCTTATGAAACTGGCGTGGAATATTGTCAAATTTGTGCATTTGTCATGCTGCCTGAAAAAGGGAAATTGACATTTCGGAACCATTACAATTTTTTTTTATTAACCTGCAAGGCTGGAGTGCCAGAAAGGTGCATATATAGAGAAATCTGAAGCAGTCCCAGCCTGATCATCCAAATGCTTCCACAGCTATTGTTTAATTTCTGTGACGGGCTAATAGAGAGGAGGCTGTTCCTAGCACGGTAATGAAGACATAAGCAAAGAAGTTGCCCAGTTCTGGGGCACTTTAAAAGAATGTTTTCCCACCACATCGTCACTTGTCTTCTTTGTACCAGCTGCAAAAGCTTTCTTAGGTGTTTTCTGACCATGTAAATGTATATTGGCCTGTGGCAGTGGGCTCATGCCAAGTACAAATGGTCTAAAGCATTCCATTTTAATATCGGGGTTGCCACAGAGAAAAGTTGTCTCAGCTTTTCAGTTATTTCTGCATCATAAACCTTGAATACAGCTTTAGGCTATCTGAGTTACACAACCACAAACGTTCAAAATAGGCTGAAAAAAATTAATGCCTAATACGTTTTGCCTGTCTTTCTTATTCAGTAACAATTTTAGGGGACTCAAAAAAGAAATGTAAAATCATCTATGACAGAGAAGAAAAATTAAAAAATAAAATAAAATAAAAATAATTTTAAAAAATAAAAAAAGAAAGAAAAGAAAACAGTCTATTCAAAACATAACCAAATCAAATCAAAGCAGAACTACAGCTGAAGGCTGATATTTCAGTGCTGATTTCTAAAAGTCGGCAGGCAGCTGCTCCTATTTGAAAAGGGTGTGCATCATATGGCTTCAGTGTAGAAAAAAAAATCAATAACATTTAAAATACAAATTATATGATCTTAAAAAATCATTTACAGGATCGCTGCAGGGCATGGACTAGGATTCTTAGCAGAGGCTAATAGCATCCTGCACTTTGCTATCCAGAGCACACACACGTGGGGTGCTCTGGAAAAGACTTGGAGAGATGCTTTTGCAGTTACTGGCCTTAGGCTGAAGCAAATACTATGAGGGAGATGGTAACTGTCCGGCTGAGAGACACACAGCCGCATGCTTAGCGAAGTGAACAGACACGCAAGAGTCTGCAGTCTTTTGAAGGGAGAAGAGTTGAAAAATGGGAGATGAAGAAAAAACAGAAGACACAGCAAGACAGGCTTACAAAATATCTTAGGAAGGAAGACCTGGGAATTTAAATTCAATACTCTGCCTGACAGTGAAAGTTTTCAACTTTAGGAGCATACTTATTTTGTAATTACATTTCTACTCAATTCTACTATACTTATCCCTTCTAACTTTTCTGATAAAGTACCTCCCTCCAGCTGCATCACTGACTGCCTCTGTATCATGGCACATTTTGTGGGCCACAGAGCTTTGAAATGCTCTATTTCCAGCATTATATTAATTATCTTAACCCCACTGCTCCTTCCCATTAAGATAAGATTTTAATCGCGGATAGAATGTATTTTATTCTATGTGGATACAAGGTGCCTACCTCCAACACCCGCCTTGCACAAGGACTGGCCATAGTCCTGGACTTGGGTGCAGCAGACAGTTATCCACGGTTTAACTCGGTGCACTTCAGTTACATTTCACACCTAGTTTTGTTGCTGTGTAAGAAATGCTGTATATGACCATCTCCTAAAAAGGCACAGTATAAACAGCTATCATTCATTGCTTTGTAAATTTTTAAATTATTTTCTTTTGATATAAAATTATACATGTACCCTAAATTTAGGAGTATGCATGAAAGAGAGGCACCAGAACAACTTTTTTATTAGTATAATTACAGCTGATAAAGTGTTTCTCCAAATGTTAAGCAGCGATTAAATTTTCCGGTAATACAGAAGGGATCTATCCTCACTCTTCACTGTTACCATGTGTCTACAGTTTCCAAAGAATGCTTAATGACTCTTGGAAATAGGAATTATTTCCCAACTCCTTATTTCCTAAATAAGACAAAAAATGTTTCCTAGTGTCTTTTACAATAGCTATTTTGGAATATAAATCCCTTTTTTTTTCTTGTTAATTAGAAGCCCTGATGCTTAATCAGATACAAGATATTAATTCCCCTTTACTTGGGTTTTAATTAATTTATTTATTCTAAGAAAGACACAGATTTTTTGCAGATAAACTAACACTAACATTCCTAAGTGCAAAACTGTTGTGGATGCTACAGCATTACAGAGAGCGCTTTGGTTGCTTACTCTGCTGTCTGTGGGATTGCTCTAGACTAGATTTTGTAGAGGGTGCTATGTTCATTTCCAATCTAAAAACGTAAGCACCAACTCTGTAGGAAGAAACTGTATTTTTTCAGAAATGTACAATCTGAATTTTTAAGCTTCACAAAGAATGTCGCCAAAGCATGGTATATAAGTTGATAAAAGAGTTGAAATTTAGGCATAATAGTCCCTTAGCAAATTTTCAATAGGGAAATGGTAGCCATAAGAAAAAGCAAGTGTCTCACTCAATTAGGTGAAGATATAAGTGGGATTGTAGCTAAGGTTACTTGGTATTTCCCACTGCTTTCATTTTCAGTGTTATTCTTATTTCAATTTCTCACATATTTCCAGGGTGTAAGAGGTAGAAATGGAATTTTTCATGGCAGATCTTTTCTTAAAGTTGATTTTTGTGGAGAAATTTTCAAGTGATATGGGTGAATTTTCAGGTAAAACCTGAGAAGGGGGATCAGAGAGAATGCATTATTTTGCCCACCACTTCCCAACACACAGAAGAATTTAAATATTTTTATGATTTCATTCAAAGATGTGAAACACTCAGTCTTGGTGAGGCCACATCTGGAGTACTGTGTCCAGCTCTGGGCCCCACAGTACAAGAGGGATGTGGAGCTGCTGGAGAGAGTCCAGCGCAGGGTGACTGCGGTGATCAGGGGCCTGGACCACCTACTCTACGAGGAGAGGCTGAGGGAGCTGGGCCTGTTCAGCCTTGGAGAAGAGAAGGCTGAGAGGGGACCTCATCAGTGTGTACAAGTACCTCAAGGGAGGCAGTGAGGAGGATGGGGCTGGCCTCTTTTCAGTGGTGGCCACCGACAGAACTAGAGGCAATGGCCACAAACTGAAGCACCAAAAGTTCCACAGGAACTTAAGGAAAAATTTCCTGACAGTGAAGGTGACAGAGCACTGGAACAGGCTGCCCAGAGAGGCTGTGGAGTCTCCTTCTCTGGAGATCTTCCAGACCTGCTTGGATGCAGCCCTGTGCCACGTGCTCCAGGTGGCCCTGGGTGTGCAGGTGGGTTGGACTAGATGACCTCTAGAGGTCCCTTCCAACCTTAGGCATTCTGTGATGATTCTATGACTCTATGACATAAACCTTATTTCTGGAGGAAGATATCTCCTTTTCACAGCATCGGGAGATGTTTTGAAATGTGTGAAATGTGTGAATACGTATTCACTGAAATAAAACCAAAACCCTTCAAGGGTTCTTGAGAAAATATAACAGCATCACAATACTGGTCTTCAAAACAAAGCAGAGAGTTTTTCCCAGAGGTGGCTACTGGGTCCTACTTGAAGGTAAATGTTTTGCCTGCTTCAGAGGAGATTTCCTATAACTCTGAAGTTTTTTTCACAAAAACATCTTGAGATCCAGTCAAGTTATAGGCCTGCTCTGTATATTTGGACAGAGATGACAGTAGAAACTTTCTTGAGTGTTGGAGCACTAAAATAACAAAACTTCTCTCAATGAGGCATACAGACCCAAGAGTTTATAACCTCCCTCATAAAAATAAAGATAAGTCGAAGATTTTAAAGATTTGAAACTGCGGAACCGCACAGTTGTAGTATCAAAACAATTCTAACACTATGTATGGAAAAAACTGCAGGGGTTCTTTTGCTTTGCTCTTGCCACATCTTGGATTCTGCCGAGAATTTGATCACTTAAGTAATTTTGGATTGCAGAACTTTATTCATTTCCTGTAAGCCTTGCAGTTTTAGATAGTCTAAACTTTGCAGACAGACTGTTTTGAGCTATGATCTATCTAATTGCAGCTCAATTTGAATGAAAGAAGCAAGGACCTAGTTGGATACTAGACCTTCTGTTTGTAGAATTCCAGATTTTGGAGCTGGCTTGCAGTCATTCTGGTTTCTGATACAAGTGAGACAATTTAAATAGATTGTGATGGTCAAGATATTTCAGCTTTGAATAGGGATGTTATTAAATTCTTTTAAAAAAATCTCTTCACTGTGATTTCATCTTCTACCCAGTATATGCAAAAATCTGTTCCAGGAAACATCTTCGGATAGCAGATGTGGCGTTCAAGCCTTTCTTAGCCTGTGAACTAAATAATGCTGTAACCTATAAAAGCATTTCGTAATTCGGATTTTCTGCTCGTATCCAGTATTTCAGGTATGACATATCTATTTTGAAATCATAGTCCAGCTTTTCTCGGTGAATACACAGTAAAAATGATACTTTAACAAGGTGCTCCCTCTTTAGCAAACATTTGTTAATGGATTTCACAATAACAATTCTTGTTTTCAGGGTAAAATCACATGCAAACCAAACATTCTATATTCTGGGTGGGAACACCAACAGTTTTCTATCGTCATTAAGAATGGGGTGGATCCATAGTTTTTTGCTATAGTTTCTAAATCATGTTGCATGCTGTTGTGTTGACAGGTCTGGACTTCTCCCAGCATCCTCTTCATTCAGAGGGATGCATATTTTCTGACGCAGGCCAATTTTTAGACAATGCTCTTTGTTTCATAAGAGACACAAGTGTGTGACGGATTGCTTTCTTTTATGAACAGGATGTATTCATCCTATTAGCTTGCAGTGTAATGTGGCAAGGTATCAAAATGACTATCTGGATAACCAAGACAAATGGGAAAACTTGAGTTGTTTGACTATTCTGAAGCCTAGGAATGGTTTAAAAAATATTTCTCCTGGCTTGTCACTACTTGATTCCATTCACTGCCTTCTTTCCTTTTGTCTGGGCAGCAAAGGTTTTCCAGGCAGGAATTATTATATGGTCCAATTAAAGGGCACTCTTTACTCTGAGCTACCTAACTTGTCCGCAGCTAGGAGTGAATGAAAAGATATTTCCTTTTAGTTCTTCTAATATACTCAGTTAAAAATAATAATAATTTTTAGACACCTTGTTTTTTGCACTTCTTTCATTTTCCACTTACATAACTAAGCCCATTTCTTAAGAAGTTATTTTAGGAAAAAGTCCTGGTGAGTCCCATGGTCAGAACAAGACCCATCACAAGTTGCTCATTGTTAAGTTCTGATTTATCTTCCCACTCAACTGCTGACTCACTTGCTTTCCAGCTTGTGCAAATATTTAATTTCTTCCTCCTTCTGGAACACTTTCTATAGACTCCTTTGCTGTATCCAAGCAAATTTTCAACATCAACAATAATATCACCAGTGCAGTAGGGCCTTTGTGACATCCTTCTCTTAAGCATCTCAGACTACTCCACAAGCATTAACCACTGCAGCATTCATATAAAGCACCTAAGTGATACACTGCTGTTTTTCATCAACTGAGAGCACTAGGATGTGCTCTCTGAGAGCACTGTGAAATCTATTACTGCAGACCTGCACCTGCAGCATAAATCATAAGTGGTACAAAATATCTAGAACTATTTTAGATCTAACTGAGAGCTGCAGTCCCTATAGTTTCACAAGATCTATTTACAGTCACTCATTTGATGCTGTTAATAGTGAACCTGCTGTGGAAAAATTGTGGAAGTCCAGGATAAAGCCTGATTTCAGTTACCTGGTAACAGGCACAGATTCTGTCTCAGCAGTGCCACTGTGACAAATTGCCTGATTGCCCCCAGGCATCAATCATGGTTCCCAGCATTGCTGCCTGGCAGAGAGCCTTCTTCGTTATCTAATGAATGATCACTAGGTATTTCTTCCCCTTCTGACCCCTACGAGGAACCTGCTACTCTTTGATACACAAGACAAATATCTGGTGGCATGGTGAAGGTGCTGTGGATAATATTTTCACTGTGTATTTGGGTGGGGAATGCTTTGTTGTTATTCAGTTATCTTGAAAGTACTCTTAATGCATGCCAAGTTAACCAAAAATGCAAACAAAAGCATTCATCCAGAGAAACTAGACAGGCAGTGCAAGTAAAAAGAGATCATAGAAGACAAAGGTGAGGAAAAGAGAGGAAAGAGTGTGCTTTGTCTGCTTGTCTGGCATGGCAGAACTAGCAGCTCACTCAAAACCCAAGATGAGGGAGGACATTCGGTAGGCAGTTTGATCACACTCAGTGGGAACATTTCTGGGTTGCTACCACCACTCTGATTACTAAGGTACCAGGTACTGCTTATCTGTATCCTGGCTGCCAAAGCTCCAGAAGGCTTCTCTGTCATCCTTTTCTTCAGGATCTCCTCAATTTGACACGCAGAAGACCATAAGCAGGCAAGCAGTTGCTGCCTAACGATGCCACTGCCACTGAAGACAACCGGCTCTCCTCCACACCAATGCTTGAGCACTTCTCTTTCATGTGCTCCTGGGTTGCAATAGCCACACTGGACTAGTGCTACACAAAGCTATTCCTGCCTCATCTGTTTCCAGATGCAAGTGAAATAGATGAGCTTTGCTGTGAAGGAGACTTATAAGAGAGCCAGGGAATTGGAAGAGGGAAAAGCATGTTTCACTGTGAAGGTAGCTCACTGCTGCTGGCTGGCACTGAACGAGTTCAGCCCATGAGCCTCATAATTTAACTATAAGAGGAGCTCCTTCCCACAAGGGTTGTTTTAGAAAGCAAGTTAATATTTGTAGAGTGTTACCAGTGATAAATGCTAAAATGCTAAATGCTAAAATTCATACGCCTATTTTTAAAAGGCTTAGAGTACCTAGCATTATCCCGATGCTTTCCCACAAGAAAGCGAGTACCACCATAGTTGTGCTGTACTCTGTGCAACCTTAACACATAGAATCATTAAGTCACCACTCTTTAAATATTCTTCTGAGTATTTAATTAATTACATAGATAGATCCAAGCTACAAGATCTTGATGCAGATTCAAATACAGGAATTCTCTTTCTAAGTAAGAATAGCCAACTTCACTGTGCTACTCATTGCCACCACATCTGAAATAAAAGAGGTCAAAATAAGTCAAAATACTGACGTATGGACAGGTATAAGCAAATAGAACTGAAGAACTCTGCTGAATCTCTAGGAAGGATGCATGTTAGTGCTGAGATTTAAGAGATAAGCTGAAGATATAAGTTTGAATCTGCTGCCATCTTTTAATTAAAAGCATTAACGTTTTTGTATTTGGCCTCTTTCTTAGCACAGCTAAATGACCTGTGCTTGGACTGAACTGCCTAAGGAGCACGAGGCAATTTGGTAATAGAAATAGAATGTCCTTGCTGTTCCTTGCTGGTTGTTTTCTAGGAAATTCAGTTATGTTCTAAGAAGACAAGCCTATCTATCTTTGCTTTTGAGCAAAATGTTGAAAAGTGGAGCTACTATTTGGATGTGTCAGATTAGTTTGTATTATGATTATGATTTGCTGTTAGGCTTACAGGAGCAGAAACTACTTTTTCTTCATTACTTTACCTGCAGGGATGACTTGCAGTGCTATCTAATTTAACTCTGTCCTGTCCAGTCTGTTGTTTGCACCACGGCATGAGATACAAGGTAAATGTGATGCTTGTGTACCCCTAAATCTGACTCTGGTGTGGCCATCTCTACATTTTCTGAACACACTGAGGCAGGAGAAGTAGATGAATATTTAAATGCACATTTCCTGTATTATTCATGTTCCTTCAGTGTAAAAACAGTCTCACTTCTTGCAAAAGTTTGTGTACATATAATTAGTAAGTGGCTAGAATATTACTGATTTATGATTTAACATATCATTAATTCTTCAACAGAAGAATGTATTGCTTGTATATAACCTTCTTTATATTTCTGGCGTGTTTTTTATAATAATCTAAAACATAATCATTGAATCTATTACTCTGTATTTGTTATTTTTTGTATGTTGATATAAATTATGACTTAAACATTTTGTTACATGCATATTCACTAAAATCACACTACGATGTGTGGAGTGATATCTTGGAGATATATCTTATTTGATATATCTAGAGAATAATCGTATTTGAAAAGAATGGGAGAATAATGTATATTGGCTATAGGTATATAAATTAATAATCATATTAAGATAAATCAACATAATTTGGCTATAGGTATATAAAATATATATTTAATACATTTATATATTTACTTAATATATCAACCAAATAAATGTATATAAGAGAAGCTCTGATTTTTTTAGCCATAACCCAGTATTACCTTTGTGTTCTGTCTTTTTGAAATTGCAAAATGATTGCAAGACTGGCAAGAATACTACAAATGCATTTACTGCGTTCGTTTGTAGTTTATTAGTACGCCAATAAACACCAGAAATGCATATCTTTTGCACATTTCTGTGGGTCTTTTTGCACTTACCTGAGCCATTGACCTGTGTATTTATCAAGCAACATTTTAAAATTAGAGTTTTAATATTTATTTTGAGAGACACCTAAAAGAAGCGTAACTTTCGAGAAATGCTGACTGCAAAATTTCTGAAAATCAGGTCCTTACTACATTTCCTGTGCTGGGTCTTCAAATCATACGGTAAACACTGAAATTTCTAAGCACTTTTGATATGATGATAAGGATGTTAATTTGATAATCTGATAATATGAGGCTGTGACTACTGTCCAGGTGTCCACTTAACCAGAGGCAAAACCTCTGGTTAAATCAAAAGAGGTTAAACCAAAAGAGAGTAGAATATTTTAAAACTGTCAAGTTCTGTGTCAGTGTTCGGCAATTAAACAAAACTGGAATAGTGACTGGAGAAATTGCTACTAAACAAAATTGGAGAGGTGATCCACACTGCAAATACATCGATTCTTTCAAATATTTTAAATTATTGAGAGCTCACCAGATTGCAGGACAGCATTTGTAGACCACCATTGCTTTTAGAAGCTACTTCTAAAACTGTCTAATTTTCCAGAAATTCATTTATTTCACAACAGAAGAAACTTCCTTTTGCACAGGAAGACATGGACTCTTATGCAGCCCTTATATCAGTATTTTCTCACATGAGTAACTTGAATGGTTTTGCTTGTTAGAGTGTTTATGAGTGTGAAAAAGTGGTATTCATATTTCTGAAAGACAGTAACAGAAAAAATAAATGACATTCACCTTGCATTAAGGATTCCTTAAGAGGTAATTGCAACATAATTTTGTTTCTGTCTGCCACTTCACTGTCACTTGTAGGAAGTCTCTACATTTGTGCAACTTATTTTCCCACCTGCAACATATGGAGAAAATCTTCATCCGTGTGTGGGAAGTGTCTTGTGGTCTTTATATGAGAAAAATGATTGTTCAGATGCAAACAATAGCATTTTTATTACAAAATATACAATGACCTTTGTTCCCCAATTGCCTCCACATCAGAATTTTCATTAGCACCCTTGGGAATCTTTGTCTTTCTCCCTGGCCTGTAAGATTTGCTGCTAGCAGTGCTTTTATATTGCTCTGCACAATGAATATGCCTCTATCATGGAGTGACCTATGTAAGGTTGGCTCATGTAAACAGTGGTTTGCTGGACAAAGTCATTGCTTAGGAATTCAACTTCCACGCTTTTCCAGCATCTCCCCACAGAACATGTGCACTTAATTCTACACAACTGAGCTAAGCATAGAGCAGTTACACTTCTCACAGATTGGTCAGCGTCTTGCTAAAGTACTGTATCTCCCTAGGAGAATTTGCAAAGTTTGCCTCCAGACAAGTCTTCTTTGAAAACCCCCTCTGGTCTTCGTTGACATAGACCTAGACCTGAGTGCAGAGGAAGATTAGCAGCACTCTTATCTGAGCCCTTAGCCCAGCTCTTTGTAGAGAACCGATTAACTTCAAGACAAGGTAAATATCGAGAAAACTGTGGGAATTCTTATAGCAAGGAGAAGTTACAGAAGGTGGGACTAACACTGATTTTAAGCATTTTACATTTATATAAGAACGTGACTGCAGTTAGAGGAAAGATTTGAATGACTTCCACAGGCTCTGGATCAGACTCTACTTGTTTTGTAGCTTTTAGAACAATGCTTTTACTAGTACTAAGTAAACTAGCTTAAGTATTTCCTGTGACTCATTGAAAAGTAAATGAGCTATTTAATACATATATTCATTTCAATGGATATAATCTAATACCAGTTCAACTATACAGGCAGAATTATGTAAATCATTATTAGGCTAGAAGCAACTGATAAGATAATTGCTAAAACACCATTAACAGGAAGGCAGAGTGTGTGAAAAAGCTGTGCTGGATCAATGATTATTTAATTGCCATGTGATTTCACTTATGCAGCCTTGCTCCTTATTCTTACCTGCCTAATTTAAGCAATGACATGCCATTTGTTTTTCTTTGTCGCAGGGAATATTACTGTACTCTGCACTGAACAAACAGGTAAATGCTTGAAATGCAGTGGACCATGGAATAAATCAGTTACTAAAAACAAGAACAAGTAAAACTCATCCTTGAATTTGAATGCCTTCCACAAGAGCTACACAATAATTCTATAAAAAGAAAACGCCCCAAATGTATTTTCAAGCAAGCTATGAAACCTAGCTGGGAACCCAAACGGGCGACAATGTCTCTGGGAAATTACTGCTTCACTTCTTAGTGCCCTCCAAGGAAGACTGATTTTTTTTCCTCAGCTTGCAAGCATAACACATAACCAGATACATAACAAGGCACTCAGATTGTACCTCAGCTCTGCACAGAATGAAATCTGGAGAATCCAGAGCCTTTTAATCTAGAGCTTATATTTCATGTAGGAAACCACAGAATTGCTTTCTGCTGAAACAACAAAGTGCAACCAAAGCTTGTAAAAGGTAGGTGGATTTTAAATCAACAAAAACTTCTTCCTGTTCTTATTAATTTAAGTGAAACCTGAGCCATTAAAAAGCCTACAAAAATGTCAAGGTCGTTGGCAATAGCTTTGGTTAACAATAAAAAAGAGGGACAAAAGAACAGGCTAATGGTATAAGGGCATTAAATATTAAAAGGGAGTTATTGATTTAAAGGTACTATCTCTAAAGCTAAGTAGCAGTAGCTATTGATTAAATGCTATATTTGTGACAATGTGTTCCCCAATTAATGCTTTTAGGCTTTCTCAGTTGTCATGTAAATGTTACCTATTTTGTCTTGTTTAGCATTTTTTTAATCTAGATTGCATGCAAGTAGTTTTTAAAAACGTAGCAGAGGATGATAAAGGACATTCCAAGTTTATCACAAATTGTGACACACTGATTTATGCTTCTGTGCTTGAGCATATACTGAAAAAGTAGTAAATAACAGACACTATTTTAGGCACACCTTTTTTTATATTCCAGTTCCTAAGAAGAGGAATCAACACACAAATATATGCTAGCTGCAAGGATGTGTATCTGTGAGCCACAAGTGCACATACCTTCCCTAGGCATGGGAAATTTCTTCAAGACAAGTCACAGGGAACAGGAAGATGGAATATCCCTTTCATTGTTTGTAGGAGCTTGGAAGGGCAGAAAAGGGAAACAGGGAAGAGAAGACCCAAAGTCTACCTTTTCACTGGCCTTCCTTTTCCTCATCTCAAACACATGCACACCTACAAGACTATCTTGCTCAGCAGTTTCACATGTCAGAGACAGCCGTACATCATCAGGAGACGGCATAATCTTGCCCAGTGTAAATTTAACCTGGACGGTGAGTCGTTCGTAGGTTCCTTTAGGCCCTGGGTAGCCATCCTGCATGCTTGTCCTCCAGTCTGTACTGCTTCTCTAGGCAATCACAAGAAGACTTGGAAAGACTTGGAAAGTCACAAGAAGACAAGGGAAAGTCACCTTTTTGATAGAAGAACAAGAAATACCTTGTTCTTTTTATGGAAAAGCATGAACTAGCTCAATGTTTTTTGTGGGGTTTTAATTCAGCAGGTAGGGGAGAACTGCAGAAAATCTATTTCTGTTCGAGGAAGTTAAGGTACCAGTGAAAATTATAGATTAACCAAAAGCCAGCATTTGTCACTGACTAAATCTAGCACTACCATCAACTTCAAATAAGGTGTATAATTAGACTACGGTGTCAATGGCAACCTGCTCAGATGTTCTACAGGTCACTACGAGGTTATGAAGTTGATGCTTTCAGTCAAAAAAAGATTTAAATTTATTGTAAATGAAAATGAAAAGTTTAGTCTTTATGAATTTTGGTGACTTTCGTTTGAGGATAGCACCATGATCATGTTAATTTCTAATTAATATAATGCCTTTTTCTTCAGAGGGTTATCATTTTCAAAATATCAAATATATGTTACAGAAATACTATACAGAAATGGATCTAACATTCCTAGATCATTTGTATGATCTTTGGTTACTGCATTCATACGGCCCATAAAGTCTACAGTGCACTTTCTATCTATGTCCATAATGACAGTAACAGGAATGTTCCATTCCCTCTTCACATACCTCTAATAATCCTGGTGCTAGGATAACCTACAAATCAGACACAACAACACAGGAATGCTCATGTAACACAGATCCTTTCCTTCTTCCTTTTCCAGCAGATGTAGATGCATGTCCTAAACTCCTACCTGTCAGTGCGTAGCACCGTGCTTGCTTTACTGCAGTAGGTAACAGTAACATAACTTAATTTCCAGCATCAATGTTCCAGTCTTCAAGAACAAGCAAAATATTAAGTACTTTTGTAACCATATAGGTTGCAAAACACACTAATTTTGATTACTTCTGCTGATTACAGCAAAATAGCACTACAGTCATTGGACAAATTCTGGTCTTAAAATCTCTGCCACAAAGGAAAATGAAGCACTTGGCTCCTCCTCTTACAATTCAAAATATAATAAAAATAAGACTATCAAACAAAACCTTTTTTTTTTCCAGGGTAGATGAAGTTCAGACATTAACTCTTTATGCTGCCAATACTGACATGTAAAGTTTAGGTTCATACTGCTTACCCTGCTCCACATATCTGTAAACAGAAGAAGAGCAGTTAACACGGCTTCGTGTGTAGTATACTAAATGACTTAAAATGACACTTATTTCACTAGTTATCCTTTATAAAGTATTGAATGGGTTTAGCTAAACTCTGTTATATGTACTAAATAAAAAATAGGAGTTTTTTAATCTCATGGGAAATAAAACATGTACCTTTTTGAAAAAATTCCCAGATTCAAAATACTGAGTGACAGATGGGGATTTGAGTGGTTTTCAGAAAAAGCATACAGCAAGTTGCTATGAACACATAGTTTAGAATGCATCTCTTTTTGGATACAATTATTAAGTACTGATGAAAAAGAAAAATGAAAGAAATGAAAGAATTTTTGCCTTAAGAGTGTAATTCAGAAATACTATGCTCCATTTAAGTAAAGATGCAAGTAGGACACAAGAAAAGCAGAGTCTGTGCTATCCTGCTTGGAATGAATTTCTTTCTGTATGGAAGAATGGAATTTCATTCTGCTTTCATATAACTTCTTTTTTTCTTTTCTTTTTAAGTTTACAATTCAGCATTGTGACTCTCTTAAAATAGCATGCCCAGATTGCTTACCCATGTGCATGTCCCATTTTGGGAAGTTAATGAAGAAGAGAGATAAGACATATGGCAAAGAATATCAAAAGAATTTTTAAATATTAAGATATCCTAACAGATTTTCAGATACCAAGATGAGCATTCTCATATTCAGTGGGACTACTCACACAAATAAGTTAGCATGTGCCTTTATATATTAGTGTTATGATCTTAGTTTGTAATCTCTCAAAACAGGACTTTTTTTTTCTTGTATATTTAGTTTATACCCTGATGGTGACAGGACTCTCTGCGGACTGCTGAAATGCCAAATCAATGTAATGCACTTAAGAAAAATAAGTATAAATAAAAAACGTTAATGTAGGAGTCGATAAAGTACTGGAGGGTATAGTATAGGAAATAATTCCCTACTAGCAGTGGCATGGAAGCAATGAGCTATCTTTAAAGTCCATTAACTCTGTAATTCAGTGCATTTCTTAGATATATTTTGAGAATTCTACATGTCATTTTGTGACTTTCTGCTTTCTTCTTATAGCCTCTAAATAAATGCAATTTATATTTATCACTTATTATTTTTAATTCCTTTTTTTAGTGTCTTTTATCTCCTGGAAGTGATGTAGCAGAATACATAGTGTAGAAATCATCAATCTGTTTACTTTTGCTTCATCTTTGACATTTTTAGTTCATTTGCAGTTCTTGCACACAGACTGTTGTCATGATAGTAGGCGTGGATCGAGCTCTTTAGCATAAGATTAAGGTGGTTTAGTATGGTATATTAAAGTGTGAATGTGTAGAATCGTATGAAAAGTGTCTTGATATGACACGTTTGCTGTTTAACTGAAGTCAAAATGAAGAGAATAAGGAAGAGCTAGCTGGTTATCAAAGAAAAAACATTCTGTGGGGCACATAGTATGCTATAGCAGTAAGAAGAGTTATACATGCACCACTGAGTGAAACATGCACCCATACCAGGAGAGGAAGCAAATGTACGATGCAACTTCCCCACAAATCATTCCATCCAGAAGAAGATTTGCACCCCAGAGGTAATTCACAACTCATGAAATACCTGGCATGGCGCAAGGACAACTTCTGGGTCTGTACGTCCCTAGGAGTAAATGAACTCCGTAAGAGTAAGTGCTCAAAGAAAGATGTGCCAAGATCCTATAGAAGGTCTCTATAATGTTGTTATTTTTGGAAGGACTAATTCCATATAATCCCTTGTGGTTTCAGCTTCCCTGCCTTATGACGTGGAGCACATTGTTTTTTCCACCCAAATCAGTAGAGTTGACAAGTCAGTAGGCATATGACAGAGGGGAGTAAATCTCTCCTCAGTTCTATGCAGCTCTTTCCCTGGACTCCGACTGTTGTCTCGCAGTTACACTAAGACACTTTTCTGTTGTTTCCTCTTTGCCACCATCAAACCTCCCAGGAGTAGAGGGTGCAGTCTGCAGCAGAACACAATTTGCAAAAACAAATGCAGTCCTGGTGACCAATGCTTAATGAATAGGAGTCCTTGTATACTGGAAATGGAGTCATGGTTGAGAGGCTTTTACTTTATTGACTATTTTTATCCTCTGGGGTCTGGAATTTTTATTAAACATCTATTTTTTTTTTTAAGTATTCCCCAGAATATAGTACGGATGAACAAAACATTTTGTGAGAAACATCTGCCATCCTTAAGAAACACAGACACATTTCAGGATACTAAAATCCTAAATAATTAATTATTTTGACTGAAAATACTTGGGTTTTGTGACAAAATATTTCTACTTTTAAAACAATCCTGTAAACAGCTTAAATAGTAACTTCCCAGTGTACATGAACACAGAGATGACCATTGCCTGTTCCAATATCTAACAAGTACGGTAGAACAGGAAAACTACAGAAGAAAAAAGCATGCTGGACATAGAAAGAATTCACTTAAAGAAGAGGAAATAAACCTTCTAGGTGTTCTCACCTCTAAGAAAATTAGTTTTTGTTTTCAGAAATCTCTGTGGGATTGTCCAAAAGATTTGATACGGTCTGTAGTTAATCATTCATCCTCTTCCTATGTAACATTGCAAGTCACATGACTTGGTAGATAGCATATAGGGGAAGAATGCAATAAGTAAATATTTAGCCACTAGCTTATAATTTCCATTTGTATCAAGTAGAGCAAATCGTACTGTGTACAAACTGCCATTTCCGTAGTAAGTAAAAGAAGTGGTAATGCCAATAGAAGATGATTTTATTTAACAGAAAACTGGTTACAGACTTTTCATGCTTTAATTTTACTTACTACACAAAAATTCTTCCATTAGCGCATAGTTTTGGCATTGCTTTTGTTTGCAGTACATTGCATACTTTATTTGAAAAGTGATGGAAATCATCAGTTAAGGAGTTACCATTAAAAAAAGAAAAGAGGACTTTAAAAGAGCCTATAAGTAATGCACAAATCAGTGCTTTGAAAATGCTTAGGGCACTTTACCTGTGAATGTTTCACGTTAAATGCAATATTATGCCACTATCCCAATATACAATCTGTGTGCTTTAAAGTGTTTTGTGCTGTTATTATGACAATAAAGAGATTTGTGATGATGTCATGCTTTGATTTATAGTCATAAATGTAACCACAGATGCTGCATTTTCTGAGGATTCTCCTGAGAATCAAAACACCATGAACTTGATCTTAGCACCTGCACGCAACCACAACCTTGGAAATATGTGTCATTATGTAATCAGCGTGAGCAAGACACTGAGCTGAAACTGGGAACACCCAAACTGGCAGGGCACATTCTGAGGCCAAAACAAAGAGCGCAGGTACTAGTGAGCCATAAAACATACTCAAACCATTTTTAGTTAAAAGTAAACTGAAAAGAAATACTGTTTTAAGTTATTCCTGTAACTCCTTCTACAGAAGAAGGTAACTTTAGATATATTCTGTTCTGAAAACAGGTGGCTTGTTTTACAGAGAACATGTTCTAATGTACTCCAACAGCAATGAGAAATTCTTTCAAGGATGTTGCTCTTTAGTCAGTATTTGATCATCATCCTTTATTTTCCCTGTTTTAAAACTTTCAGTCATCTGGGCAGACAACTGAAAAATATCTTTAGGCTTACGAGACTGTTCACATACTGTCAATAATGAAAAGCCAATAGACAAACTAAATGCTCTTGAGAAAAAAATAAAAAAGATTGAAATTTATTTCCCGAAATCTTTGGCCCAAGGTTAAGAGCAGTAAATTAAGTCTAGAGCAATCAGTATGAACCTGTTAACTACTGACAGGCAGACAGGAGAGCTTGTTGCAAGTAACCCAGTCTCATGAGCAAAACGGTGTGATAGCTGGAACTGACAATAGCAGAAGTAGCCAGGGTGCCCATCAGTTATCTCGTTTCATTTGAACTAGCCTAGCAGGAGCAGGAGAGATCGCAGCAGTGAATGAAGATGCCAGAGATCTGATCAGCGGTGCAGTGCAGCACTTATACTGTGCTAGACTAAGCTGCATCCCTAGGCCAAGCATCAGCCTGAGTATCAGCCGATGGCCGGTTACCTTGAGTTTGAACAGTGCTTAATAAGAGTTAGAGATACTGTCTGGTGAATGAGAACTGGCTCAGGGGAGCACTTGAGCTATAACTTAAGATAAGGAGCAAGTAAAAGTAAGCAAAAGTAGCAAAAAAAGACGGGGGAGAGAACAGATATAGGCTAAAGCTATATGATAACACTAATGATAGCACAAAGACATATATATATCGGTGGGCGGCCTGCCCTGTTTGAAAAGTTTATTTGGCTCTCAACAGTGAAAAGATCCCCCACTCTCCACCCTCTTAGAGAGATTTGGAAAATAAATCTTCCAGTCCTAAAGAGTACATACGTCTGAATGGTGCTGGAACCAGACTGGTACTAAGTTCTACATCGTCACAGCCTCATTACACCATGTCGGCTTTTCAGTTCTTTGTGTTGACCTAAAAAAGAAAATGGAGGAGACGTAATTATTTTCCTTCAGATTGTTAGTTGAATATATGTTTTTATGGAACAAAAGTGTTGCAGGCTTGGGGTAATTTAGTCTGGAAGTACTGGGTGTCCTAAATCATTTCTTCCTGAAATGTCAAATTTAGGTACACTCTTGAAGAAAGACTTTGAAAGAATTTTGTTTATGTAACCGATCACTGGCCCATAGTGTTCTATATTTGGCTGATTGGGTAGAAAGGAAAAAACAGATTTGTAGACAGGACACTCTCTCAGCCACCTTAGCACAACAAGCTGTTTTCCTTCTACAAGTTTTCCCAGCACTGATTTTCTGATCCACAGTACATTCAATACCCATTGAGGGGCTCCTAACTATAGACTTACTGTTCATTTATTATTGTAAAAATTTTTTTTTTCTGATCAATATTTTATTGCATTTGTTTGTGTCTCTTTAGCCACAGATTATCTCCTTCTTTATGTGTTTTTGCCAAGCTGACAACCACACTGTGTTACAAGACAGCTTGGGTCTAGCTACCTATAGCAATTAAAAATATCTGAGAAATATCTGGTCTTTAGATTTGTTCAGACAGATAAATATTGTCAATGGCTTTTTATACGCTCATTTCAAGTAGACATTCTTAAATTTGATTTTTAAACTTTTTTTTTAGTTAATCAAGACAAAAGAACATGGAGTTTCTTTACTCAGTTTGTCTGCGCTAGACCAGACAAACTTGGATGCCAAAGCCCCCAGACTGGGTTTTCTCCTTCAGTTAGCTGCTCTTGGGCTGTGCTGTGGCTGATAGGGATGCTTTCCTCACTCTCCTTCACCCCCTGTCCCTACCCTAGTGCCACGGGCATCGTTAGCAACAGCGCACGGTCAGGCAGGACAAGTCCCTCCTCTTGCTGACAGCCGTGCCCTTTTTGAACGGCCAATTCCCAGCTCCCTCCCTGGCCCAGCTTGCCTTGTGGCTGGCTGTTTGCTGAGACGCTCTTTTGGAAACCCCTTCCCCGGGCAGGAGTCAAGTCCAGCCCCAAGGGGACCCTGGCTGCTAGACCACCGTGGAGACCTCATGCTGACACTAAGTAGGTGTTGAAAAGGCCTGGTTTGGTTGGGGGAACATGCGGTCAAGCCACAGTTTCAAATATTTGGCCCCCCCACACGCCCTCCGGCAGCTTTCGCTAAGGCAGCTGAGCAGTCCAAGGAAAACTCAATGAGACGCAGCTGTTCTGCGAGCAGTAACTCCGTGCTGCCCCTCCCTGATGAGCCCCAGAGGCTGGGACCTCTCTGGAGGCTTTTAAAAACATGTTCTTAACCCAGATTTGATGTGTTGAGTCTGCTCCGTCATCATCTGTTGATTCCATTTTAATAATGAATTCATGTTGAACAAATTAATACATTCCTTCATCACAAACACATTAAATCACTTCTAAATACAAAATGAATTTGCTTTTGGTCTTGATGGATAGCCCTTTGCCTTTTCTCTAACTTTTAAATATGTCTGTACATATGACAGGACACAGGGGTTTACAGCATTTTAAAAGCAAGGCTCTTTTTAAGTAAATCAACTTGAGGGGAAGTACAAACCACGACTTCATTACTTTTCTGTGCCCTGTAACAAGGAACAGTCAAATCACCTTCATATTTATTTGCTAATAAAAAGTAAGGCTAACGCTTCTCTGCCAGATTTTACAGCTTAATAATAAACACCTCAAAGTAAGGATTTAGAATGGAAAGGCTGACACGTTGACATGAAAAATGCCAGAGTTTATGCTCTTATACAATTTCCCTTAATTCCCAGCTCCCTCCAAAAAAAAAAAAAGAAAAGAAAAGAAAAAGAAAAGAAAAAGAACTTGTCAGGATTATTAAAGTGAACATTGACTGTATATTTACTTTCAAAAGTTCTGGAGTAAAATTCCTTGTTTAACATAGAGGTGGAAATCTCTCCTGAAGTCAGCGAAGGGCTGGAGTTTTGCAGCTGTGCTTGTGACGTAGAAATTTTAATAGCTTTAGGGAAACAAGTACTGAAGCTGGCACATTCAAATTGTAAATAAGGTTTGACAATTACAGTGTCAGTGATCTCATGTGAATAGTTTCATATTGCAACATTTCTGTTTCAGTAATTTTATATTGGCTCACTGGTTTTTATTCACTTATCCTGATGTAACCAAAGACGCTACAAATTCTCCAAAACATTTTGCTTCAGTAATTATGGGATATTTTACTTCTTTAACTTAACCATATTTCAAACCTAGTGTATTAGTTTTAGCAATGGAAAGTTCTTTTTATAATTTTTTATGGTACGTAATGGACATTCCTGGTAATTTGCTAGGAAATAGATGTCTAGGAAGAGATTGTACAAAATGAAGTGTATTTTAAAAGCTCTTACTTTATTTAGCAGTAAGCTGCAGCCAGGAGAATTCCCGGATCCCTGCATACCAAGCCTTACGTTAAAGTAAATGGCCAAATGGCTTTTTGAATTTTCCAAATCAGACATTTGCTTTTCCTGATACAACACTGATGTGATCACACCACACCACCAAATACCTTGTAAATTCTTCGGGACCTTGGCGGAGATCCACAAAAAAGTAATCGATACAATATTTCTAAAAAGAATTATATAATGTTCACAGCAGTCCAAAATGTGACTTACAAAAAATGATGGTGATTAGTTTTAGATTAGAGGAAACAAAGATGCTGTTTAAATAAAGATGCTGCAAAATATCTTCTTAAACCTTGCCTCCTCTGTGTCCTGAACAGACAGGTTGTCTTTTATGTTGCTGGTGCAACATAAGAGAAATACATGTTTCAAATCTTCTGTGAGAGTTTCCTTACCAGGTGGAAATGAGGAAAACGCCTGACTTCTTTATCATTCCTGTGGCTCTTATGCTGAAAATTCTGCTTCAGTTCTGCTTCATCTTTGCATCAGGGGGACAGTCCTCCTGCCTGCCTAACACACACGAGTGATCACAGAACTACCTGGATCTATCACTTCTGAGACACTGGACTCAACTAAGGGGCAGAGACTGTCTTGTTTGCAAGACAATTTCTCCAGTTTCCCAAAATCTCCCTAATTAATGCAAGATGATGGTTACTAACAAGGCCCTTCTGAGCCAGCAGCATATGTTACAACTGTAGTTAGGTCATTATTCTGTCACTTGAAAAATCGTGGGCAGTCGTCCAAGAAAATTCAGATGACTTTAGATATTATTGTGAAATCTTCCAATTATTTCAAAAATGTTTGAAGTTCTCTTGGCACCATTAGGTATCATTGAGCCAAGAAGATGTCATAACTGGAATAGACTGGAAATAAACTATTTTGAATTTTATGCAGATCCAAAGCTAGTTTCACAATACTCTTTGGAATTGTCACCAGCCATTGAGAAGAAAGCTTGGAAAACTCACTTATTAAAATCTTTAATTTGAGAGACAAGAAAGAGGACAAAATTTAAGCACAGAGCTATCAGATCAGATCCCATCATTTAAGAAAAAAAGACCAGTTTATACTGACTAAAGATCTTCCACAGGGATTGAAGATTTTCACACAGTTTTGCCTTGTAATTTCATAAGATTTTTTAAAAAATCTTTGGTAACTGAAGTCTATCTCAGCCCCAGTAAAACTTCCCATACTAGGCACCCATTGGACCAGGTCCTGTGACATTAGACCATGATCTCAAACTTTACGAGCATTCCTACTCTTTGGCATATTCCTTTCTTTTATCTCTGTATGAAAATGGGATTTTACTGTCTTTCCACATGTGGCATTGCTCCATGTGCTAACAAGTACAACTGGGAAGAATCTATATTCTCAGAGGGGTACTAGTTTTCTTCTAATACTATGTTCTTTTTTTCCTAAATAGCCTATAGAGTAGGAGAAACAAAAAAAGTAGGTCACAGTAACTTCTCTTCCCACACAAGATTCAGCAGATCATAAACATGACAGTAAAGGGGAAGTCTTCTCCAAAACCTTCCCATCTCAGGCAGGTTCCTTGTTTCTGATTTGCCCTGACTTGTCTTTCTCAGTAGCAACTTGCCTTTCATCCTTTCTGCCTTCAGTTTCATGGGCACCTATTGTGTGGGTAGGCTTCTAAATGAGAAAATACAATACCCAGAAAAGAAACCCCCAAATAGACACCATAGATAAGACACTGTTGTTTACAAGACATACAATGAGGTGATTTTACTGGGAATTAATTAAAAAAAAAAACCTTTCTAAGAACTACTAACTCCTATGAGCATATTTCTGCTACGGGATTTTGCCCACACATTGAAAGAAAGGTTTAGATTCTCATGAGCTTCCATAAATTTTCAGGTAAAATATCTAATCTGCCTATTAACTTTGAAATATATTATTTATCCATCCAGCTGCACACCCGTTAGGTATGGGTCACTGATTTGCAACCTCACTATGGGAACAACTAATTTAAGCAATCGTAAGAAAGTTTGTGGCCCAGATATTTTGACACAGGATGTCTGGAACAACATGCATGTTCTTCTTCTCATTCTGTATTACCAAAGTTAAATGAACAAAAACACTGCTCTTAGTACTTATCCCTCACAAAAATCTGTATTCTCAAATTCTTCCCATTCATGGAATATGTTAAATGGAAAGAGATGGCAAACTAGTATTTTAAACTATTTTTTCTTCTACCACATGTGAACAAGCCCATGGCGTCTAATACAAGTTTTTCAGATGTCCGTAAATCATAGAATCATTATGGTTGGAAAAGACCTTCAAGATCACCAAGTCCTACTGTAAACCTTCACACCATGCCCACTACCATGTCTCTAAGTGCCTCATCTACACTTTTTTTGAACATTGCCGGGGCAGTGACTCCTCCACTTCCCCGGGCAGCCTGTTCCAATGCTTCATCACTCCTCCCATGTGGACATTGTTCCTAGTACCTGACCTGAAGCTCCTCTGGTGCGACTTGAGGCCATTTCTTCTTGTCATAGTGGTAGCTATTCTGGAGAAGAGACTGACCTCTCTTTTCAGATAGTTGTAGAGAGAAGGTCTCTCTTGACCGTCCTCTTCTCCAGATTAAATAACCCCAGCCCCTTCACCTGCTCCTCGTAAGGTCTGTGCTCCAGCCCCTTCACCAGTTCTGTTCACCTCCTTTGGACATGCCTAGTTCTCTTCAATCATCAGCTTCTGCCTGACTTTAATTCCATAAGGTTTCTTAGCACCCAGAAGGGCTCTACAGAGTTTGTAAATTAGGCTCTTTCTTTGCCACATACAGGTGAGATGGGGAACTCAAGTCACCTTTTAATTACTCCTGCACGCATTAACTGAATACATAGTTTTATTTGTACACTTCTTTTTGGATGATATCTTGTGAATTTAAAACCTGTACACCAAATACAGGAAAATAGGCAGTACACAGGGAGGAAGGCACTATATAGGAAGGAAGTTTTACCACCAAAAAATGAAATGGAAAAAAATGCCATAGTTTTGTCACATGCTTGCGTCTGCATCTGCAACTGATTCCTGAACATAATTTGAATTTATGACAACCAAAGCTGCACATTTGGTGCCTATTATTTCAAACGGAAGGATTTCACTAGTGGTTACCACACAATGATATTGGGCATCATCACTTTAACTAAATTTAGTACAGGAAATGACTACGTTAACTGACTCGGTAGTTGCAGTCACTGAAAGAAGTGGCCCCTAAGGCAAAAGAGGAACAGAGAAGAGCAGAGCTAAGGTGCCAGACAGCTGCACTTGCTGTTTGGCACCTTAGACTTCTCATGAAACAGCAGCAAATGCCTGCTTATGCTTCATACACACACACAGGCACAGAATGAATGTAACCTGTTCTCTTTATAATCAGTTGCCTCTATTTCTTTGTTACAGTGCAAGTTTGGGTATATTTGGTAATTGCATAGTATTTACTATGAAGCAATAGCATTAGTGCGATTCAAAAAAAAACTTTCAAAAAACTTTATGAAGCCTTCCTCATTCTTTATACTTATTGATTTCTCCTGTGGGAGACAGCAATAACAATCTAGTTGCTTATAGGATTTTTTTTTTTTTGATATTAAGTATGAAGCTAACCATCTCTGTATTGTAAGGATAAATTCTTAGACTTTGCAGTTAAAAATACAGTTTATCTTTGAGAAGAAAGTCATTCTATAAGATGCTTATTACCTGTTCCTAGAACATTTCCTGGAGGTTTTCTGCATGCAGTTGAAAGTCTACATTATGTAATCCTCAGAACCATATCTCTGTTAACCTTCATTTGTTCATCCACAGAAATGTCATTAACTGTCATTCTTGGCTGGAGTCAACGTAATTAAAAGTAGCACTAATACCTCCCAGCCTCTCTTCTTCATTACTGCTCAAATAATTCAGTGACAGAATATTCAAGGAATACACTCAAGGGAGCTACATTCAATATCAATTAAAGCTGATTAGCTTCTGATTTGATATGTGTCAAATACTGGCATGGAACTGCTACAGATTTTTAATGAACAAAGGGCAATTTTTTTTTGCCAGAGATCATAGCTGGTTTACTCAGAGAGATGTGTCATAGCAGTGGACGGATGGTCTTGCACGCAAACCGAGGCCTGTGAGCCAGAAGAGACCGATAACCTCTTCACTTCCAAACATTCCCTGTTAAGAGCATGAGCAAATTGTACTTCCTTGTTGTAGTTTTGTTTTCTGCAAAGTGAGAATCACCCTTCCCCTATTTTCTCTAGTAATTTAAGATTGGGACTTTTCCTTTTCTCTCCCCAGAGTGAAATTCACACACATTTTCTTTTAGCAAAAATGAGAACTTTGAATACTGTGCTGCCCCAATCTCCTCAGGACATATTCTACTGTGTAGCTCAGGCAACTTCTCCTTTAGGCTCTTTGTTCACTTTTGTCTCTGTTACAAGTTCTAGTTAGAAGGCACCAGAACCAAGAAGAGGCATTTCAAGCTAAAATTGTTTGAGCAAGTGAGTACCTGCTTAAGATGATGAAAACACTACCATTTTAGAAGAGTTCACATCTCTATTAACATATTTTCTTCTGATGTTATATGCAGTGTAGAGTAGCCATCATCCTCCTTCACTATTAGGAAAGAACTGGAAGACTGGTAAAACCAACAGCTGAGAAAAAAGCCCTTGCCTCAGCAGTCCCTGCCTGAGGGCAAGGTCTAAACCTCCAGCTTAGAAGTGGAGGGATAACACTCCCTGGGAAGGCAGCGGGGGCAAGTGAAGAGAAGTGGGGGGATAGCATCTAGAGAAGTCGTGCCAGGCTTACTTTAGTATGAGGCTGGAGTCTGGCCTCGGTTTGTTCTGCAAAGGTCCATACATTATCCACCTGCTTTACCTGCAAGTGAAATGAGCCTTGAGCAGTTAAATACTTTTCTGAGGCCACTAAGTCAAGTTTCAATTTTCGTTCCCCACAACCGTGCCCACTAGGTTGTCTGTTAACATGTTACCTGAGCCTATAAGTGCATATAAGTATGTAGAATCACAAACATACACCAACACCAAAGCCAGTGCAGATATGATCTGGATCTGTTAGCTTTGTGTTCACCCCATTCAGTGTTCATATACCGATGAGCTTCCTTCACCAGCAGGATTTCCATTTGTCCAGACAAATGGAATACCACTGCTCCACAAGGAAAAACTCTCACTTCACTTCCCGTGAATGATAATGACCTAAGAATTGAAGCTAATTCAGAGGCAAGCTAAAATAGTGAGTCCCAGACAAAGGCAAATGCTTTCAGATTAACTACTTGTAGAGAACATCAGATAAACTATATGCTGAGCACAGGTTCTCAGGGGGACTTCTCAATTCAAGGCTGTGGATTTGCATTGACAGCATATTAATGTAATCAGAGTCCATTTTTACATTTCAGGAAAAAAAATATGCATTTCTATTCTTATGGTGCTAAATACATAAAGCCAAAGCAGCACTTTTAATCATGTTACTGTTTTAATCATGTTACATGTGCCCTTCAATGTGCACAAAAAAAATTAGCATAGAGTCACACATATAAAAAATATCGTACACGTCTCACACAAGGAGGAATACATGTTTCACCATGATTGTAAATTTTATAAAAGCAAACTGAGAGGGGAATCAGGGGTTAAGTGTATATGCTGCAGGTATACACAGATATACATAATAACGCTGAGGGATATTTGCAAGTGAAGTGGTACAGCATCAGAAAACAAACTGGAAGAAGAATCAATCAAGCAAGTTCTTTTATTTATTTATTTATTTATTTTGAGTACCTTACTTCCCTGTTGCTAGGTTTATAAATCTAAAGATTAGAGCCTACAGGAATTTTTGTTTTCCAGGTATTAACTGTGAAAATGAATTCTAATAATGAATTCTTTAAAGTCTCTTTTTGTCTCACTAGCCACATAACAATAGCTTGAAGACAGAGCTAAAACATCTGCTACCAGGATTAAATGAGTTACCAAGATCTAAAAAATCCACATTATCCTCAATCTAATAAAATCTTTATATATAAATAGTCATGTTGTCTCTTAAGATGCAACTATATTTTTGATGGAATACTAGAGAGCAAATGCACATGAAGGAAATCTCAACTATCATCAAGTGTCAATTAAATAGAATTAGAGACAGCAGACTAAACTGAGAGAAATAAATTTTTGCTAGTTTTGCAGAAAGCCTGGCATTTTTTCAAGCTTCAGTAAAAACAAATGGCCATTTTTCTCATGTAAAATGCAATTATTGGACTTCAAAATCTTTTCCTGGCAAAAGGAGTAAGTTAGGATGTGAAAATCGTGCTTTTCAACTTAGGTAATTTGTGAAAATATTTCATTGGTCTATGGCAGAGTTTTATTATGGTCATAACAATGTCCAACTCTCACAGGAATCATAATAAATTAGTTGTCTCAAAACCATCTTGTGGCAGTGGGGTGATACTTTATATCCCAAACCATCGGTCTCTCACCAGGAGATAATTTGAAGTCAGCCATCTTCCAATTCAGAGGTGTTTTTAAAGTGATATCACTTAACTCCGTGGAGCTCAGACGACTAATTCAGATTTACAGTCAAAAAAGCAATAACCCTCTATGACAGTTTTTGTTGTTTTCCTATAAGCAACAATAACCAACAATATACTGCCACTTCTTAAGCATATCTAATTTTTACTACAGTTTGGACCACATTCTCTACAAAAATATCTCAAGATATAACAAAAGAACTGTAGACATTACTGCCAGAAACACGTGCAAGATGTTCACTATGAGCTTTGGGTTACATGTCCCTTAATGGTATTAATCATTTTAACATTGTTATCGTGTTTAATACACTCTCTGGAAATAAAATGCCCCAAAATTTTTAAGCCAACATCATAGGTTTCAAATCAAATTGTTCAGATTCAAGAGTTTTAATGTTAAAATCATGAAAGACAAATCTAGAAGGCAAATCTTTAAGATGTCATAAAACCAGGTTAGTCTTTTTAAAAAGCCAAACAATTTAGTATTTGAAATAGAAATGTATTTCTAGGCTAACATTTTAATGCCATAAACAATTGAATAAAGAGAAGAATGTATTCAACACTAAGCAAAGAAATCACAAGCAACAAATGGAATTTTAGTGGGAGAGAATAATTTGCCTTATTTTTACATTTTACAATATGACTCATGACAGTAAAAACTTTGCATATAAAAAGATACAAGGTACTCAAGGGCTTATGGCCAGAAGGCTTTGCAAAAATCATTTTCCTGAAGTTATTGGAAAGCATTAAACTAGCTCTTATACTGCTAGTGGAAGACTTTTCACAAGACTGGATCTTCTGCAACGTTACATGCAGAGACCGTACTAGGTTGTCCATTTTGCTGTGGCAAGGTGGACTGTAAAATACAAACATTACTTTTTTTAACCTATAGAAAAGTAACCTCATGCAGGGCTCTTTATCATTAAAAATACAGCAATATTATTCTCTTTAGAAGATAAGATACAGCCTGGGCTGCTTCCCACAAGGAGAATCTTGCTAAGAACTTAAAGATTGGATAGCACTGCCCAGCTGTAAATTTTGTGTAAGTAAGGACCCCTAATTGGATTTCGGCACAGTAATTAGCATGTGGGTCACATTTATTTCAATGTTGAAGAGAGTTCCATTTATGCAAAGCTGGATTTAGGAGAGTTAAAATCTTGTGTCTTCCACCACAGGCCAAATTCAGATGACAAAATAGGGTCGGAAGGTAAAGGGAATACAGTGGTGAGCCAAGGATATACAAAGTGGTTAAAATAATATTTAATAAGTAATGCAAGCAAGAAGTAAGAAAGGCCTAATCAGTAGAAAAGGATCCATAGAAAAGATAAAAGAGCCTAAAATAGGATTGAGAGTTGTTGTTCAGACACTTTCTCTCCCACAAACTCAGTGGAGTTTCACTCTGCTTAATGCAATGGAGAGTCTGGTCTAGAAAATTGGACCTAGTATTTGAAACATGGGGCTAATAGCAAAGAAGTCTGAACGAAGGAAATTCAAGGCCAAAAACAATTGCTATGAAATTCAGAGGAGAAGGCTCCACAGCCAGAACTTGTAATTCTTAAAAGAAAGTTTCTTTTTTTTTCCCCTTGACACAAATGTAATAAGTTATTATAAAGCATGTTTTATTGAAGTGACTCATTTCAGCTGGAAAAAGAAATTTTGTATATATTAACTTCCATGAAAAACCTTTAAGAAGGTAGTCCAAACTCTTTGAGGAGACAGGCACGTAAGGGAAAAAAGAAATTAATTTCCTGGCACTTGAGGTTTTATATGTTTCTTTTTTTATCCCAGTCAGACCATATTATACGTTGCTTAACACTTAATACTGCAAATTATTTGACCGAGGTAGAAACAAAAACTGAATTTCTGATCACAACATTCAGAATATCAGTCATATTACAATCAATGGGCATTGCTGAGGTTTATTAAAACTCATGTGGTTCACTTAGCCAACAAGCTTTCTGGCAACACAAAGAATGACACACTAACATCACTTTTAACATCTTAGAAGATTAAATAAAAATATTTTTAGTGCAGGGCAAATGCTGTACACAGAAAAATATTATATTCAGTCTATAAATGAACAATGAAATAGCTATCTAATATTTTATTGCCCTTTTCAAGCACATCAGACATGCAGTTAGTGATTTCAATGTATCCCAGTCTAAGGTAGATACCATTGAAATCACTATCCCTATGTCATGGTTTTTACTATGTACGAATATGAAGGGTACCACAGTATCCTTCAACCAGATGTAACGACAATTTCCCAATATTAGATTGTCTAGATGCTCCAAACCTGCCCCAGAAGCTGTCATTTGAAATTCCAGTCCTCACTGCAGAAATCATGTACTATAAAGCCTATGAACAGCAGTTAGAAAACTGGATCTCCTTTACCTTAATCTTCCTACAGAGTATCAGTATTACCAGTGGTTTTGGCAGACTTTCAGATATCTATGGTCCTGCCACTCAGACATCTAGGGGTAATGCAGGAAAGGACATTCTGAGCTGAAAATCTTTCAAATTCTAGTTTTCCTCCCAAGCACTCTAGTATGATTGAAAAAAAAATGTGAAACAGATTTATGCTGTATAAAATGGAAAATCTGCTCTTCTAGGAACTACTTTCCTCACCCCCTGAACTACTAAAAGATCAAAAAATGAATGAGACTGAAATGGAATATGCTCAGGGGAATTAAAATTGTAAAAGCATTGCAGCAATTTGTGAAGGGTCACCCCTCTACCCTAGTTTGATTGCTTCCTGCTGTAGCATATAGACAGAGTTCCATGTTGTAAGCCAGTAGAAGGAATTATAAAATTAAACTAGGGGGAGGAAAATCTCTTCAGAAATAGCAAGGTTCTCCTCCTTATAATTCTTCAAAATTCAATGGCTTCTCACATTTCCATCTGCCTGTCACCGTCCATCTCTTTATATCCATCACTCTTTACATCCATCTCTCTACAGCTCAAGTGCACATACTTGGTTTAAAAGATATAGCAAAGTCAGGAACAGAGATTAGACACGATACCTATGACAAATTGAACACAATTTTTCCTCTCAAGAAAATGAGAAAAAAAATAGTGTTGTCGGGGAGGAAAGGGTTTGGCATGAAGGCTGTAAACCTTTCCATAGTGTCTGAAAGATATACAACAGAGAATATACATTACACACTGGAAAACTATCCTTCGATGAACAGAAATCCTTCTCTGTTATTTCACAAGTTACATAAATCAGGGAATCAACTGGGGCATAGTAGTTTCCTCGGCCTTACTTTTACATACGATGAACATATTCCTAAACAAGTACAATTAAGTTGGAACTGCTAAAATCAGTGAAAACTTTCAGAGCTTAATAGAACTCTTTTGTAAGTCAATTTTTAAAAAAAGAAAAGCAAAAATGTGATATGTTCCTAGGATTCAAATTCATTTGCCAAGATCCACACAGACTGATTTTTTATAGACAAGTTACAACTCCCTAAAAATATGTCTGTTTAATGGAAATACAAATGTTGGTACAACTTAAGGAGAATAAGTACCATAGATAGAGAACTAAGAGATTTTATAGTCCTTTCCAGGTGTTCTCTTCAGAATTGCTTTCTTTGGCAACTCTTCTTTTTAGTTTCCCATAATGTTAATTAGCACTTCACTCTGGGATTTTGGATATATGGGTTTATTTCACCACCTTCATGTTTTTTACAGTTAGAGGATCATCATCCCTTGCTTGGCCAGTAGTATATTTTTATATTCAGGGAAAGGATAACGTTAGCAGCAATTCTTTTCACAGAAGCTCAGAATAGCTGGCACCTGTAAAGATTGCCTAGTCCAACCTCACCCTGCTTGAGCAGGGTCAGCTAGAGCACGTTGTTCAGGGGGTTGAGTCCGGTTTTGAGCACCCTCAAAAATGGAGAGCCTGCAACCTCTCTGAGCATCCGGCTCCAGAGCTTGATCAGCCTCTCCATCCAAAAACTTTTTCTTTTGTTTAAATGGAATGCCTTGCACTTCAGTCAGTGTCCATTGCCTCTTGTCCATTTACTTGTAACTCTGCAGGTAAAATTGGAGGCTTAAGTGCCACAAAATGGAGCAGCGCATTAAAACATATAAAGAGGGTAAAGTATCAAAGAGCTGGTTGTCCAACAGTCAGAATGGTCATACCACCAGTGTATTTAAAGGCTCACTTTTCGCACAGGTAACATGCAATTTTGTTAAACAAAGCCACATCAAAAACTCCTATTTTGACCTAGCTAGCTAGGGAACTGCTCCCCCAGACTTTCAGTCTGAATTTAGTGGGGATTGAGCAGCAGTACAGTCACATATAATGTGGTCGTGTCAAAAGCATATGACTTTCCATCATAAGTTTTTTAAGCAGCAGGACCTTGAACATGGAATTCAATATGGCCAAATGTCATGCTGAACATAAATCTTGCTTCTTTTCAGTAATGATACAAGATATAACTCCAAAAACATGCTTTTCCAGAAAAACTAGCAAAAGGTTTACTTGTAGTAAAGTAAAGTAAGTTTACTTACTTATTGGGTAAGGTGAGATTTAGAAATGAACCACAGGCATAAAATTATTTTTATTTTAATATCCTTTTGGTATCTTCACAAGAGAAGATACTACATTTGCTCTTTTATTTATTAGTGAACTGCAAAAGGGAAAAGAAAACCCTACCTTGGGTGTTGCACTTAGTATTTGACAACATATGTAAAATCACACAGCTGGATAGACTAAACCTCCTTATTTAATGATTACATATCTAAGAGATTTCTTTTACATATTGGTTCAACTAGCACTCAGCAAACACTGTGTTCATGGTATGCACACCTATATGCTACTTTCTGACAAAAGAATATTCATAAGTAGTTATTCTGTGAAAATGTTAGATAGGTGTATCTAGTCCAAAGAGTCTTTTGTAAGATATGGATATGTTAGTCAGGCACAAATTTTGATCAGAGGCAGCCTCTTTTTCACAAACCAAGCTCTCAACTTTGTGCTAAATATGTGTCTAAGATTACATTTGAGATCCTCCTCCCTTGATACATTTAATTCATTTTAGCATCACAGCTTGTCTACACCTTTTCCTTATCTAAAATTGCTCACTCATCTTTGCATCTTTGCAATTTGGAAAGCAGAAGAAAAATGGAAAACCTCATAGATCATTTTATTTATTATTCAGTCTTATCATCAACTTAGAAACACGTTTTATGAACACTGCCAGGGATGGTGACTCCACCACTTCCCTGGGCAGCCTGTTCCAATGCTTGATTACTCTTTCCATGTAGAAATTCTTCCTAATGTCTAACCTGAACCTCCCGTGGTGCAACTTGAGGCCATTTCCTCTTGCCATAGTGGTAGTAATTCTGGAGAAGAGACTGACCCGCACCTCACTACAGCCTCCTTTCGGGTAGTTGTAGAGAGCGGTAAGGTCTCCCCTGAGCCTCCTCTTCTCCAGCTCCCTCAGCCGCTCCTCACAAGGTCTGTGCTCCAGTCCCTTTACCAGCTTCCTTGCCCTTCTTTGGACGTGCTCCAGCATCTCCATGTCTTTCTTCTAGTGAGGGGCCCAAAACTGAACACAGTATTTGAGGAAACTAAGCACAGGGAAAATATGTCCCATCAAGCTCCTTTGTGAAACATCATCCTATCTTCACAAGAAAAATGAAAAGAGAAATGGACCTCGTCTCTCCCATTGCCTCTCTTCTCTCCCCTTTTCTGTGCTTTTTTTCTTTACTATTTGCTTTTTTTCTTTACTATCCATGAAAACATGAGGTACATCATTATAACAAGTTCAATTTGGACACATACATTACAAATATGAAATGAATGTTGCAATATGATGTATCAAAGTTATGTCACGTATCACTGGAAAACACACATCTGTGCAAATATGCATGAAAAAAGAGAGTCAGAGGGAAAAAAAATCCCAATCCAAGTAAAAAAATGATATGAAATTATGGTCCCACTGACGTTAATGGGAATTCAGCCACTGGCTTTACTGGAGTCACAGTTGGAGTTTCTATGTGCAGTCTTTATGAATATAGGTGAAAATAAGTTGTTCGAATACTGTCAAATCCTTGAAATCTAGTCCTTCTTTACCTGCGGGCTGTTAAGTTACAACACTTATTATCAAAACCAATTTATGATATCCATATCTCCCTTTTCAAATTAGATGTCCTTTGATCAGCAAATTTCCAGAAAGCCTCCTGGCTCTACAAACTATTGGCTTTATTTAAGACGCTATTTATATGATCATTTTTCTTGGGGAGAAAAGATTAGCTATGATTCCCATGGAGTCACAGCTTGCTTGTTTCTCTCCAAGAGAATATCATCTGTTAAACCTGCTTATGTCATTTGTGTGTTCCCAATAGCCAGTGTTCAGCGTTGCACAGGCATGCAACAAAAAGGGCTTTGAGCCATCTGAATTAAGATAAAACTTGGTGTTTTCTCAAAACAAACAAAACAAACAAAACAAACAAAACAAAAGAAGATGTGATTGAAAAGTTCTTTTTTGTTCATTTTTCCATGTGTGTGCCTCTAATCTCTTCTGTTCTTCATTTTGAGTCTGCCTTTGGCTTGCACGTGAAACTCCTGAGATGGAGGAAACTCCTGAGAGGACTGTGCAGCTGCAGTATAGGCATCTAAGTGAATATGCAGAAATTTCAGGGATTTTTTTCACCTAATCCAAACTACAAAAATGCACTTTGGGAATGAAGTTCTTTACCTGGGACTAGGTCTTAGGTCATTACCAGTCATTTCTTGTTAGTGGGAATAGGCTACTGGACACTACTCGGTTTCAAATGATACACTTTTTAAATAAATTGCAGATACAAATTAAGCAGATCTTTCATCTTCTGTAAGTTGCACAGTATTTTCTTTTAATAAAGGAACTTGATTTGAGTGAGGGGGAAAAGATGCTTTGAGGCAATTTCCTTGATTGCAGCACTTGCTAATTCAGCAGTGGGATGATTTTTATCAGTCAGATCCTGTTCAAAAGAACGTGCAATTTGTCAGACAGAAGCAGAATGTGGACTTCCATTTCTCTGTACGCTGCTGAACTTTCCACACAAGAAGGAACACTGTAAGCTTACCAAACTTGCGCCACCAACATGTCATTGCTAGGAGGAGTTCAGTTTCTAGCTCATTCAAATGTTTGCCCTTTCTGTTGGGACTGCACGCCAGATGGCTAAGTCCACTGCTCATTAAACTGCTGCTAATGCAAGATGCTTCACATGTTGTTTTCTATATTTCTCATGATAGAGGGAGTACATGAATGACTGCTCACAGTAAAGCAAGGTATGCTTTTAATCATTAAAGACCTGGAAATAAACAGATTTCCTTCCAGGGCCCAGATGTTGGTCTTTCCTAGGGCTTCCACCATCTAGTGAGAAGATGAACTTCAGGGATATAAAACCTGCAGAGTGACTCCTACACTAGTTTCTGTCCTTGTGAGCAATGAAGGCTGTGTAACTCAGAAATTTCTATGCCTTACTTTTGGTTGCTGTAATGGTCTTTAAGCAGCAGGTAGCATCCCTCAACTTGCTGACATTGATGTAGGGATTGGTCCTTTGAGCTGGTGTAACTAAACTAAGTGCCCATGACTATCTGGATCAAGATCAGAAGAATATAAATGTACTTATTAAATCCTGATGAATATGTAGCAGTACATCTACTTATAGTTGATGCCTACAAGGAAGTTCTCACTTATTCAGCCCAGCAGTCAACTTAATAAAGGTGGGAGCAAAAACAGAGAAAGCAAAATGAAACTGAGAAGAAATACATAACCGAGTGTTAAAAAAGAAAGGGATATAAATGACAGAGACTGAGGAGAGAGAAGAGGAAAAGAAGAAAAGAAGAGGAAATGACAGAGAAGAGGAAAAGAAGAAAAGAAGAGGAAATGACAGAGAAGAGGAAAAGATGAAGGCAGTGCCAGAGGAAATCAAGTGAGAGTATATTGTATATATCATATATCTCTTTTCTATCCTCTGCTGTAGGATTTGGTATGAAGCACATAAAAGTCAATATAAAAACTATAAGCCTGAATGAGGCTTAAAATAATTTATGTTGCCTTTTTCCAAAGTTTATGTATTCCCAGAATTCAATTAACCGGGAGAACGAACCATTCCTGAAATACAACCTTTGACTCATTACTTGAAATAAAAGTAACAGGGGTTTCTAGTGTCTAATGCTCAGATATTCAGTATAATTTTAACAAGACAAACAAAGTAGAGTACATGTATCTTTCATAGACTTTGCATTCTTACAAAATGACAGGAAAATGTTTTTGGAGTAAAGATCTTCTAATGTAACGCACCATGTAAGACTGGTAGGTGTCCAAAGCATTCCTTGAGCCAGGTAGGACTAAAGACTTTTGGACGTTTTTTATTTCGGTTACACTTAAAACTCTGACATACAGCAATTTCAACAATTATGAAGCTGAAAATCCCATTAAAATCTTTTTTTTCTCATTCCTCAGAGGTAAACCAGACATAAATAATGAAAAGATGCAGAAAACGGTCATCTACAACCCTTCAAAAAAACTTTAAATCTTTGAATCACTGCCAAAATGGCTTTTTTGTTTGTTTGGATGCTTGTTTTTGTTTTTTTTCTTGCAGACTCTCCTCAACTGCTTTAGGGTCCTCCAGGAACCTCTCCAAAGAAAAACAGAACAACTCAGCTATTCTAAGCTGGCTGTGATTTTCTGAACACTAGATGTGCTCAGATTTCACTTCTGTCATTTTAAAATTGCAAGAGCTTTGAAATGGCTGTAGGGATCTAAATCAATTTACTGTTTTTGCATTTTGCTTTTAATAGAGTAAAAGCAAAGGAGTAAATGTGATACCTTCATCAGCTACAAATAACAAACATACTGTCTTTCTGAATTCCAGTTGAATGTGCATTTTCCCATCAGTAACTTTTTAACTTGTATGGAAAAATAGGTAAAATATATGTACTCTTGATAGCTTTATGAAAATGATCTCAAATATTCTACTCAGTGACATCTATGATGTAAGAAATATTAACTAAAAATAGCTGTAGAGAAAATCAGTGAATAGCTTTAATATATGTTAATACAGTTCCATTACACTAAGGCAAGGAGTGCGCTGCTGACAAAAGGGTTCCTACATGGTGGGTTGGATGTTTTATTCCTTGCATTTGTAAAAGCTGGCTGTACCAGATGTAATTTCTTCCTAGTAGAGGCAGGAATACATAAGGCTTTCAGTGATACCATTTTAGTTATTCCTTCATTCAGACTTTTGCTTTGTTTTTTTAAAGGATTCAAAAGTCACCACAGCAAATAATAGTGTTTCCTCATGTTTCATAAACAGAAAATAAATATATAATCATATCCCTAAACCACATATGTAAAGCATGTTCCTCGTGGATGTGCCAAAAGAGCACTAACGTAGAGTCAGTAGACAGATCTTTTCCCAGATAAACAATACAATCATGTTTTACCCTCTTAGCATTAACTTCAGGACAATTTTCTCTTTGTTAGTCACCTTGGACATCCGGATAAGAAGCGAAAGAAGAGACAATTCACACAAACTGGCATAAGCTGGAGAGAAAGTAGTCTTTGTTACTGAAATATTCAGGGAAGTTCATGATACTCCACTAGCCAAAGCAAAGAAAGGCAAATAACTCCTGTTCTTTTCCATGTGTTGCAAGAGCACAGACCTTGTCCTCCATTAGAAAAGCAAAGCACCAATCCTCTTTATCTAAGTCCAACTCTTCTTTACTACTATTTCCTTGTGAAATCCTACTTATCATGTGGATTCATCATTAAGTACTCCACATTCTCAAACTCTACATAGAGTTTGTGGGAACGTGTCCCTTTCTTCCCTAACACTGAAGAAAGGCTGTTGTGACTGAAGCTTCAACCTTTATCAAAACCTGTGCAGTGTAACCTGCTTTCCCTGGTAGCACCCTGTAGGTCAGACTGTCTTCTAAGTATCTCTCCTAGGATTGGTATCAGCTTGCTGCTCATTCACAATGGAATGGATTACCTTCATACACCTCTACGAGATTCCCAACTTCTGCCCACTTAGAGGCCACATGGAGATTATCCCACCTCATTTTCCAGATTTTCCATCCTCCAGGTGAACCCCAGTGGAATCCTTGCTCTTTCCCTCTAATTCATCTATTAGTTTATAAGTTAAACCACTAAAGGTAGTGATTAATCCAAGAGTCACAGTGTTGCTGCTCTGAGAACCAAAACTAGCAGTCTCCCCTTACCACACCAAAGCCTCCTTTGCACTGGTTGAATAGGAACTGCACTCATCTTCAAGAAACCTGAAACTCCCTGTAAATTTTGTTTTCCCAAACTTTAGATCTCAAAGTTGACTTGTTTCTTTCTCATGTCATTGATTGGAAGACCAGGTTGCCAAGACACTAGAAAAACGCTCAACCCCATCAAGCTCACATCGCAAACTGTCAGTAGTTTGGACACACTTCAGAAAATAATGCAAGTTTCTGACCTAGAAATAACCAGTGCAAAGGGGAGAGGAAGCAACTTGGATGTGTTTCAGGGAAGCTGTGTTTTTTGGCTTGAGAAACAATATCTTACATGTATGAAATGTTTTTCTGAGATTAAATTGTTATGTATTCTTATGTAATACAAATGGTATTAAAATATACCATTAATCTAAAGTCTCCAGGCAACTGCTAGATTACAGAAAAGAGGAAAACAGGAAATTATGAAAGTACTGATTTAATAAAATGATCCATTCTGATTTTTGCTTAATTCTTGTCTTGAACTTTCATATAATTGCACATTTTTCCTTTTAAATCATTCCAATGATTTGCATGTATAAATTCATATCTCTTTTGTCCGGGGGAAAGCATCCGTCAACTAAAATAAAAGTTCCACAGAATCACACAGAATCACAGAATGGTTGAGGTTGAAGGGATTACAGATACAAATTTCCAGCATCATTCCCTTTCTTTAGAAAGGAAACAGAAATGGATTACAATTTACATGTGTAATTGTCATAATTTCATGAATTGTCATCAATATTAATATTCATGTTTTACGGGAATAGTAATGCAGTCTACTGTAAAACTGATTCTAGTGCAGAATTTATATTGTGTCGTTAACTCAGACATGCAACACATTATATATAATACACACACACATTATATATATATAATATATGGCATATGTTGTACTTAAGTATAAACCTGCTGTTAACTTTCAGCAGAGTCACTATATACTTGATTAGATATCTTTATAGTCTCCTACAAAACGAGCCATCAAATTTTTCTGCGCTTTACCAGCTCAAGCAGAAAATGCATGCCCGCCAATTCACAGCTCCAGCCAACGTACAGGGAGCAAGTCCTGAACATTTTGGCGTGCTAAGCCACGTTCTAAGGCAGCACAGCAAATGCTGCATTTTCAGAATGCGCTTCTTCAGCCTAGAGAAGCCAAAATCGAGGATGAGAAGCGGCTCTGCTTCCGACGGCTGAAGGAGGCTCGGCCACAGCACCAGCACGGATCAAGAAGCTGCATTCACCTTCCCAACCGCGGAAGGACGGCCACTTTGAACTCTGAGCGGGCAGGCTTACCCGCGGGCCGAGCCGCACTTAGGTTGTTCTAAAGTGTGAACGAGCTACAGCCGCTTCGGCCCCGGGCACAGCGGCCCACCAGGCAATACTGGGCCCTCGAGGGCGCTCGGGGTTCCTCTCCTCACCTGAGCCCCTCGCGGAGGCGGCGCGGCCGGGGCCCCTCGCGGAAGGGCGCGGGCCCGCTGCGGGCGCGGCCGCT
>VWPW01003971.1:31623-94436 GCA_013389825.1 Crypturellus undulatus | reverse complement strand
GGGCGGCGGGGCCCTTCTGCGAGGCGGCGGCGGGCGCGGGGCGGCCGGGCGGGCGGGAGCCGTTGCGGCCGTTAGGGCGGTTGGTTTCTCCGGGGACTTGGCTCGTTCCCGGCCGCGGCGCCGGGGGAAGGGGTCCCTGTGCGGGCTGTTAGAGTGGGAGTGCGCTCTCCTGCTCGCCATTATTTCTGCTTTGAAAGTATGCCGGTTTTGTCACGCGTGGGGAGTATTTGTAATAGTGCTGAGCTGTGTCTGTTGCTTTTGCACTGAATTATGGAGGGGGGAAAAAAATTGAAGAAATGCCTGTAAAGTTATCCCCTAGACTTCTAAAAACGTTTTTGTCCAGGATATTGGAAGTTATGGTATAAGCCTAGACTGGCTTTGACGTAAATGGGGTTAGTAAAAGTAGGACTGAAGGTGTCAGAGAATGAGTTTCACATGGGGCAAAACAGAGTTTGCAGGTTTGGGACGTTATCTAGATTAGTGGATACCTAGTCCCAAAGGAAGCCATCGAGTTTTCACCTTTGCACGGTTGGTAACGCTGCCATGCGTTTGTCTACTGGAAATACCCTCCTTCCTTCTGCGTGCCCAGGCTCCACGTGTCCATCCTTGTTAGAAGACAGAGCTGCTTAAGTTGTTTTCTTTAAACTTCTGGTGTCAGTTGTTCCTTTGTGATGCTGGAAAACATGCATCTTTAACTTCTGCGTGGATGGAACAAGCAGGATTCGGCTATGGAGTGTGTTTGTTGAATTAAACTAAGTAAAAGGCAACATGCCTTTGCTTAGGAGGGCCTCCAAATACTTGTCCTCACTGAGGAAACACATTTGTAACTTAATGTTGAAGACAATCTGAAGAGTGAAAAATGCTTTGAAAGAAGATGCAGAGAAGTATCAGCGTGTAAACAAAGTTTGCTCAGATATGAACTGGAACTATTAGAATTTTTTACTTGCACTGCGAGTTAGCATTTTCTTTTACTTCTGTGTAGCAGAATATCAGTTTGTATCTTAATGCACTTAACAATATCATTTTAATATCTCAATGCAATTCCAATGCAATGGAGTTTGTGATCATAGTTCTAACACCTTCAAATTTAGACTTCTTTTGTGACACAGCAGCACAAGCTGGCTGTAATTAGAGCCAACTGGAGGGAAATAAAGGACTACATTCCCATTCTTAAGTTATTCGCTCAATTCATACGGCTTGTACTATCAACGCTTCTAGTCAGGGCTTCCACTGATAGCACTAGAATATTGGCAAACTGAGGAAAGATTTTACTTCATAAGAGAACACCACAGAAGAAGAATAACCGTTGTTAAATTTGGACGTTTTTTAGTTCTCAGTATGAGACATGGCCAGTGGCCTTGGCAAACTTTGAAATGGAGTCTGGAATTTTATATTTTCAGTTGAGTACTGAAGTAGATTTGAAGGCCAGACTCAGGGTAGCTCGCATGAATAGTCTTATTGACTTTACCTGAAAAACTTGCAAACTATTAAGCAAAATGTCTTTGGTCAGAAATACGAGCTTTCTGATTAGTGGTAAATTCAATAGTTTTATTACACCCAGGCTCAATTAAGAGCTCTTCTGTTTCCTCAAATATATGGATTTAGAAAATGGTAATTTGTTACAGGACAGTGGTGTGAGCTACGTGGCTTGTGAACAAGAAAGGAGGGGAGTTTCTTCTCATGAGGGACTTGCTCCTTAAGGGCATCTTTCCTGGTGAAATTACAGTTTGGAATCCATACTTGTTCTATGGAAAGACAGGTTTTTGTAAACTACTAATAGGACTCAATTGTTTGGGATTTTGGATTCCTTTTGTACCCAAAGTCCTTTGAAAGTTGTTGTTGATCAGGTTGAACAAAAGTTCTTTTGTAGTAGACATCAACTCAAAGACCATGAAATCTATCCCAGTGTCCTCACTTGTGTCCCTGAGTCATATGGCTTTGCCTCTAACTGTGAGCTCAGCCCTAGTTGTGTAGCACAGGTGATCTACTGCAGCATCAGCTTCAGGACAGTCTCACTTGAGGTGGTACATAATGGTGCTAAGAGAAGGTTTTACAAGTTTATTTGGCAACTTGAGTCTGAGCTGCAGCCTCTTTTGACTGTCCTTTGTTGATGAGCACTGTAGCGCAGAAATGAAATTGTTTGATGCAACAGCTATTGTTCAACCTGGGTGCCTTACTAAAGCAGTGGTTCTCTGTTCTTCCAATCTAGGTCCTCTTCTGCTGGCTGCTGAGAAAATCTATAGTAGGGTATGTCTGTAGTATGATTTACTTATCCTTGTTTGTTTAAAAAAAAAAACCAAAAACTGAAACTGCAGGAAATCAGTTATGCTAGGTGAGGCAGTACCTGGAAAAGAGATAATTTGCGAAGTTTTTCCAATTTAATTAAGATCCTTGCATACTCCATAGAATTCTGAGGAAATTACTGCAGTTTGTCACAGTGTTTCTGTTTTCTGAACTTCACATGGGGTAGAGTGCCTCAGCTGATGCCTTAGTTGACAAGAATAAAGAGCTGCCCCAAAATGAAGTATTATGTGTGTTCTCATTTGTGTATGACAAATGTGACATGTTTAGAAACGATAAAGCTAGTAGGAAAGTGAGCAATATGAGTATACTGATTATGGAACCATTATTCTGCACTCATTACAAAACTAACGTCTTTTACTGATGTTTTTGGTGTTTTAAATATTAAAACTCCCTTTTATATTCTGTAGAGAATAAATTATTGTGGCACTCTGCCTGGATTTCTTAGTTTTCTGGGCATGCCTGATTGTGGGTGTTGCCAAATTCTACATTATCTTCTGACCTTCCAAAAAGTCTTTGAATGTCTTTTCTTTTGCACCAAATTAAGTATGGATATAAGGTGACTGAATGAGTTTCTGGTATTTGCCACATTATGTTTTGAAGACTTGGAGGCTTTGTTCCATTATTATGTATGACAAGCATAGTCCAAGTATTCATATAAACTTCAATTTAAAAGTACATTTTTTAAAATCTATGTTTTGATAAGTCAGCATTGTGCTTAGGGAGTTTTATTTGTAAGAAGGAGGCTAATCATTTTTTTGTAGATGTGGGTATGGTGAGAGAAGCTGAGTGTAGTTGTACAAAGTAGATTTTCTGAGCCAAAACAAACTTGAGGGAAAATGGTACTAGTTTAAATGAATTATTTTATAGTTGTTTTGAAGTAGTTCTCTTATGTGACCACTTTAAGCATTTAAGAATGGTTTGTAAGACACTAACTTAGATCAGCTGTGTTAGCCTAATCAGGACTTCAGTATGAGCTTTGCTTCCCCTTCTTTTCTAAACAAATCATCATATGGCTTGTCCTTCTCTTTCCATAGACTCACAGTGTAGCCCAAGGAGGAGCAGTGCTAAAAGAGGCCCAGAACTGTGTTCTGGCATAGCCCCATTGCCTGGAATATCTTAATAAGAGAGGACCCCAAAACATCTACCCCATATGAAGACAGAGATGCCAGTTACTGTAATTCTTTGGTTTACATGGGCTATGGATGGAATATTCCTAATCACAGTTGTAGCGGGTCTCTGGAAGATACTCGCTTCAGTGCATTTCTGTTGCAAAACTTATTTCAAAAGCTTTGTCTCTGATACTACCTGTTCATTTTGGCCAATGGGCTGTTGGTTAAAATAGACGGAGAGTTTCTTTATAAGCAAAAAAATGCACCAAGTATTGTACTTCCTAGGTTCCACAGAAGTTTTAACAGCTGTGAGTGCAAGATCTGAGAAACCTGTTAAGTCCATAAAGAGAAGCTTAGGATGAAGCCACAGTATCATTTCTTAACACTTCTTTTGGATACTGCTGTGCAAGTCAAGGGACTGTGGAAAGGAGAGTGGGAAGGGAAGCTGAGTAGAAAAAAGCTTCGCTTCCCTGTGTCTCCCCCGCCCCCCCCCCCCAAACTTATAGTAAGATGAGAGAGACTCTCAAAGCATGAACTGACAGCCTTTCTGGCATCCGTAGCCTTCACTTTATTTCTTTTAGTTGGCCTGTGGCATTCACAGATTTGAATATTACAGTTTTGAAAAGTCTTTATCCTTCTATTTTTTTTCTCTGCATCAAATTCAAGTCCTGCTATAGAGTGTAGAGGTTGTGCAATTTTTTTGTCTACTTTTCTGCACTTACCTTGATGTACTGAGGTTGTGATCCCTTTTACATGACTAGGTTTCTGTTTAGCTGCTTGTTGAATCATTTTCAACATGTCAATTTACTTTAATGTGGTGGTACTTTTTTTTTTTTTTTTTTCCCAACTTCTTCTATATGCTTTGTTTTACTTTCTGTATGGTTTTCTACTCTGCAGATTATGCTTTTTAATGAAACCTATATGCGGTACCCCATGCCTGATGACCTGGGTAACTAATGAGACTGTAAACTTGCCTGCAGTAGAACCTAACAGACCTGCAAGGAGCATTAGTTTATTGCATCCCTGCTTGCATTTCTTAATCCGTGCTTTTGAAGCTCTGTGGAGTGGAAACCTTTTCAGGTATTGTCACTGAAGGGCTTTTTAGTTTGCTCTGGTAGATTTAATATACTGTAAGGATAATACAGCTGTCTTGATGAAAGAGCCACTAGAGACAAGTATTTCCTGGACAGTTGTAAATCCTAAGAGCTAGAAACAGGCTTCTTGCTCATCTCTGAGTGAGTGCTGGACAGGAGGAGATGAAGCCTCTCTATACTGATTAAGAGAGAATAAAGAAAATAGCTTGAAATTGTCACCTGTTCTAATTTGACACTATATACAGTGACACAAGTTGCTGTAAGAGAGAATTAATTATTTAAAGTGTTTTTTTTTTTTTTTTTTTTTGTCATGGAGGTCTGTTATGGAGGGTCATCTTGTAGGATATTACACTTGGAAATTCACTTAAATATTAATGATTACACTTATTCTGACATAAAGTTAAGAGGAGATATGCCATATAACTGCTGGCATATCTTGGTTTACATTGCTTTGAATCTGTAAAATAAATCTTTCTAATATAATTCTAAGACTAAAAACTAGGTATTTTTCCCTAAGTTTTCCTCCCATTTATTTCTATTAAGACCTGAACAATATGAGCATTGTAGGAGAGCAGTGTCAGTAAACAAATGGCTTGCTGCTCGCTATGAGCCAGAATGCAACCTTTAAAAGAGTGAAATAAACTTTTAGAAGTGGTGGTGATAAATGTCATTTTTCCATTTGCAGAGTGCCTGCATAAGCTTAGAAGCGAGTGAAATATCCTATCCATGTTTATCTTTCCCATATGAAATAGGAAAAAGCAATTCACTTAAATTTCACTTGTTGCATGGTAGGAAGACAAAGTGAGAAATAATGATTACCAGATCAATGGTAGCATATGGCAGAGCTGCTATAGCCTTGCTTCACCTTGACCAGGTGCAGCAATATACTCGGGAAGTGTACTGCAAAATGTTCTTCCACCCCTCCCAGAAGCAGGAGTCCAGTGTCCTGGCAGCAGCAGGAATGGCTCTCTTGTTCTCCACACAAGCTCTATTGCTTTTCTCAGCCCTCATCCGTGCTAAGATGGTCTGCCTATCCATGATGTAGCTTTTCAGTTTGGGGGAAAGCAAACTTAAATGTAGCCTGTGCTTTGAAAGGGCCTTGAGCTGACTCTACATGTTCCTCTTGTAGTCTTAGAAAAAGCTGGTATTCTACAGTAAAGTGACTGAATTTGATAGAGCTCAGTATATCTGACTTTACAGCTTGTAGTAAGTCCTGTAGGGTATTAATGAAATGATGCTGTTATCACACAGTAGTTTTCATGTTACTTTCTTCTGAGAGCAAAAAAAAAATAAAAAGCTTAGAACAACATTTTTTGAGTTGATGATACTACTTCAGCTGTTAAGTCAGCACATGCTATATGTGCCAAAATTCACAGTGACATAAGATTTTCCAACATAAGTGCCCTCCCTATTACATCTAATTTACCACAGCCAAAATTTAAAAATAACAGAGAAACGTTACTACTTATTGGTTCCAATGTGGAAAATCTAAAAGGTCGGTAGAAGTTGGTAGTCTTACTTTTCTGAAAGTAACTGAATGCACTAGGAAGTTTTCATACGTAGGCAGTAGGATGTATCTCTTAACTGTATTTCAGCCTGTCATATGAACATGGATAATCCTGTCACAAAACAGCAGCCAAAAGCTCTCTATTGCTTGTTAATATCCTCTCAACAATAAAATTTTGAAAAATTTGGGAATTGTTTTTGCTAAAATCTGCACCCTTTAATAGGGGATTCCTCAAAGAAAGCAGGTAGGATGGACTCCAAAGAATATGGATAAAATTAGTGTTACTCAAACAAAAAAGCCTGAAATGCAGTTGTAGACAGCATGGCTATAGGCAGATGACTGATCGCTTTGGGTCAGTATTTCCACCATAAATTTGATGCCAGCAATTTATGCTTTGGCGTTGAGAAACTGCTCAGGCTGAAACTTGGCATGAAAGAACTAAGTTTAAGGAGTGACAATAAATAGATTTATTCAATGGGAGCTGCAGAACTTGCACTTAATTTTCAGGAGATGATTTGACAGAAAGCTCGGTACAGTGTAGAAGAGTTGTATCCAGGTTTTGCACTTTGTTTCTCTTTCAACCTGTTGGAAATGTGTGGCTTACCTTTACCCAAACCATGGGTAAAGGTAAGCCAAATGGGGCTCCTGCTATGCCACTTTTAGATGCACAGTTGAGCAGCAGTCCGGGTTTCTCCCTGGTAATGCCACTAAGTCACGTGTAGTCTGAAACCTCGATACTAATGGCACTGTCACTGATCAAAGTAGAGGGGAAGCTGCACAGAATGGACTTATTCCTGAGTTCTGATGTCTTGTTTACTGAATTTCCACTCTAGCGACTCTTCATATAAATAGGTAACTGATTATATTCTTTTAGAATTGATGCAATTTGCTCTTTAGAGATAAAATTGTCTAAAAAACACTTGGGAACAGCAAGTACAAAAGTAACTGCAGCCGGTTGCATCTTCCCATATGGTGACAGGTGCATAAGTTTTGTGTAAAATTCACGCATTTGGGTAGCTTGGTAGTTGTGCCAAGAAGCTGTTGTATTTGATTTTTGAATTAGATTTGCTCTTTTCTTTTTTTTTTCAAATGGCTTTTTTTTTTTTTGGTATGGCCAATTCTGCAGGTTCATGCTTGACTCCAAGTCATATGTGCTCATCTTTAAATAATATGATTATGATAAACTTACACTATTATATTAAATAATAAAGAATTTTCCCCAAGTTCACTGGGCTGTGACTGTCAGGATTGCCCTTTATATGCCTAAACTTCGACCAGGCCCAAGCCAGAGAGGATAGAAAACTAAGTTTGCAGAAACTATTTTATTGGACCTTTTCTTTTTAATGTTGGACAAATATTAGTGAAGCTCACTGTGGAAGGCCATAGTTGAGTAAGGTCTGTGCAGACTCCAGCAAGTACATAGGGGAATGGTAGAGCTGGAACTGGAACCCGGGCTTTTTTGGCTTCTACCCTGAGATTTAAGTTTCTAGAAGACCGTTGTTATATCTGCTGCATGTGGCACTGATGTGATGGTTTAATGAGGTCTACCAGAGCAAACAGAGGTTGTGCTTGATGGGGTGGAGGTAAATCTTTTCCTAGTCAGCTGGTTTCACGTAGATGCCTTAGCAGGACTGATTCTTACAGGAAACTGGGTATAGGGAATGTAGGAGCGTTCTGGATCAATATTTTATGTGATGGAGAACAGGTTGTTTGCTTTAGTACTTAACCAATATCAATGTGGGCTGAACTTATGGGTGCCCCAGAGTATTTTTGGGGGCTCTATCCCGTTCATATTTGAACTTTTGATTTCTAGGTAGCAGAAGTAAGGAGGTGTTATAATTTGTGTTTAGTTTGTTGTCTTACTATGGATAGATGTTTTACCTTACAAAAACAAGAGATGTCCCTACAAAACGGAGGAAAAGATGTGGAGCTTGGCTCTGACTGCGGGTAGCTGCAGACCAGAAGGGGAAACATGAGGAGGCAGAGAAAGGAAGCACAGCTTTTTAATGGGAGTTTTTTTCTAGCACTAATAAATTATGCCATAGATGAAAGAACCTTGTAGCTGTCAGGTCATTTGTAATTTGAAGCCTTGGAAATATTTAAGTAGTGTGATTCTTCATAATCAAGTTCTTGAGATAATTGATGTAATTCTACTACTTAATTTACCAACTGAAGCTTTATTAAAGATTTTTAGCTGTTCTAGGGAAACAAGCAGAATATTGTTTGGAAAATGTGTGATAGGACTCCTTTCTTGTAAATCTTTGGAAAGCTCACTTGCTTCCATTTCTCACCTTTATTTATTGTCTGTATTAATTATGTGCATGATTACTGTTTCTTTCCTTTGCCTAGTATGCTAGTGTTCTTCTGAGATCTTTTGCTAAAGATCTTTTCTTTCTGCTAGTTAACATCTGGAGCACCTATGGACGTGTCAGCCAGGATGTTTCAGTGCTCAGATCCTTCTAAGTTGCAACAAATTTGTAATGGCTGTTCCCTTAGAGTATTTCAGTTTTGTATGTGACATCCACATGTGGAAAATTGGAGCAGTATAATATACCAGTGCCGTGATCCCACTCAATTTTTTTCAACCTAGTCTGCTCAAAATATTATATATTCACTGTGTAACTAATAGTTGACAGTAATGTTGCACTGCTCTAACATCTGAAGTCTTTATTTTTTCAGGGTCACTTTGTCATACTCTTTGCATGTAAATTTAGTTGTTTTCCAATTGCTAGTGTTGAGTAGCTAGCAATTTCGCTGACTTATTTCTCAACCCGTTCCTCTAGAAATTCTCATGAGTTCAGTCCATAAAAATGGTTGCTAACATGAATGCTTGCAAAAAACCCTGTATTTTAGCTTTAACCTTAAATGAATTTACAACTCCATAGTTCTTGGAAAGAAGGGAACTTACTGAAGCCTGATAGAGACTGATCAGAGCTACATTTGCAAGTAGTAGGACCCCAAACCAAGCTAAAACTTCTGGGGTAGTGCAGACATAAAATGTCAGCTGATAGAACCGCTGGAGAGGGGACTGTAGACGTCCTTCCTATACATTTACTGTATATACTTACTGAAATTCTTAGCAGTTGGGCAAGTGCTTCTCATTAATATTGGAAGCTTCCATCATGCGAGGACTCATGGCCATGCTCTGCTACATTTGTGAGTCTTCAGAGGATTAGAGCTTAACTGTTCTTTTTATTTCCCACCTCCACTTTTTTTTCGTTTTCCTTTCAGCAGACAGTGTTTTCTTTCTGGGTGACCTGGCAACATTAGGGAGTTGGCACATTTGAGTAAAATACATGCCCAATAATGTAATGGACTTAAAAAGACCTATGTTTCCGCTCTGCATTGGAAACTTTTTGGATTTTTTTTGGTCATAATATATACACTTCTGTGCTTTCTCAAATCACAGTGACAGACTGGTGTTTTCTTGTTACTTCTAGAATGGTTGCTTGGGAAAAGCACCACTGCTGTGCTGGCAGAATCCAGGATATTTTATTGAAATTCAGGATTGCTCTGGCCGTGCTTTTACTTCATTTGTTCCTGGCTACAGCAGGCAAAGGTAAGGCACATTTTTCCTGATTCATCTAGTATTGATATTCCAGATAAACAACACTATGGTGAGTGGAACTGTTGGATGTATTCAGAATAGGCAAGTTTCTACCTTCTTGAAGTCAAGGGCAGTAATTGCCATTAACAGAAAAAGGTGGTGTTCATCACTTTTGGTATATGCACCCTATATTTACATTATTTGTTTGTTGTGGCAAAGGTAATCAGTAATTACTTTTGGGGTAAGGATCAGGAAGGAGAGTAAGCACAATATGTAATAGCAAGGCAAATTATTTCCTGGCTAGTTTTTCAACTTAAAGTATTACTATTTTCAGAACATCTCCTTAACTCTGCTCTTGGGCAAACACAAGATAAAAAGAGAATAATTGAATAAAGTAACAGAAGTATTCCCCACTATTAGCTGACTATTCTTTGGAAAATGCTATATTTGAAAGCAGTGAAATATAAGTATTTTAGTGAAGATATTAGAATAATGCTTGAGATGGTAGCCTCTGAAACTTGTATCTAGACTGCATAGAACATCTGAGAAAACAAATGCTTCAAACTTCAGTAGTAGGTTAAGTGACAAGGGGAGTGCAGGAGAATGTGAGCTTCTTCCAGAGATCTGTCCCTACGTGGTGCTACTTGCCTCACTGTCTTTCTGGTCTATATTTTGTCATCACATCCATGAGTTTTTGAACAATTCCTTCTGGCTATCAAGAAGCGTTCTGGCTATTCCAGTGTAGAAACTATTACCAAAAGTGGGGTAATAAGCATTAAGAACCTTTTATCAGGGATTACTGCCTGAATGTTAGAATCAGAATAACCTGAGGAGTGTGGGGGGGAATTTTACCTGTTTAGCTTTGCCCTACCTATGCATAGGTCAATATGCAACACTTCCTTCATTGAACTTGGCTATGTATGTGGATACGGCTGGGGAAGAGGTAGCAAGGTGCAAAGTATTAACAGAAGTCAGCAACACATATTTTGTTCATCAGAGTCAAGTGAACCATATTTAGAAGGTGTGAAGTCTTCAACTTTGTGTGAAGAACAGTTGTGACATATTTTAGAAGGCATACATTTAGATTTAAGTTGTATTACTTTAATTGACTGTAGCAATTCAAATGTGCCAATCGTGTATTATAAATTAATGACTATTGCGATTACTAGTAAAGAGCCAGATGGTGCAGACTCATAGAAACATGAATATTTTTACTTGGGAAAATGTTCAGCTGTATTAATGTTCAACTATATGAATGTATTAATGTTCAACTATATGAATGTATTAGCTATCCTAATGTAAGAAAAATAATGTTGTTGCTTAGATACTCGAAGTATCTGCTTCTCTAATTCTTATTATGTACAGGTGTAAATCTAGTACATATCTCTATCTATTATCTAGTATCTCTATCTAGTAGAGATACTAATTGCCACTACCAGAACTTCTTTGAAAAGAGGAAGTTACATTTTGGTTTTGCATTACTTTGTCCTTCTCAGCAAACTCATTTTAAGTTAAGCATATGTTTGAAACTGCGTGCATAGACTCCAGTTCTTTTAATGCTTGAGAGAACACCCTTGCTTGTGCTCTCAGTTATAGCAAGGGTAAAAAAAAAAAATAAATAAAATAAAGTTCTTGAATCTTCTAGATGACTGTATTAACAAGGAATAATTTGCTGTTCTGAGGGAGGTTAAGTGTCTGAATACAGCAAAAACTATTGAAAAGTGAGCTCTCCAATATTGTCTGAATTTATTTTTTTAAAATTCAAAGAGTGCAGGAAAGGAAATTTCAGGTGAATCTGTTATGGCAACAGCGTTGTTGTCTTTACTTGCCTATAGGATTTGTAAGTATTGCAATAATGATGAACTTCAATATTGAGCGTGTTTTTTATATACTGTAATGTTTTCCTTGTTATCCTGGAAGTATTATGAGCAAACTTGCTGTTATGCTGCCTTTTCCACAGTATACTGATAAAGTTATGTTCATGGTCAGGTTTCTGAATATGACTTGTGATATCTAGACCCAAAGAGCTAACTATAGGCTCAGAAAGCCCTTGTAAGACCACAGCCAGCTCTTGACTGACCATGGGCCACAACTTCTAAGTATCATTACTACTGATGATAAATGATAAGTAACAGAACTTCTATGGGGTTTAAAGCAATGTTGTCTCTTCCTTACATGCACCCACATGCCCTGTGGACTAGACCAAGGTGCTGTTGATGATTACCTTCTAAATAATTTAGCTCTGAACTGTGCTTCTTCCAGGTGGAATAGGGAAGTTTGTTTCCTAACAGTTGTTAGGATTTCCTGTGTGCTTTTTTTTAAAGCAGTCTTTACATGGTGGATAGTAAAATTTCCAAGCTTTCCCTGTAATGATTCAGGTAGTACTCAGACTTTAAGCAGTGAAGTCAGCTCTTTGCTTGTTAGATTCTGTCTTCAAGCTTTGCATACAGATTAACTGCGGTCTTTCTGAATTGCTCTTCAAAGTACAGTAAAAGGATCATCAACAGGCCCGATCTCTTGATAAAATAAAGCAAAGTCTCTCTTGAGATTTGTTTGTCCTGAGGATTAGGTCTGATGATGATATCTAAAGTTTCTGCTTAGAAATGGACTTTTAATTTTTAAAAATGAGGGTCCAGAGTAACTTACAGTGACTTTATATTCTGCGGCTTTGTCATGACTCTGACTTAGCCAGTCACTTTGACTATTTTTGCATGCTCCGGATCACATACTAGAATTTGGGAGGATACAGGAATCATCCAAGTATGCCTCCTATATATGCTTTCTGAGACAGCAGCTACGTGCTATCTTCCAAAACCTCCAACTTAATAAGGAAAGATAATTATTTTTCTATGGAGAACCTGTATCACAAGTGTTGACATATCTAGCTGTATATATAGCTAGTTGTTTCTTTTATAAAACTAAGTTTCCTAATGATCTGTCTGAACTGGAAAGTGGCAGACTTATTCTAAAGGTAATAAGCCTAAAGATGGTGCATTTGCCCCTGCATCCAAAAATCACAACTTCTTTGACATCTCCCATCTCAGTGTCTTCCTCTCCCCACGTTTAAGTCATGCTTTAGGAAAAGAAGTGTGCTTCTCCCTTGCCAGTCTGCCCAGAAGAATGCTAAGTATAACCTTAGTATAACTGTTTGCTGATTAGGGTTTTAGCTTACAGCTTCAGCCTGTCCCTGGGAGTTTCTCCAGTTCTGTTGACCTCTAGCTTTGTACGGTGCTTGCATGATGAACGTTATGAAAGATACCCGCAAGTTTATGTGGATTACTGTCAGAAGTGGGGGGGAGTCTAAAGGCTGTATTGCGAACCAGGAAATGCTTGCCACTGGCTTTCTGTGCATTAATAAGTTTATGATTTGAATTTTTTCCCAATAACTTATCAGTTGAGCAGTAGGATCTTCCTCCTGATTTTTATCTCTCTAAAAAGAAATTTGAGCCCCATGGTCAAGAGAGACAAAATTCAGGCAAATTTCTTCATTTGGGATTGGCCTGAGGAAAGCAGGTGCTCTGGTTGGTTGAAACAACCTGGTTATGAGAGCCATTTAGGACTAATTATGAATGTGACACACCTCGGGGGCAGGGGCGAACTCACCTCAAGTTGACTGGGAAATGTATCTTGAAAGGGGAGTGAATATATTGACTGATCCTTTAGTGCAATCCACCCCTGACTACTCATGATTAGTCACATACTGTTCCTTGAGGGTACATAAAAGCTCTGCGTGTTTTGATAAATTAATGTCGTATTAAAGCTGTCAGTAACATGGACTCTTACACTGCCTGAGCATCGACCAGGCTGTTTCATTTCTCCTTTCAGATAGTGTCTCATGGGAGGCTTGTTTATTTTTTTTTCCTGTTGTTTTTGTTGCTGATAAATACAACATAAAGCAAGCAATCACAGTGATGTTTGTGCAGTGATAATGTGCATTTTTCAAAAAAATAAAACTCATCTCCAAGGAGGTTACATCTAGATCCACGAAAGTGTTTATTCCATTGTAGTGGGCCAAAGAGGACATTTATTTGGAGGACCTCATTTAAGATGGGCAGTATGTTTGGTGCATTCCTTGGCACTACATATTTTATCAGCATTTATTTGGCCAGAGGCCTTATTTTTACCAATAAGTTTACTCTTAACACCCCAAATTCTATTTAATGGCACAGCTGGAATTCAGGTTGGCACCCTTTCAAAGCCCAAGTCGATTTGACATGACAGAGACCAGGTGCATCTGCTACTACGAGCTGTGGTAGAGAAGAGGGAATGGAGCTGGATGGATTAAAAGTTAAAATAAACGAGGGGCTCCAAACCACACTTCCTGCAAGTTAAAAGCTGTCATTCTGTTGCAGAATATAGCAATCTTCCACATTTCTTGCTGAATTTACAGCAAAGAATTTATGAATTACAGGGTGGGAAAGAAAGAGCATAAGGAAGCATGACTATATAGCTCAGAGAAAGAGCATACAAGTCTGGGAGGTGAGGAGAAGGCAGTCATAGTTAGAGTTTCTTTTTCTAACTCTATTTCTGCATTTTATGTGATGACTATAAATGTAAAGTATCTGTGCAGCACTGGGAAGGGGGGCCAGAGCCTGCAGTTCTGCCTTTGCCTCTCTCTTGTAGAGGGCTGCACAGTCATATTCGCCGTCTTGTGCATGGCTTTTACTTCAAGGTCTTCATGAGCAGCTATGATTAACGGCCCAATTTGTTGCCTCTGCCCACCAAGGATGCATTTTTTTTTAAATATGTTATATAAATACCTAGAAGAATTATTATAAAGAACCATGAAAAACTCATATAAAAAGTATATTTAAAACCTTTTTTTTTTTTTAAATCACCTTTTCTTCATTTAGATCAGGAGGATTTCCTAGGACGATACAAAGCGGTCTTTAAGACTGAATGTGAAGATCCTTGGATTCTGTCACCAAGAATTTCTCTGCTTCCTTTGAAGGAATTCATTGTCTGTGTGTTCCTCAAGCTAAACTCCACAAATAGGCCATGGACAGCATATGTATATAATCAAGAAACACTTAACAGTAATCTCTCAGCAAATAGGTATGATCTTGGACTTATGGGAGATCATGATAAATTAAGAATATGGTTATTTGGAAATGAAATTAATATGACAGAGAGGCTTCATGAAAATACCCAGTATGAAGTATGTGTCCAATGGAAAAGTGAAGATAAGGAGGTGAAGTTATTCGTAAATGGAATAAAAAAAAGAAACAAAAAAATAGCTGAAAAAAAGAGTCTCCCTGGAAAAGGGCAGTTCTTACTTGGCTGTTCAAAGCTTCCAGGTACAGCTACATCACCTGATATGGGAATGACTGGGGAGCTCTACATGTTCAGAATGTGGGATAAGGCAAATATAAAACATACCCAGACCTGCAAAGATGGCAGTATTATAGGCTGGAGGAAGAAGGATTGGATCTATAAAAAGACATTTGAGGATAACTCTTTGCCTTGTGGTAAGTACCATTAAGTCCATGTTTTTAATAGTGTTTCTGTCAAAAGTTGATTGATGACAAATGTCTAACATTTCCAAGTGCTTTTCTTAAATTTTACAAAGCCTTTGTCTGCTGGTCATTTATAGCTAAAACACACTTGAAGAGTGCAGAGATTGTTTGAAGATCTGTAGCTCTTGCCAACATTTATCTATGTGTAAAGATTGCAACACCAATCTTTTAAAGACTTCTGCTTCCTCCAGGTCTCGTGTCTGTGTTATCCATGTAATGAATGAGAACAGGAGCCATCCTTGGTGTATTAGGACTTTCTGTTAATGTCACCCTAAAATCACTAACTTAGACTTTCTATTCACGGAGTACCTATTTCTATATGCAAGAAAGCTAGTTCTCGTTTTGTACATTTAGTGGACCAGAGTTTCAGCAAGTGTAAATTTTCATAGCTTCTCTGATATTTTACACCATGCTTTGCTGGTATAGTCTGCACCTGTAAAGATTTATGGGAGACTCATTTCTTCTAGGTTCTTTATCAGTAAGTTCATCCTTATTAAACTGGCCAATTGGTTCCTCCCATGTTCCTCAAAATACCCATCTGCCATGAAAGAGAGGAAAAAGAGTTATAAAACAAAATTGAACATAGTTAGAGCTAAAGGTAAGAGAATAATCTGTGATGTCATGTTTGGACATAAATGAAATGCTTAAACTGTCTCCCATACAAACCAGACTTATCAGCTGTAGTTAATGGTATTGCCCTCGAAGGACTTCAGAGACTTTAAGGTGACTAGCTCACTTGCTCGCTCACTCTTGATGTAAGGTAGGTCTTTCAGCTAGACTATGGCCTCAGTCTTGGTCTTTGTCATCTTTTTCCATTAAAAACTGAAAACCACATAGATTAAAAAGATACAGTTTAGCTCTGCAAGGTTGCAATCTTTTGCTGACTGGGTTGATTATTCTAGTGTTTTAGGTTATCAAGATGTGGAGTGGGTGAGGGGGAAGCCTTGGGCAAATGGGGCCTCATGGAAAATGCCTCTCCCATTGGGCCTTGGGGAACAACGGGCCTCCGCTGACCTGTTGCTGTGATTGGAAGCACGACTTCTCCATCGGGTTACATGACTTGGGAGAGAAGCTGAAGCAGGGATGTCCCTTCCTCTGTGTGAATGTGCTGGAAGGAGCTCAGTCCTTGTGCTGAGAAGAAGAAAATTCTGGCCCTTGGACAGAAGTCTGTTACAAAAAAGAAAAGTCTCAGATCTGCGTGGGTAGTGGAACAAATCGTGTAATTCAGAACTGCTGCAGGCAAGCTGGATATCTAGTTATCTTTCATCCAGGCATAGAAAGGAGAAAAGCTGCTTCAGTCCCAGCAATTTCTGCCCTGGATATAGAGCACCCCAGCACAGTTAGGTTAGCAAATATTCAACTCCAGCCCTGGCTGCTTAGTGATTTAGGATGTTTTTGAATTTTTCCAACCACAGGAGCTTTCCAGAGAGCGAGTAAAATGCGTGGTTTCCGAACTCTGTTGCTAGCCAAATTAGACTTTAATGATGCTGACAGAGGCCTGTTTCAGGACAAAGGCCATGCCTACTGCCAAGTGAAAGTTACCTACTTTAGAGATCTTGGGAGGAGAAAAAACGCTTTTCCAAGAAGAATTAACCAATTTTTTTCTGACAGTATATTCTCAGGAATGGAGAATGCTTTTCTTTCTCCCCTTGCACTCCCCTACCATTTCTCCCTCAAAAGTCAGCATGTGAATCATAGAATCATAGAATTCTTAAGGTTGGAAGGGACCTGTAGAGGTCATCTAGTCCAACCCCCATGCACACGCAGGGTCACCTAGAGCACATGGCACAGGACCGCATCCAAGCAGGTCTTGAAGATCTCCAGAGAAGGAGACTCCACAACCTCTCTGGGCAGCCTATTCCAGTGCTCTGTCACCCTGTCAAGAAATCTATGAATGGCACACATTTAATAAATATCAATTCAACAATTAAAAATAAAGCATTGAGACTAGGAGGATATAATGATGTCAGGCAACCTTACCAATTGATCATGCTGCCAGTCTTTCAATCTAGTATTGTTAGTGTGTTTGAGTGTTTTGTTATTTTTTCTCTAAAAAACTCCTCTGAATGCCTGTGGGAAAACTACCTCATTTTGGGAGGTGTCTCTATTTTTGTTAAAGCAGTACTTCAAGCAGCAAGTGTTCAGAAACATCTGATTTTTCCATCTACGAATAACAGAATTGGCAAAGGGCTAAAACCTGGGAAAGGACCATGTGCCTGTGGAGGCACCAAAGGTGAAAAGTATGGCTTAATTACAGCCATCAGTAGTAAGTCATTTGCACCTGAGGGCAGGATCAGACTTTGTTATGACCTGGTTGGCATTTTGTGCTTTCATAAACAATACTCTGCAAATCTGAGTTGAAGCTTACCATGAATTCTGATGTATTCAACCTCTCAAGGTCTTTGTGGAGGATAAACCACTATTTAATTGGTGTCTAATAGGCAATGACTCACTCCTTTGTTTGGCTTTAGTTATGTATGTTATTAAGTTATTAATATTATTTAGTATGTTATTAACTTTTGTTTCTTTGATTTGTTCCTTCTTCTGCCTTTCATTTGTCAACTCTATATTCTTTTGGTTTTATTAAATTTTATAATAATTACTCATATTTCAAAAAATATTTTGTTTCTTATTACCTCACAATGTGAGGTCCACTGAAAACTAAAGTTCCCATTCCAATAACATTTACACACATGCTAAGCACTTAGTCATGCTTAATTTGAATCAAGTAACTTGCTCCCAAGATTGGATTTGCAAGAAAGGATGTGCTTGATGGCTTCCAAGCTTATGATGAAAACTAATCAAAATGTATGGACTAATGGAGCTTAGCAACAAAAAACTTTTAGGTTTCAGTTAAAACCTTGAAGACACAACTTTGTGGTTTTTCCAGGCACACAAACTTTGACAGGACAAGGGATAATGGGTATAAATTAAAACATAGGAAGTTTAATTTCTATATGAGGAGAAACAGCTTTCCTGTGAGGGTGACAGAGCACTGGAACAGGCTGCCCAGAGAGGTTGTGGAGTCTCCTCCGGAGATCCAAACCTGACTGGATGCCACCCTGTGCCATGTGCTGTAGGTGTCCCTGCTGGAGCAAGAGGATTGGGCTAAATGATCTCTAGAAGTCCCTTCTAACCTCAACCATTCTATGATTCTGTGAAATTTCTGGGTCTCCTCTGTCATATCCTATGCAAGTTGAAAATAGGTGTGTGTAAGTGATGTCACTGTTGTCTCTGCATAATCCAAGAAGAAAAGCACACAGATTAATAAAGCTTTGGGTGATTTAAGATTGTACAAAGATACAAGAAAATAGGTGTGTATTGAAATGATACACATCTGAAAAGAGATTTTAGTTGCCTATGAGCACCAGCTCTTTGGTTGTCATTTTTCACACTGGATGTTTGCAGGTCACTTTAATAATGCGTTGACAACAGTAAGAAATTTACTGTTTAAACATTAATCATCTCAGTTACACACTAAACAGTAACATTCTTGCTCCAGATGTAGATATGTAAATTGTTACATTGTGTGTGTGTAGGCAAGGAGCACGGAGATGACAGGGATATCTTTGATATCTTTTACAAATTTCAATTTGTAAAAGATTGAAAGAATACATGGTTTTCAGCCTAGTTCTACATAGTATTACTGAGAGTAAAATGCTGTTGTCTCGCTTGTGTTATATTCAAGGACAGCAATAAACCAATATTACATTTTGCAGTCATGGAGAACGTGGTGGAGTCCAGTGCATGTTGATTTCTTTGGTTGCGTTTTTTTGCACAAATGCAATTCACAGTTTACATCATAGCATTTTAATTCTTCTAAACTGTCCTGTCTGACTTTCAAGATGAAATCTGCTGTCCTCTTTTTTCTGTGCATATTTTTATCTTCCTATACTGATGTACTTCCTACTGGCATTGTGGGAGGAGGTTTCTGGGCTTGTGGGACAAAGTGTTCAAATACTAGTAGAAAAAATGGGAGCTGACCAGTATGACTGTTCTGCCCTTTTATGCTCAAGGAAGAAGAAAGCTTAATTTTGGCCTGCAGCTCTAAACTGGAGGTGTGAGCCTTAGGAAACATGGTTTGATCTTATGCAATCTCTTTTAAAGATTACCCAAGCTCTGTGTACCCTTCTCATGACAGAATCAGCTTTCCAGGCTCTACATAGTCGGACAGAAGGTGGAAATGTACCATTGCTTGTCCAGTTTGCATCTCAGTCTGTTGGGTGCCAAAACTTGGGGCCAGTTACTGAACTGATTGTGAAAGTTGATGGTTTAAAAAAAGAAAAAAAAAAAGGAAGAAGAAATAGAAATTTCTTTCAAAATTCATAAGGGCAAAAACCTGCAAGAAACAGGTAGAAACTCATAAAGGAAGTGAATAGGAGAAAAAAATGCACGACTCTGAAGTGCATATTTTATGAGTCACATACTGCCCTGCTCTGTACCCATTAACATAATGTGTATTTGGCCTCCCCTTTCTTTGTCTGTGCTCATTGCTTACCTTTTTCTGTGATATTGAATTAGCTTTTTGAAAGTCAGCCTGCCAGTGAATGCAGTCTGATTCACCTCAACCTCTAATGCAGATCTTCATAGCCACCAGCAGAGCTTGAAAATGCTTGTATGTATAGACAGATCAAAAAACAAAACAAAATAAACAAAAAAAAAACAACAAAAAATGCAATGTCAAAGTTGACTAAGAATATTAAATGATTTTTTTTTTTCTGCCAGTGATGTTAAGCTGGACTGGCTGAAGCAGTAGAGCCCTGTGTTGAACAGGCATTTCTGCTGTTTTCTTCCACTTGCTTCTGTCCACTAGCCGGTTATAATCTGTCACTTTTTCCATTGCGTGACCTTGGAGAGTGAGGCTTTTTATCTCATGAGAAGCACTAATAGGTAAAACTGAGATTGCTCTTGGTTTTATCCAGTAAACCTTTCAACTGTGCCTCAAGATACAACTTGCATCTAAGAGGAACAGCTGGGGAGGGTTGCTGCATGTTACTGTTATTAATGCCTTGTGCGATAGGATGATTCATTTTGGCAGAATGTTTATGCAGTGCTAACAGCACACTGTCTCTTAACAGAAAATGTGGATTTAATTTAAAGATGAGAATTGAATATTGTATTTTAAATGCCTATTTTTGCAAATAGGTGGAGTTTAGAAGAGTGTCACTACTTTTGACGTTTTGCTGTTCAAGCTACTTGGTTTTGCTCAAGACCACGTTCTGTGAAGTGTATCACTGACAGGAATTTTCTCCTGGCTGTATCCTAGTAACACTGAACACAAATGGAAGGGCAGTTACTTCACAGTATTGGTGACTAATGTCATACACACTGTGATAACTATTTATCATGTGAAAATATTTAGAAGATGATTTGTATAGAATTAAAAAAATGCAGTGTGGAACTGACATTTCAATGTAGTTGCTATTTAGTTGTTTTCTTTAAAGCTAAAATGTACACACCATGCTTGGTGTCTACTTGTAACAAAAAAAATTTTTCTAGGATCTTATAAATCGGAACTGATCATCTCATCAGTCTTGGTTATTTAATGCTATTTTGTGATGTTGGGCAAGAGTGGAGACTATAACCACTGAGACATCTGTTGGATTTCCTCACTTGGATTCTGCTCTGCACGTGTTTGTGAGAGCTGACGTGACGGAGGATGTTTAGGTCAGGTGACAACCCAGGAGCCTGATGGGGCAAGACAGCCACAGCCCTATGTCTTCAGGTCCAGCTAAGGGCAAGGCTGAAGGTGTATTCCCAGTACATGCATATTTAACATACATATGCGTGTGTGTATGCATACATGTATATACACACGCAGCTAGCCACACACATCGATACAGGCAGACACACTTGATGTTCATGCAGAGTGCACTAACGCTCATCCTTTTCTCCTCTCTGGCTCCTCGGGAGGAAGGTTAGTGGGATTTATTTACTTAAGGATTCCTGATCTCCCAGGCTGCTAGTAGTTTGGCATACCAACCCTTGCAGCTTGTAGACCCTCTCCAGGTGCTGGTACAATCCTACACATACACACCCACCCATGTGTGCACACATGCACATAGGTGCACCTGGTTGATTGCTAGACCCTGTTGTGTCTCTGGCAGTCAGCTAGGACTCCCCTTGTCCCTCCAGTAGCCAATTCCCCTCATCTTATGCACACATGTGTACACACATGCACACAGACAGGGGGCTCCTTGTTGTCCTCTGTGCCACCTGCTGTGCTCCTGGCAGAGGGCTAGGGCTCTCGCATGCCCCTCAGTAGCCACTGCCCCTATGATCTCACCACTGGAAGCTTCTGTTCCTATACCCCTTGGCTAGTGGGGTTTGATGGGCTCTAGTGATGAGACGTTCACTTGCGTACCCTCACTTGTGCCAGTCGTTGGCATAGCAGGCACATGGGCCCTCTGGCCTGTGGTCCTGTCACTGAAAATTGGGATTAAACCTCTTAACACCAATGTAGTATTAAGAATCAGACATTCACTTTATTTCAGCGCTGGGTGCATGGGGGATAGCTCTACCTATCATGCGCACCCTAAGGTGTGCTTGCTAAAGCTTTTATTTCTCTATTATCTACATATGCATTAAGCTCTAGGAGTGATCATACATATTCATTCTATTTCCCGGAACTAATTATAGTATACCCCACTCTCGTGCGGGTGCGCCCTCTGTCCCTTTGGTGGTCTCTGATGGTCTTTTGAGACTCCCTGGTGGTTGTCTCGCTGTGTCCACTTGATGTCATCCTGGAACTCACTTCCATATATGGTCCTATTTTGGCTCAGAGGCCTTGTGTTGGTCCTGCTGCCCAGTTCCAGACAGTCCTTCGAAGATACAGCGGTCCTTATCTTCATCTTTAGCCAGTCTTTGCTGTTCTTGTTCATATTCTCTCATGATATCCCAGGAACATCTGCTGTTCTGTCTGTGCCTTCCAGTGACGACAGCAAAAACATGTCCTTGGGTACATTCTCTTCTAGGGTTTCTCATAACAGTCCCACTCTAGTTGTGCCACTCCAGGTGCTGGCACTTAAATCCTCATGCTGTCCAGTTGTTGGCACCACTGCTGAGTAGGCCTCTGTGGTCTCACTTCAGTTACTGACACTTAGATCTCTGTGCATGCACACACAATTCGCTTGCCCAGGAAAATAGAAAGGAATTTAGTAAGAAGCTAGGATAGGCAGTAATGATCAGGCACAAGGCATGCCTCTCTCTTCTGTGTATTTGTTCCTCCTCAAATCACTTAGAACTCTCTGTTTTCTGCATTTGTTTCCTCCTCTAAGCATCCTCATCCCCTAGTAAGTCTTGCATAATTCCAAGATACTCCTCCCCTGCATACCAAAATGTGACCCGTACCCTTAGACAGAAACACTCCTCAGTCCAAACAGCGCTCTGGAGTGTTCCCCCTGTTTGCCCACCTTGCTGGATTTTACTTCTGGCCCATGTGTCTGATGATATCCTGTAACAACCCTGGAGGAGCCTGGACAGGGTGTCATTGCTCTGAGCAAGTAATTTGGGTTCTCCCACCTGCTGTTGAGCCTCTGCACCCTCCTGTGCTTGTGGAGATGAGCCCTTGATGAGCTGATTGTGCTCCTGTGATTAGTCTGAGAGTAGACAGAGTAAGGATGGGAGGTTACTCTGGTTTTCCTATTACCATTACTCCTTTGAGTTTATGCAGTTGTGCTTTTTGTCATGTGACCCAACAGAGGTACCTTTGGTTTGGAAGAAATAGCACTGGCTGATATTGTAAACTGTTTATTTATTTATTTATTTTCTTTTAGCATGTATGTTTTCCAGTAATTAATAGTGAAATTTTAAGTGGGAAGGTTGACAAATGTAAGTGAAATTGAGTACTGTATAGCAGTCTCTCTTGCTTTGCTGCTGAGGTGATACTGATTAAAGATTTTGTTAGTGAGCCTACTGCTGTACCTGCATCACTGAAATGTCTTATTTTAAGGGTAATTTCTAGGCATAGAAGACATGTAAGAGAAGTCACTGTTAGATCTCTGATCCAGAGAAAATGCTCCTCTCAAACTAAGCATTCCACCCTCCTTTGCTGCATTTGCCAACTTTACATTCATGGCTTGTGTTTAGCTTAGTTTGTTCTCTGCACTGCTGGATTTGTGACTGAAAGATTATGGCCTTTTTTAGAGCTTGTTGCTTTCTTATTGACTAAGCTACTACGCATAGATATCTTAACGCTTTTCTTACTTATCCTAGCGTAGTACCTGCATGCTCAAAATTCATAAATTAAGTTGAAGAATTTCGAAGAATGGGAAAAGCAGTTTATCTTCCATGGCTATTGTCTCCTCAAGAGTATCTGAGAATAAGCTTAAGGTCAAATTTACTAGGCAGATTTTATTTTTATTTTTTATTTTTATTTTTACTTTTATTTTTTAAGTGGGCAGAAGCAATGTGGTACCTTTTTCTTAGAGATGCTGCATGCTTCAAGCTACAACTGTCTTTTAAGAATCAAGACCACCTGAGTTTATATAGGATTAGTCTGTTATTCGCTTCATTCTACCTAAAGGTGTAGAAAAAATTTGTATATGTAAATTTGCATGTTTTAACAGTACAGAACTGTTTTAAAAAAAACAATTGTACATGTAAATTTGCTAGTTTTACCAGTACAGAACTGTTTTATTTGACTACCATTTCTACAACATTTCTACAAAACGGGTAGAAAATTGCATAGCACACAGGATAGATCATTGCCAATTCCCTTCTGAAACCTGTCTACATCTGGCTGGCAAGTGTTTTATGCACTAAATTTGGAAAAGGCGCTGGTATGTGTCATCACTCTGTTCCTCTCTTCTGGAATAACAGATTGTTTTGCATCTGTTAGTAAAGGAGTAGGATTAGATGAACACTGCAATTTTGAGCAAGTTCGGAAATAGAGTGATAGGCGCAAAGTACTTAAGCAGCATTTTTTTTTTTTTTTTTTTTTTTTTTTTTCCAGCTGCCTAGACAGGGCGCATTCTGCACAGGTCAGGGAAAGAAAGGATATGAAAAAGTGTCAAATCTGAGTATCTGGCAAGAATATCTGCAAGCTGATGTGCTGTGGGGTCTTCCAAGGTCAAGGAAGGATGGGACATCAGTGATACATGTAGAAATATAATAAATGCTGAACCTCTAGGTTGATTAGTGTTAGAATGCATATAAATAAAAAGATAATACATACACTACATTGTTGTGCCTGACACTTCTTTTGGTAGTTGTGTTTAATAAAGGTATAATTTTGTGGGCATTTGTGTAATTTTTCTGTCAAGGACAGTTTTTATACACAATATATCAAGTCAGATACATTGCCAGCGTCACAGTTTCCTACAGCCAAATTTTTGCTTTCCTGCAACTAAATCTTAATCAACTATATCTAGCAGAGAGATACTCATTTCTGAAATGGAGTGAGCTTGGAACCAGGAGTTCAGCAGCTCTAGATTATTTGCTTGAAATAATTTGCATATGGCTAGGGTGCAGTTCTTTGCAGTTGATGTTTGACATTGATTTTAGCAAAACCTCCTGCACAATCTGACATACAAATCTTGTGATCAAATAGAAAAAAAAATTAATTTAAAAGAAAATCCTCGGAGACCTGAAGATTTTCTTTTCCCTGCCTCGGTATAGGCAACCAGATGACTCAGTGTGCCATGTTCTTATGATTTAGTCTTGTATTTCTTAATGCTCCTACTTTCCTGCCAGATCACTTTATATTCTACATTGTACCTAAGGACATTGAAAATCTGTTCATTGAAGAAAACCTGTTCCAAATATAGTGCCATGTGCTCTAGGTGTCCCTGGCATCTCCATCGAGGGAGGTGATCCTGCCTCTCTACTCAGCCCTGGTGAGGCCACATCTGGAGTACTGTGTCTAGTTCTGGGCCCCCCAGTACAAGAGGGATGTGGAGCTGCTGGAGAGAGTCCAGCGCAGGGCCTCGAGGATCAGGGGCCTGGAACATCTGCCCTGTGAGGAGGGGCTGAAGGAGCTGGGCCTGTTCAGCCTGGAGAAGAGAAGGCTGAGAGGGAACCTGATCAGTGTGTACAAGTAGCTCAAGGGAGGCAGTGAGGAGAATGGTGCTGGCCTTTTTTCAGTGGTGGCCACCAACAGGACAAGAGGAAATGACCAGAAACTAAAGCATCAAAAGTTCCACAGGAACTTAAGGAAAAACTTCTTGTCCGTGAAGGTGCACTGGAGAGCACTGGAACAGGCTGCCCAGAGAGGTTGTGGAGTCTCCTTCTCTGGAGATCTTCAAAACCCACTTGGACGCAGTCCTGAGCCACATGCTCTAGGTGACCCCGTGTATGCAGGAGGTTGGACTAGATGACCTCTAGGGGTCCCTTCCAACCTTAGACATTCTATGATTCTATACTTGAGCAACCGGGTTGGACTAGATGATCTTTAGAGGTCCCTTCCAATCTCAACCATTCTGTAATTCTGTGAAATATCATCAATATGTTTTAAATATATATATAAGTTTTAAAGAACTTTCACTAATACAATTTTTCTGTGCTTTGTGTGCAACTGAAGTGTTTATTTGCATCTTTTTTGTGCTGATGAACATGTTTGCATTGGAAATTGAATTCTTCCAGTCAATTTAATAGTATAGTAATCCCAGATACTTAAAAACAAGCAAACCCTTAATGATGGGATTTGGGCTGGTTGGTTTCCTTATTGATTCATGCATTTGTCTGCTTATTATTGCATCAGAATCATTTATTGTTGCTTTTGTTACCTCTGCCAATACTGCGTCAGACAAGATTTTATTTCTACATTGCTTGTACATTAGCTTTTTACATTTTTTTTTTCAATCTGCAAGCACTGCGGTTAAAATTATAGACTTTATATTGGGGGGATCTTTGGTCTGGGATATGCTTTATACTAAGGTTCCTTTTTTTCTTATTCCTTTTTTTTTCTTTGCTTCAAAATTTCATCGACTATTTAGGGTGTTTGTAGTTGTATTGGAATTTTTTCACATGTGAAAAAAATGGATGAGAATTTTAAAATAATTTAAATGAACTTGGAGTACTGATCCTCACAGGATAGAGGAAACAAATAGCTTGTTACTGAGAGTAGAAATAATGTCAAATGCTTTAGTGTTTGGATCCATGTCTGTTAGCCACACATGCTTGTAATAAGGGTAAGGTTTTAGGCCAGGGAAGAGTGGGTGTGTAAATTCCCTTATTACAGAACAGGCAGTAATACTCTGGAAGTGAATAAATGTAATAGATCTTCCTTGTGGCCTCAGTCAAACTCAGATTTAAATGGTGATTAAGCAGCCGTCTTGTGCCTTGTGATTCTGTGAGTTAGATATTCAATGTTACAGTATCAATCAATGAATGTACAATGCTATACCTTACTATATTTATGCATATATAAGTGTATATTTGACACTGGTTGGAGGATCATATTTAAAGCTGATGAAACAAAGCTAATAGCACATTTCTTACGGTGTTGTTGCTATGTTGTAAATAGTAATTTGGGTGTAAGTGGAAGAAAAATTATTAGACTAAAAAACTTTCAGGATCGATTTGTTGAACATCTAATTTGTGTACTGCTGATTCCCATTTTTAGTGGGAACCCCACTTTATGGATTGCCCAGGGCAGCTCAAACAGGCCTATGGACATCTTTGTATATTCTTTTTTTTTGCATTTTGAATCTACCCTAAATTACTTTTTCCTTCATATTCCTTATATAGAACAGATGTAGGAACTGTTTGCTATTTTTCTACCTTTTACCTCTTTGTATTAATATTTGTTTGACTTCGTTATATGCATTTTGTGACTGTCTGTGGAATCAAATGTCCTTTCACACCTCTCCTGTCTTTCCCAGCTATTCTCTTAATTCATAACATATGATTTTTCTTTCTTGTATACAAATGAATGATTCCACTGCATGTTTTTTTTTTTTCCACATTTGAGCAAAAAGAGCTCTGTGGAATGTGTCCCTGTTACATTTGTGCTTGCTGCTGTCTAATGCAGTTGCTCATCTTTACTCAGGCAGCTCAGCTGAGAGGGTTTCTGGAGACATGGGCAGTGGAAAGGCAGTGCAAAAGCTTGCAGACTAATGGGTGTCTTCTGCAAGTCCAAAAGTGATAAACAAAGAACAACTTGAGCTCAAAAGAGTTCACCTTCTGGCTTTTCAAAAAGCTGCAACACACATTTCTCAAAGGCTCCCCAGAAGTTTTGCAAACAAGAATGAACTGCAGCCTTGTTTAACTGTCAGGCTATGGAAAGTTAGCCAGTTCCCATGTGTGAGGAGAGGGCATCACTGAGGTGGGAATGAACTAGGAAGTGGCATTTTCACTTCCTTCACTGCTGCTGCTTAGGGGTGGCCATCCTCAGAGGCTGCTAAGGGAGCAAATGGGCCTCGTGACGCCTTGGGGTCCCCTTTTTGTCTTCACAGGGAATTTTTATCTTCTGACAGTGTAGCAGGAAAAGGGCTGAGGGATTTTTATTTTCTATCTATGGCTCAAAGACGTACTCATCTAAGTAAGAATATTCCCTTCTAATTTTGTTAGTAACTTAAGTAGTACAGCAGAAGTAAATTGAGGGGAAGGGCCCTAAGGAGGCAAGGAGAAGCATCAGATAGGGATTCTCAGCTCTGCTTGGGAGGGAAAATTGCTTCTCACTGGTTCCTTTAGCATCTACAAAGAAAGTGGTGGTGTCCCAGTAGAAAGTTGGGGTCCAGTTGGGCAATTTTGGGTTACTTTCAGTCCTCCGCAAATAGAAGGAGTAATTAAGAAGGGTTTTATTGACCAGGAAGTGCTCCAGAGGACTTAATAGCCTTGCAGGTAGTGAAATCTCTTGCTTCTGGATTTACTTCCATATATTCATTTTTTTCAGGCTCTTAATATGGGTTTCTGCTTTATAAGACCAAGTCCTAAATTGAAAGCCTAGCTGAGGAATTCTCAGGAAAAACAAATATTCTCTTTGCCTTCTGCTTTTTGATTACTTTGGGTTTCTTTTGTCATCTTTTTTAAGATTTTTTTTTTTGGGGGCAAGGAACATGTTCTTGTTTCATTTCTTTTTGTTTATTTTTCTGTTACAAAATTCTCTGTTCTTACATTTATCACCTAATTTTTACTGTTTTTCTTCCTTTGTCAGATACAGAAGAAACTACCAGACATGCAGGTAAGAATGGATTTAGAAAAATAAAATCAGTAGTGTTAATCACACACATTGAAGATAGATGGAATAGTAACCTATCCAGTACAACCTTGTTTGCACAAATTGGAACTCTTTTCAGCTCTAGCATAGAAACTTTAAGTTCAATGTAACCAATTTATTTCAGAAAAAGAAAACTTTTGTCACAGTGTTATTTGTGTCATTTCACAAAATGTTATTGTTCTAGATTAGCAGTACATCTGAAATGGTTGTGTTCAGAAGTGTGCCTCTGTGTATATGCATACATATATAAATTGAAAAAAAAAATTTACACCTAAAAAATCTTCTTCCTGTCAGTCAGAACTGTTCCCATGTTGCCTGAGGGAAAACAGATAACAAGTTTATGATTCTTTGTGTGTGATTTTTTTTATTTTGTTCTTTTATTTGAGAAACTGTATAGAAGATTGTTCATTGTGTTAATTTTTAATTCCAGGAAATTGTTTAGAATGCATAAGTATTTTCAAATTAATATCCATATCATCCTTGTGGTTTATGGACATATTTAATGAGCCAAATTAACATCAGTAATTTTCCTGAAGATCCGTGTAAGGCCACTGAAATAACTCTTGATTTCCTTTTCATTGCAGAAATTATGTTAAAGTTTATGCATTCAAAGGAGGCTATCATTAGTTTTCATTAAGACCAGCAAAATATTATGATAATAAGGAATGAAGTGAGTGATTAGCATTTTAGAAGTTTCTTTCTTACTAAGTTTAACAAAAGGAAAATCTACTCTGACTTAGATTTTCTAGAATAGGAAAGGGTTTACAACATAGTGTATGTTAAGTGGCATTATAGGGTGACTTTTGATGCTTTGGAAAGAATTTGAAATACTTTTTTTTTTTAAGTATTGCTTCATATTTGCTGTGAATTGTTCTTGATACTGTATTTCTGTGATATCTGTGATTCTACCTTTCTATGGCACTGCAATAAACCACTCAGTAAAATAAAGGGCTAACTTTAAAATTGCTGTGTAAACCAGGTATCAATTTTTCTATTTTCTTTTTGATCAAAATGCTTACTGTAACAAGATCAAAGATTTAGTGTCAAGTTTCTATGTAAGCAGTCGTCTGATTCCTATCAAGAGCAGAGATTAAAAAAATCTGAAAAAAAATAGCTTTTTGTAATGCTACTTATTGCTGGATAGAGAAGAAAATGGACGTATTTGAAATGAAATTTAAATGGCAATGACAAGATGTGAGAATGTGAGCTGGGATGAGAACACCCAACTGTAATCATCAGCTTGTAAATGTTAAACACTCATTACCACTATTAACAAGACACTCGTGGTAGGTATGTGAGGGTCAAGCTAGTGGGACTATGATTTTTTTTCCTTAGCGTTGTAGAATGCAAATATTTGTTGAAAATAAGTACTTGTTTTGCTTAATTCTATTTAAATTTTTAACAATTTTAATGTTATTTCAGCAGAGATTAATATGTCTACTTTCCCCTCTGCTCCCCTCCAACCTGGAAGTGCTTTTCTGATGAGCAGGTGTTGCCCTCTTCTGGTGAACACATCCAGCTAATTTCTAATGACATAAGGAAAGATTGATCAGAATGCTTGTATCTGTTAACAGAAGTTTCATGTACTAATCTGTGCCTTCTTTTTCTCTCTCTCTCTCTCTAAATTCAGGAGCAATAGATACAACAACCATTGCTGGTAAGAAAAATAGGGCCTTCTGCTTACTGCAAAATCTGTTATTTCAGATTAGATCAATCTCTTTCTGCTTTTATATGAAGTAATGAGGAGAAGTTGTGGTGCAAATGAATTTCAACATTTAATGGGTTTTCTAAATGAAAATTATGCTCTTCTTGCTCCTGTTAATGGATTAGCATAGTTTATGGATCACTCCCACTTTGTAATAGTGATGGTTGGAGAGGGAATAAGTGCAAGCTTATTTAAGATTTATCAAGAGCCTTTTGTAACCTAAACAGTGAGGAGTTTGCAGAGATGGCAGAGGGAGATCACTGTAGGGCAAGAACTCCTTTCCACCTCTTCCCACTGTGATACACACACTTGTGCCGTTTGATGCAGCATGATACGGTGCGGAGACAAAGAAATAAAAAAGAGTGAATCAAAGGTGATGAACATCATCTATGAAAGCTTTTTTTTTGTAGAAAAAAGTGTGAAAAAATAGAGGAAATATACATACAGAAAGAGTAATTGGCTTGCTTTCTTAGTGTATGCTGACAAATGCTCTAGTAAAAGCTCATACAAACACAGAAACACATTCATTTTTTTGAAGATGTGATCTTTCCCTGAGAATGTATGAACATTAACAATTGCAGAGCATTCATTATTTGTATTTGTTTATACCCAACAAAGTGATGCACATGAAACCAGCATTTAGGTTTCACTCTGATTCCTCATATATAGGCCATTTAATTGCCTTAGAAAAAAAATGTTTTTTATTATATTTAAGATATTGGTACAGATGATGACACTGATGCTGTAGAAGTTTGGAAAGCCTAGTGTTATTCCATTATGAAACTATTCTACCCTCGTTAGAAAAAGTCACTGGCAAAAATCTTCTGGCAAAAAGATTTTGGGAGCAAGTTTGCTAAGCTCAGTACGTCATCTTTAGTCAGTATCATTACTATATGCAGAAAAAAGGCCTTGGAGATAGTTACTACTACCGGATGTGTCAGACATCTGTATCTTCCAAGAGAATGAAAACCATAAAAGGAATTTACCTGAAAGAGCTCAACTACAAGATGTTTGTATCCAGATACTTACTCGGATTTTTGAAACAGTTTGCATACTTGCAAAAAAGAACTTAGAGTATTACAATGCTGTTCCTGTTGGAAGTGTTGCATGCTTGATCTTCCTTCTCAAAAAATCCCAGAAACAATTACAATAATGCCATTGCTACTTTTTTTTTCCTCTTTTTTTTTTCCAGAATCCTCAATTGTTACTTTTGTCACCTATCCTATTAGTCCTACAGGCAAGATTTTATTAACATTTCTCATATTTAGATTTAGTCAATTTTAGATTTAGATTGTTATTTTGTTATTTTTTTTATATTTACTATTTTTAAATTTTACTACTATTTTTTACTATTTTAAAATTTACTCTTTTTTTCCTTCAGATATGTCTTCAGAAGAAACTACACAAAGTGCAGGTGAGAATTCACATATGGTGAATGAGATTTGGAGGAAGATCTGCATAGTATTCATGAAAATTTGCTGTTTTAAACTGGAGTTCGTTTAGCCCAAATTCTTTTCTTACATTATCTTAAAAAGCTTACAGCCTATTTTTTAAGTTCTGCATTGGTAGAGTTTTGAAGTACGTTAAATACTGAGCTGCTAACCTTTCCTTTTTAGCAAAAATATTGAATTCCTTCTCCAAGCCCAGACTGTTTTGTGAACATAGCTATAAATAGAATGCTTTTTAAAAATTTCTTACAGTATTTGAAATAGCCTACTGAACTAAAATGTACACACTACTGTTTAAAAACACCTGCATAATGTATGTGCTTCTGTTCTGTTGACCAAATAGGATCAGTACAGGAAATTGCTACACCTTTTTTCCTGATGTTTGCATTTGGAGTATATTTATTCTCTATGACTATTGATGCTTCTATGTCTTTATCTGCTGGACTGGTATCTCTCATAGTTGATGGAGACAGAAAGATATATTTTTAGAATGGGTTTCATCTTATCCTGAAGTACCCTTCTTAAATAAGACAAATGAATTGCATCTTAAAAGTACTTATTTCTCCACTGGATAACAGGGGCTCTGGGCTGAGATAGGGATGTAAAGATTTGATCAGATGAACCCACCCAAGATGCTGCTTTTTTATTTCTTATGCAGAAAGTAACTTAATCACCTTATAAAATAAATGGTCATATGTTTGCACTTCTCCTGGAAAGGCAGAGTCTAAACTGTAAATTAAGGACATTTCTTTTTATGTTGTTGACTTGTATTTCACAGGCTTTTTAAAATAATCATTACTTAAATTTGATTTTTTTTTTCCAACAGAAACTCTTAGTATCACTGATTATTATTCCACTATAATACCAGGTAGGATTTATATATCATTACTTATATGCTTTGATGCTCTTGAAAGATTAAGTGTGTTTGTAAGTTCAAGTGGTCTGCACTCAAATATTTTTGATAGGATTTTTTTTTTCTTGGTACTATTGTTTGCCATATTAGCAATCTGTCATACTTTACACTGATCTTCTCTCTGGTAGGAAGTCTACTTCTGCAGTGTTTAACTACATATCTCATATGGAAGAACTGGAGTATTTTGCGAGTCAGAGCAGCAGATTGTCAAGGGGCACAAAGATGTAAGAAACATAGTCCCAGGAAGCATATTTGCTTTTAAAAATTTAACATGCTCTTAAATAGATGGAAGTAGACTGAATTAAAATCTATCATTGTTTGGACAGATCCAGCCTATAGGACTAGGCTGAGTTTAATATCTTATTATTCATGTAGGAATTTAGTAGTCAGGCTAGAGTATATTTGCATAGAATTAGTATTAAGTGCTAGATGGCTTGGAATGTATATACTGGCTCGTATAATTTGACTATGTGAAATGTGACTTGCAAGAAGACTGTGGCTCTGTTGCCTGGTGATCTTCTTAATGGTTGAAATCATTAATTACTTTTGGTGAGGCTTTGATCCTCTACGCTACTTATTTGCTATGTTCATTGTGTTGGCATGCAGAGGTCCTACGTGGGACTAGGTGGCACACATACAAGTTATCTGTAAATAAAAGGTTGACCTCATTTTTCAGTTGAGTGATACTCCTGTTTTGTACATTGGGATCTTATAAATGTTATTGTTCTTCATTTAGTTAATAACTTCAAAAGTGCGGATATTGAAGAACCTTTTATTTCTTTAAGAATTTCTTTTAAAATAATATCATTGATATAATTTCATTATTATTTCACTGACAAATACCAACATGAAAGGGAAGGCAAGTTCATTTGAATCCCAATTGCTCTCCAAAAGGCTTTTTTGCCCTAATGTTTTGAATATTGCCTGCTGCTCAAAATCCTTACCATTGATGAAACAGATGAAGTATATCAGACCTTAGCACGCAAATGTTTATATATGTGTGTGTATATATATATATATATAAACTAAAAAAAAAAAAAATAGAAATTTATCATCTCATTTGATACTGTCTTATGATCACAGCTGAGAGGATAGGACTTGTTTTTCTGTAATTCCAGCAAAATCTAATTATGTGCTTATTTTGCACTATTTCTCCTGGTCCTCATTATTATTGAGTAATTTGCCTAAGTGCTGTAAGGAAAGGTATGCTGCCACATTTGTTTCTATGAGAAAGTGCAGGAGTTTTGTCTCATATGTAAATATCTTTCATGTCCTTTGGTTTGGCTTTATATAGATGAGGTGTCTGTTTAAGATATCTTAAAATTTTGATCAGTATTTTTCTTTGAAGTATAGGTAGGGTTAAAAATATGGCAGTAGGAGAAGGTTTGTTGTAACTAAAGCATGTCATGCTAGATGAGAGAACCTGTGTTCTGTCCCGTGGTTTGAACTCCGTCAGGCAGAATAGATTTTAGTTTTCATATTATCATAATACTCATAATAGGATCCTCAGAACCTATTTATCACATAAGGATTAAATAGCGTGATACTTAAAAGAACCTCTTCGTGATGAGCTGATTTCTGTGTTATCTTGATTATATATAAATGGTGTCAATTTACTTTTGATAATCTAGACAAAGATTCCTTTAATCAGGTCTGTCTTGCGCCTGGACAGTTGCAATGGGAGTCCCAGAGCTGACTATCTTACTTCTATTTTTTTGAATTAGTTGTTGCTGTAGACTTTGAAAAAGTGTGTACCACACAGTGCACACTTACTGTAAAGGTTATGTACAACCATGAAAAGTACAGTCCTACGTATAAATTAACAATTTACATATGTTATAATGTGTTTTAGATACAGCTGTATCTAAACTGTATGGGTTTAAGTGCTACTTGCTATCCATTAAATTGTGCGATTATTTTTAAATGTAGGGACCAACCCGCATGTTGATGTTCTAAGGAAACTGTTAGCAGTGTGTATAACACTTACACACACTGTGTGCAGTGTGTACAAGTGGGAATACTAGCTCTTCAATAATGTTGTGGTAAATGCTACCACAAGAGAAGTGAAGCCTAGATAGTATGTGAATCATTTATAGTAAAGACCTTTAAATTCAAAACCCTGAAACGGTTGCAAATGTGTCTATCTGTCAGGACTGACTTTAAATTCAGTATTTTTACTCAGCGGATATTTTTTTCCAGAAACTATGCCAGGAGAAACCATTCTATGCAATATATCAAATCCCTGCAATTTTTCAGGTTAGTGTTTTTATTTTTTCTTTCTTCTTGTAAAAGTTAAGCCCAACTATTTTCTCTGCTGAGTAATGTGGCAACTTGCATTTGCTATATAAAATCTAGTTCTGTAGCAAGTTTTCTTCATAATTGAGATTCTTACATAACTTCTTAAAAATAGATTAACATGTTTTGTATTAGTAATGTTCAGTCAACTCTGTTCTTGATCAGTATTTCCTAACAGAGGATACAAAGATTAGAATTACTAAGATGAGGGAAAAAAACAAGAAGCCAGTATGCTGCTAGTCTCTGGCATATTAAGTGTAGTCCTGTGTCAGGAATAGAAGTTTGAAATAATTATTTTAAAACATGCATGTATTTTAATAGTATAATGTGACAGGACAGAAAAAGGGAAAGGGCAGTGATGTTCCCTATATGTGTGGTAATAAAAATTTAGATAAATATTTTGTTGCTTTATGTTGCAAACTTTTAAAATACTTTGACAAAGGGCTTCTGTGAGAAGTTCTTTAGAAGATGAAGTATTTTCTGCCAGGTAGCTGTATACTGATAATCTATACCTTATAGTTCTGTCCCTATAAAGAAACAGAACAAATATTTGCTTCCCAGCATAAAGTTTCCCTAATGGATGACACAATAAGCTGTGCCAGGTGTCTTGGATGATATGATGTAGGCATTCCTGCGTGGATTCTTCTCTAAAGCTCACACTGAATGTGTAGCTTCAGGAGGAAAACTGCCATAGAAATTCCTTTATGTCTACCAAAGAGTAGCTCTAAAGGGCTGTTAAATGATACCTGAAAGTGCTTTAACCCTCAAGGGGATTGAATAATATCCAGAGTATCAGACTTTGCCTTTAACCAACATTTTATTCTCATTACAGAAGTTGAAGTTATATTAATGGCACACATAATGCAGGTTTTCTATTTTGGGAAAAAAAAATCAGACGGAATTCAGAGGTAGCTAGCAAAACTGAAAAAGTAAAGCTATTAGAGTAGTTCTTTTGTAGAGAAGAATATGTGAAGAGGTGGGAAAATCATTGCAAAATAATGATCAGAAAAGTTAATTTCGGTGTTCTTATTTCCCTTCTCTTGTAATACAACAGAGTAAAATCTTGAATTCTCTAATAATTTCACATTAAGTGATTGAGCACAACTTTTGTATTTCTTTAACTTCTTTGACTTTTGTTTTTAGTCTTTTATGTGGGCAAGGCGAAACTTCAGGCAAGTGAAGAAAGAAGTAACACATCGGTAAATGTAGAAATAGTAAGTATTTTCTCTTTTAAAACTTAGTTGTAAGGAAGGCTGAATATCCTTTGTCTACACTTACAATATTGATATCCTAAAATGATTCTTATTATGTTTTTATTCTATTTAAAATACAGTTTTCAATACAATTGTTAATATTTACTGTGGATAGGTCTGCTCTCTCTGTTGTTTAAACTGTTTAGTGGCTAAATTTAAAAGGTTCAAATAAATTGTCTTCCTACACTAATTGTGTTTTCTATATAACCGCTGGAAACAGGGAACACGCTGGAAATTCTGCAGAGAGAAGCCTATATCACTTAATTAGGAATCTAAATTTAGGCATATATGATTATTCTTCGGAGAGAAATTTAGACATTTTAAGAGCGTTACATTCATTCCTACAGGTTGGCGACAAGTTAGGCTGGATTGTGTCTTGGGAATAATTCATCTTGAGGCTCTTATAAATAGGGTATAATTCCAAGCAGTGGTGGTCCTAATACTTTTTTGCTAACAGATGATCAGCTATCAGATTTGTAGTAAGTTTATGTAGTATGAGAGTGTTTATATAACACAAAAGATTTTTAAGAGGACAATATCATGCAAAGCAAGGATAGCATGGGTTTCACAGTGGCTAGATGATTCAGGATTAAACTATTAATTGTTACAGGTTGGAAAACTGAAAACTAGACATTAGATTGTGGAGGACCTCTTTCCTTTGTCCTACGTGTGCATTTTAGCATACATTCTTGGGTTTCCCAGGACATCTCTTTAGGCCTGAGGCTAGTACAAAGTCCCTTACACGTTAATGTCCTTTTTCCTTGTTGGTTTTTTTTTTTTTTTTTTTTTCAGTTTGCTAGTGTAGATTCCCCACTGAGAGCTACTGCACTGGTGCACATTAAGCTCTGTTATGCATTTAAGCATTAGTTAAAAAAAATGCTGGAGAAACTTTACATATTGTAAGAAGTTTGTCCATTGTTCCACTCAACTGCATGTCACAGTTAAGACAGAAGAATAAAGAAAGATTTTAGCTTACATTTAAAAAGATTAAGTGGAGTTGGGCCCCACTATGCCCAGCATAAGAGCTGCTTCCATATTTGTATTGTGTTTCTGTGGTGATAAAATTGCCTTAAATATATTCCTTGTGACTATTACATAGCTTATTCTCATGCTGTATTATCATTACAGTTGGGAAGTTTGTTCAGTATCTGGTTTAAGTTCTCTTTGTTGCAAACTAACCTACTTTCATGTTTTCCTGATATGAAATAATGGTAAAATTGCTGTCCTCTGGATGATAATGGGTCAGAAACTATTACTGGGTGTGTCCTATATGAGCCAATTCCTTTAATAAGCTGTGATGATAATGTCATGAGAAATGATTTTTGAAGTGTTTTTTGCAAAAATGGTATGCTTCTTACCTTTAGAATTTCAGACTTGTCAACTGTGTGATAAGGTTCTTTTGCTGTTAAGAATTACTGTTTGATTTATCAGTGGAATCTTTGTTTCTAACAGATTAATAACATAACCACCAGCAGTCACATTGCAAAATTAATTCCACTTGTGAAACCTACCCAGCAAGAAATGAAGTGAGTAGTTTTGCATGCAGATTGAAAACTTTGAGATATTTGAAAATGATTAAGTAAGGCCTTCTGTGAGGTTGCACACTTCTGTGAAGTTATTCTGTACTGTATCAATTAAAATTTTCAGGAATTTCTTTAAGAGTTTCAGGATTTCTTTAAGATAAAGTTCACATTGTTTAGAATAGTCTGACTTTTGGCTTATGCGTCAATGGATTTTGTTTTTAAAAAATCAGCATACAGGATTTGGCCGATCTTTTATGGAACTAATATTAAAACTTATAGCTATGTTTTTTATATATATTCATAGAGTCTTGTCTATATTTTTATTTTAGTGTAGCATCTCCTTTCATGGTCTTTCTAAGATGTTCCCTTTCCTCTTTCCAGACCCACCAAATTTTTCTCTCTATGGAGGTTTTCCCTAGTTGTGGTTCAACTTGTCTTTCTTTTCCTAGTATTTCTAATACTTATCTTCTACTTATTTTTCTATATCCTCAGGGTGGTTTAACTGACTGTGTATTAACTGCTATTCTCAAAACTCGCCTGAAAATAAAAAATATATATTTGCTCAATGCATCCTGTTTGTAGAAGAAATCCATATTTCCTGTTCATTCTTTTTCTGTAGCTTTGACTATGAGATTAGTTTCCATTCTGAATGGAAATTCCAAAATTTCCATGCCAAAAGACAATATTAAGATTTATCTCTTACTCTTCTAAATAAGTCTTAAAGAACAAAGTTGATTTATGTGGGATGACAGAGGGTTAAACTTACTTTGTGAAGTAACTAATAAAGTTGAAAAGATGATTTACTCTATTTGATCCTTTGAAAAGTGTTTTTACAATATTAAAACTGGCATGATTTAAAAAAAATCATTGTTAACTATTTACTGATCAATAGGAAAAATGTTTGCTTCTTGGTAATTGCTTATTCTTTTCTTTTTAAACACAAGTAGAAATCCTACATAATGGTAACCTTTTATTTTAAAGAATTTCAGAGTTCAACAAAACCTTGCAAGAAATAAGTGAGGTAAGTTTATTACTTGTTGTTACCATTTGGAAAGCTTTTTTTTTTTAAACTTATCTCTGATAATATCATAATGTCATAAGTATCATTCCTGTTTTCTCCTGACAGAATAATTGTATTCTTCTTTCACTTGTCTTTACAGTCCTCCTTTATGGAATGCAGAACAGAAAACCAGAGGTTTGTGGTTAACTTTTAAAATGTTAATATAATAGAAAGCTCATATATTTTATCATGATTATTTCAAGCATGAATGGTTCTGTAGCAGGAAAAAAAGAAACTATTGAGATAGTTAAGTTTGAGAAACAGTCTTGAGAAATATATGCAGGCTGTCAAAGAAATTATGATCCCCTTAATCCTAGGATATTTTTTTTTAAATGAAATTATATTGCTTTTCATTAATCTTCTTGTGCAACACAGGCTTCCCTGCCAGATTTCTTTGTATTAACTGACTCATACAACAATTTGTTATAAGCCTGAAAAGCTGCCGTGAGATCTGGGACCACTGGACTTCCCGAGCTTGTAAATCCAAGACAATCTTTATTAGCAAATGTTTCAAATGTCTTGGGTTGCTGTTTTTCAGCTTTAAAATCCAGCCATCCTCAGCAAGACCTGCCCCCCTGCAGGTAATCCTGGAAACCCTAGCAGCTGTTGACTGAAATGTAGATAACACCTGTCAGTTTAATTGCTGCTCACCACTAAATTGCTGGTCCTTTAAACTGATCAGCTTGGAAACACTATATTATAAATCAAAATCTGGAACTTTATTTACGCAGATATTTAAATTTTGGAGTTTATTTTCACAGTGTAAGATGAAAAAAGCCCCAAACCTTCAAATAGTAATGGACAGAAATTCAGTTCACACCTCCACATCACATCATGGCAGGGGTTAGAGTGTTCTGCATTCTTGTAAGCTGGAAAGAAGTTTCACTTCATCTTGTTTGTGTTACCTTTTATATGCTTGTGTGTTTGACTTTGCTGAATGTGAAGAATTCTGATTGTACATTTGCTAATTTAGCTAGGGAGGATTTCTTAAAATCTATCCATAATTATGAAAAGTATAGCATTATGCCTACATGAGTAAATGACTAATGTTAATTAGCTAGGATCCCATTTACAAAGTAACAGTGTTTGTGGAAAGAAAAGAAAATAAGGTGCCACAAACTCACATATTGTTTAATGTATGTTCTTCTGCTTTGTAGCCTGCCATAGTGTTTGCATTAAAAGTAACTTCAAAATTGAAAATGCCTAGGAAAAAAATGATGTTCACTGACTTAGCATTTGACATTGGTTCCATGCATTGCAAATGCAAGGCAGGTGTCTTAAGTCTAACACCTTTTCTTCTCATTGTAGTGTACATTGCAATTTCATAATAAAGCTGGCAAAGAAAGAGAATATAAGCAGTTTAACAGACAAAAAAGAAATAATTCAAATTGGTAAGTTATGCTTTAAATACAATCTCATACTAGTTCCTGTTTAGATTGAATCTTATAGTTCTTCAGGTAACTTTAAAGAAGTTAAAAGAAAAGAAAAAAATTATAAGATCCTATATAATAAGTGAAAATGCAGCAGTTTGGATTTGGAGAGGGGAGAGGTAAATTAGGAATGTCTATTAAAAAGCTTTGGTATAAAATTGCTGACTACTTTAATAACACAGATTTTAAAGGGACTATGTTGTTTACTAACATATATGCATTATTGAAATGGTGACCTGAATTATAAAGTTCAAAAATGCAAAATTTTCAGGCTGTTGATATAGTGGGGAGTAGTGGCTTGTATGTTTTTTTTCAATTGCAAATCATCTAGAATTTCAGTTTATACAAGAATAAATCTGTACTTGTCTGGCACTGAGCAAAAATGTATTGGTATTGCAGTATTTATTTTCACTGATCAAAATCTCTTTTGCAAATGTCTTTTCAGACAAAGCTTAGAAGCAGTTATGCAAAATGCACTGTTGTTTTCAAACATATGCTTTCTGAATGCTATTCATAGTATCATAGAATCATAAAGGTTGGAAGGGACCTCTAGAGATCACCTAGTCCAACCCCACTGCTCCAGCAGGGACACCTAGAGCACGTGGCACAGGGTGGCATCCAGGCTGGTTTGGAAGATCTCCAGAGGAGATTCCACAACCTCTTTGGGCAGCCTGTACCAGGGCTCTGTCACCCTCACAGGAAAGAAATTTTTCCTTAGGTTCCCGTGGAACTTTTGATGCTTCAGTTTGTGGCTGTTTCCTCTTGTCCTATTGCTGGCCACCGCTGAAAACAGGCTGGCCCCATCCTCCTCCTATTGTACTACTACTAACAATACCTCCTACTAATAGCACTACTATTGCTAATAGTACTAGCAATTTTTTATGCTTCAGGACAAATTAGGTTAATGCTGCTTTGTCATCTCAGATGAGTGCTGCTGTTCATCACCAAAGTACTGTTCTTTGACTGCTGAAGAATTACGGAAGTAGTGAGTATAAATACACGAGGCTTGTCTTCCCTGTTTCCTGTATTTTATAATGCAGTAATAATGAACTTCTGTTTTGGAGCATAAGAATATCTCCACCAAAGCAATCTCACAGACATTTTCCTGTATAGTGTTCTCTCCCTCTCCCTCTCTCTCTCTCTCTCTCTGTTTTTTTTCTTTTTTTAACCTTAATGCAGTAGACAATGAAATCAATAAAAATATTTATGCACTTTCTAGTACCAAACCATAATGTCCATACTTCAAAAATTTGATAAAATTAATATTGTTAATAAAGCACAAGACATCTAATATGGTGGATTTTAAAATACTCATTACTAGTAGCAGTATGTTCCTATATATTTCTGTATTCTAACTTGCTTCCTTTAAAATAGTTAACAAATTTAAATAATAAAAAATAAATTTAATATGCTTTTCTGTGCTTTATTTTTTTACAGTACTATACAAGTGCCATCTCATTCTATATGGGCTCCTTTCTCACTTAGTCCTTTTCCCCCCAGAAGAACTCCTTTTCTTTCCTCCACTATGCTTCCTACCCAACAGGACCCCCAAGTTAAACCACTGATCACACCATTCACAGAAATTTATACTTCTGAAACTCTTTCCACATCTGAATCCTCTACCACATCTACCATTGCAACTTCTCTGCCTTCCACCAGTGTTACCTCTACACCTTCCTCTTTTGTTCAGCCTGCCATGCCAACTTTTCTGTCCACACCTGCATCAAAATCTGGTACTAATGTTGCTCTGTCAATTAAATCTGATGCTGCATATCCTGGAAATGTCTTTTCTAGTTTCATTAAACCTACAACAGTTTCCTCTTCTGAGCTGCCCCCACCTCCACTAGCAATTCCCCCCTCTGAGAATACCACCAGATCTATCACACAAATTCCTCCTGCTACAGTTTCTACCAAACCTATCTCCATTAATAAAAGTATTACTTCAGCACCTATTCTTCCCATTACTCCTTTCACAACATATATGATCCCTACTGTTAGTCCTGTCAAACATTCTGCCTCAGCTTCTTCTCATCCTCATTCTATGGATGCTGGCCATGGTAGCTTGCCTCATGGAAATACAGGTAAATAGGACAAGTGAAAGTTTTTGTTTGTTTGTTTGTTTTAATTTCGATAGTGCATACTGAACTTACTGAACAGAGAATCTTGCTGTATGTGAACTTAGAACTCATCTTCCAGTTACTGTGAAGACATAACTCTCACAGGATGTGTGGTCTTTTTGAAGACATTCTTTTGTCTTTTGAAAAACATGTTGATGCCTTTGGCCATTATGAATAATACCCTACTCTACCTGTTATTTTTCATATATAAGAAGGGTGCTAAGTTCCCAACAGCTGCATTTGGCAGAAAAATTAGTAGTCACAGAAGCAGGTAGGTAATACTTTTTACTAAACCAATATTTAAAATATTACATTGCATTACATCTAATACTAATAAAATATTATTAGTATTAGAAATTCCTTGAAATATGCAATTGCTGAGGAATATTCTTAGTTGTGGATTCCTTGTGAAAAGTGAAGTGACAACTGGGTGCTTGTCAAATAGCTGGTCTTAAATTTGTTCTATTTCCAGGCATTTATTGGCTAAAATCCAAAGCAATAGATTATTTAACATCACTAAGGGTCTAATATGAAGACTGTTATAATCAGTAGCGAGTGGAATGAATTTAGATTATTTGAATCTTGGTTTACGTTTCTGTAAGATTTAAAGTATTTCTCTATGCAGAGTAGCTGTCAGGGAGAAGGCAACATCTTGTTTAATGTAACATATAGAGAGACCTTACACTTGTAGTAAGGTCTATTGATCAAGAGAGCTGTTGTCCTGTTATCCTAATAATTCCCTCATTTTTAAGGATTACTTCACTTGTTGAACACATCTAAATAAATGCATGAATTTTCTCTTGCCACAGGAAAGATACTTTCACCTACCACATATACAACTTCCATTTATACCGCCGTTAATATCACCACAGCTGAGCAAATCGTTTCCAAAATAGAAAAGGATTTAGCAGATGGAAAAGTAGAGCCAAAAGATGTAGAAAGGATGGTTAGTGAAGTTAGCAAAATCTTGACTGCTTCTCAACCATTATCACCCCAAATTTCTAACAGGTTGGTAATAGTTTAAATGTGTGTTGTATTAACTTTCTTAGTAAAGTGACAGTACTGAAGGTAATTTTTAATATTCATAATCCAGAAAAAGATCTTTTGTGATTTTTTTGTAACTATATGGAAAGGCAGGGAGTACTATTCTAGTATTACTAGTTCTACTCTAACTCAATGGAAAACTGTAGTTTTTCATGTCAAAGCCACAGAAAATAAGCAGAGTCAGCTAGACTTTAAATTTGGGCTTGGCTTGCTGCTCCACAACCTGACTGAAAATCCGTGTGTATGCTCTTGATAATACTAAATTTCTCTTTTATTTTCAGAATAATAAAACTTGTGGATTATATAGGCCTAAAATTGAACTTTTCAGCCAAGTCTGCTGATTTTTCCTCCCCTTCCTTGGCTCTGGCAGTAGTCAAAACCAACAACATGCGCTTCAGCCAAATGTCTTTTGCTGTCCAGGACTCATCTGATCTCCAGGTAAAGCACAGCTGTAATTCTAAATACTTCCAAATTTAAATATTTATATTTTATATGTTTTATGTAGGCAAATTGTGTTTGCTTTGTGTTTATGTCCCAATCTCAGAATCTATTATTTGTGTTATTTTAAAAGAAAAGGATAGTTTGCTTTTGAAGCCTTCTGGAGATTTTCCTTTCATTTTCCATTGTGGCATCAGTAAGTAACAGAAGTTGGCATTTGACTAATAAGCCATTAGAGAGGCTACAGCCAGAACACCAGAATGGGATAGAGGGCTTGGCTGTGTAATTCTGCCTCAAAAACTTTGAATCATGAGCCATTTAATCATTCCCCCTGACAGTGCTAAAATGTGTCAAGGAGTGTTGGCAGGTGGCTTCATGTGTTAGAAGGTGATTAATTGCAGAGGATGCCAGGAAACGACTATTAGGTTGCTCACGTAATTATATGCTTTTATTTGTCACTCAGAGCTTGTTGTTCTGTCTATGAAAAAGGTTTGGATCTAGTTTGTAGCACTCAAAACCTTTTTCCTGCCTGGTTGAAGAAATTATAATTTGGACAATACCATCTTTGGAGGCTTTGGCCAGGAGAGGTGGAAAGTTCTGGACAAATACCGGCACATACTCTTCTCAGAAAAGAGTAATCTAGCACAAGCCAGAATTGGCACTGAGATGATTCAAATATATTCAAAATGATGTGAAATGCTAACATTTGAGTTCTTTTTGTGTTCCAAGTAGTATGTGATACATGGGTCTGAGGTGACTCTAGGAGGTGGTAGTGCTGGAAAAGAGATATTTGCTAAGTAGTCATCTACTGGAAGTCTCATGGCATGGAAAAGAAGCAACAGCAGAGAACTTTCAACAAGTTGGTATCTGGTCCAACTCAAACCAACAAGAGTGCCTTTTTTGGAATTAATTGAGTGTTTATTTGGTAGCTATCTAAACAAAAGATATCAGGAAGCTGAATGATCCTCTCACTTAGAAGTGGTTTAGCCAGAGAAGGGCTGAAATATATTTTGAGGATACTGTGGAGAGCTCCCTGTATTATACCATTCTTTTAATATACAGATAATTCCTGTCTTCTGTTTGGCTATCATTCAGTTCTTATCTTTCATAAACTTGGAGATAATCTTATTTTTAAGTAAGATGACTAATGTGCTACCCAGGCTTTACACAAAAAAGTTAGAGATTTTGTACTAAGCAAAGGTCTGTGTGTTCTTTAAGCATAGTACAAAAGGCTGGTTGACACATCAGATTTGTTTTATAAAAAAGAAACAGTTTTTTTGTATATTTATTTGTTCATGTGTATATAAAATACTGCAGTAGCAGCAGCTTACTTGGTTTTATTTTTGTCTTTTTTTGCCAGATGATCTTAAAATCAGAGCTGGTTGTCTTAGGTTCTGCTTAACATACTGTACTCAAGGCTTCCTGACAAATAATAGCTATTTACATTTTTTTTTTCTCAATTCATTTGAAAAAGGCTAAAAGTTAATTGCAATTAATTGTTCATGAGCAGCAGCATTAATGGAGCAGCATTAATGTCCTTCGTTCCCACGCTGGCACAGTAATCCTGCCTCTCACTTCAGGACTTTCAGTGCTCCCCTGGTTCCTGTTGCCTCTCCCTGTATTTGCCACCCTCATCCTTGATGTTTTCTGTACATGTTTGTCCTATCAACTAGCATAGTCCCCGCAGGGTGTTCCCAGAGTCACTAAGGGACAGTTTACCTTCATGTCCCCTGTATTCGTCTCCTTAGGATTACTCTCAGTTCTTCCTTTCTCTCACATGTCCTGGGGCAAGAGACATTTACAGGGCTATTTTGGAGTCTGCATAGGGTAGCAGATGGAACAGCTATGGCAGAAAGAACAGATAAGTATTAAGGCATAGGTAGGGTTTCTCTTTTCTCTTTGGTCACTAGAATTTAGTCTTTGTAGTCTCTCTCTCATTTTCAAACATGGTTGAGATTAGCCACTTAGTTTAAAAACCTTTAGGAAATGTGAATGTCGATAGATGCCATGAATGTGAAAGCTCATTTTCTTACTTAGTCATCTACAATGACATACTTTCTTCACCTAGATATAAAAAGTTTTTTGCACACTTCTGTGCTATGAAAAGCTAATCTCCCTCCGTGATTATGTAGATCTACGTAGGTTGTTGTTCTTCACATTTTTCAAAGCAATATTATCCACAACAGAGATATTTTGTCCCAGTAAGCGAACGGATAAAGACGGGCAGACTTGAAACAAGCTGCATCATTTCAGGCCTGCAGATGCCTTCAATCCTTTGAGCAGGGGAGGAATGAGAGCTCAACTGAATGTTCCTATCAGTGACTGGGGTGGCACAAATATATATTTCAAAATTCTGAGCTGAAAATAACGCATAATTTAATTTTGGTTTAGTGACAGAAATAAATTATAATCTTTGTTCTTATTTTACAGATCTCTTTAGGTACTGAAGCACTTTATGACTTAAACAATCTTGGAACCATTACACTTCCTTCATCACTGCTGACAAAGTTACCTCCTGAAGAGTTGGACTTGGCTTCTAGAGTTATATTCAACTTTTTTAAAAAGACCACTGTGTTCCAGGTATTCTTCTGGCAGTCTATTCATAATGCTTTTAAACTCCAGAGAAGAACAAAATAAAATACCATTGGATATTTTTTCCCAAAAATACATTTCAGAATTGTCCATTAAAAAAGTGCTGTTTTTGTCAAGTTCTCACACCATATACTAATTGAACTTGTGTGTGCTGTATTTCAATACTATTTCCTTTAATATTTTTAAATCTGGTTAAATATTTGTTATTCTAGGATCCCTCTCTAAAGAATGCATCTTTAATCAGCAATGTTATATCATCAAGTGTTGCTAACCTCTCACTTAGCAACTTGAAGGCAAATGTTACTGTCACTTTACAGAATATCAAACCCAATCAGGTATGATTTATGTTTCGGTGGACTTAAAAGTGTTGTTTTGTTGCCTCGTTTGGAGATAAAAAGAAATATCATGCTAAGAATGCAGGTTATTTTGTTAGTGCTGCTGTACTGATGGGGACATTTTCTTTACACCTGGCCTTTAAAAATCACTCAGCTTTGCATATTTATCATTGATATTAGTTTTTGTCGCCAGATGATTTCAATTAATTTTGCTCTTTCACTTGGCATCCAGTTTTTATCCTCCCTAACTGCCCTGTTTTTTTGTTTTGTTTTGTTTTTTCTCCAAAGAATAATATCTCTTGGTTGAAAGTTGACAGTAAGGGGTTGAGGGGGAAATAATAGAATCTTTATATTTATAGGTGCAGTGTGGCCAGAGAGCAGTGTAAAGATTTTTCTGTTTGTTTGTTTTTTTAAAAGAGAAGTGTTGTTCCTTAAACTGGAACACAAAATTGTATCAACATTAAATATCAGGACTCATACACAGTATCTCTTCCATAAATAAGCACCACGGTCCTGTCCCTAATCTTAAAAAGGGAATTTAATGTACTAAAATATTACAAACTGAAATTTGTAGTGATTCTACTTCTGTGTCTGAAATTTTTTTCTAGGCATGGCTCACTGTAGTTTTTATTTCTATTGATATAATACTGAGTTTTGAACTCTAACTGTAGAATTATTAGTATTTATAGCAAAAGATTTTATTACTGCTACTATAGGGTTTTCATTGATGGAAAAGTGTCTACATAAGCTTTCAACATGACAGTAGGATAAAGTAACAAAATATTTGTCAATTAAAAGGTTTTTTTCTTTTCTTTTCAATATAGATGATTTCTTTTTATTTATAAAATAAGAAAAGATAAGAAGTCCAAATAATTGAAAGATGATAATGAATCAACATCATAATGTTTCTGCCAGGAACAAAATGTACTCAGCACACGCATGAGACCTATCTCCTGTGTAATGACTTCAAATCTGTTCTATATAGCTTTGCATGCATATTGAGATATTAATCCATTCTGTACATCTAAATTCATTTTGCGTTGATGTGAAATGATATTTATTTTTATCTCTATTTTGTACACAATGCATAAATTATTTGATTATAAACTCATAGTTTAGTAAAACATCTTTTCTTTACCTTTCAAACAGGATAATTCAACAGTTAGGTGTGTTTTTTGGGACTTTAATAGAAATGGTAAGTGCTTGATATATCATGCAAAGTATCATCCTCTTTTAGCTATATTAAATTGTTTTAGCAAAAAACAAATGCTGTTGTCAATAACAAAACTGTATTCTGTAACAGGTGGACGTGGAGGCTGGTCATACGAAGGCTGCACAGTAAAAGAAAGCAGAGCAAATGAAACAGTCTGTTCGTGCAACCACCTCACAAGCTTCGCTGTTTTGATGGTAATTATTTTTTAAAAATATGCAAGCTTACCCTGAAAACCCTGTTTCATGTGTTAGTTTAAACAGGTGAGAATTCAGCAAGAACACATCAACTATAAAATAGTTGACGTGTTACATTCACTTCAACGTTACTATGTGCATGCATAAAATCAGTCATTTGCTTAACTTGCTTATTGAGCTGGGGTCATGAGTGCCTTTAAAGTACATAAAGGTAAGTGTTTTACTAAACTACAGCTTTTTATTTAGGTGGTCTTTATTATGTAGGAAGAAAAATTAGGATAAATCAAATTTAAAACAATATTTTAATCAAGTATCACTTCACAGATTTTTTTTTTCTGTCTTTTTTTAATTCACCTTTTACATCACAGATCATCAAGAACTGTGATGGAAATAATCTTTTATTGCAGAGGGAAATGTGCATTTTGGTGGGGATTTCTTTTCTCCTTGAATAAGCATGCTCTCTGAAATTAACTGCTGTTTCTCTTTTAGAACTTGTATGGAAATACTCCTTTAAATCCTACACAAGATTTGGTACTGACTTTTATATCCTACATAGGCTGTGGCCTCTCAGCAATTTTTCTGTCCATTACTCTTGTGACCTACATAGCCTTCGAGTAAGTACTTTTTGAACTAAGTTTCCATTATTCTGTGCTTCTGATTACTTGTAGTGTTTGCTGCAGTGTTGTTTCCAGTAATTACTGATGCTGGCTCAATTAAGAAAGCACAATGTTCATTTTACTATGAAGGTGTTGATTCCATCTTTCAGGACTATTAATCTCATAGACAAGTGAATGAATAATGTCGTTCTATACAGTGCCAAGGAAATAAATGGTACTTCTAAGTGGTTTACAACATCCTATGCCAGCAAAAGTGTGGAAGGATGGGCTTCCAGGGCCAACACAGTGCAGTTTATAATGGTAGCATATTTACATGTCATTATGAAATTACATTTAATTATGGCCTACTAACTCTCTTGATTGTCAGAACATTTTCTTAACTTGATTTAGCCTTAGCTTTGAACCTTCGTACTGTGTGTGTAAATCCTCCTAGAAGTTGCTTTTGGCACCCATTTACTCTCTCATTATCCTGTCATCAAAGAATTTCTTATTGCTGTCAAGGTTGTTGGCTGCCCAGTAGAATGCCTAATCTAGTTTAGCATTAAAGAACATTCACATTTTGTCTTTTTGGCAGTACTTCCACAGAAAGTCTAACAGAGAGTTGGAAAAAAAAAAAGTGAATTAAAATGTACTGTGCTGTTTGTATTTATGGAAATACCACATATCACAAACTTGTCATACAGACCTTTAATTTGTCTTTTATAACTCACCTTCTCTCTATAAATGCAATATAAGAAGGATTCTAAATGAATGAATAAATATATAAATAAGTATTTTATTTTCATTTGTGCAATAAGAACTACAAGAAAGAACATCAATCTGTGACCCAAAGTAATGACAATTGATGTGATCTCACTACTTTGCTTTTTAGGAAAATCCGAAGAGACTACCCCTCCAAAATCCTTATTCAGCTGTGTGCTGCATTGCTTCTGCTCAACTTAGTTTTCCTCCTCGATTCATGGATTGCTTTGTATGATACACGAGGCTTGTGTATTGCAGTTGCTGTATTTCTTCACTATTTTCTCTTGGTGTCCTTCACTTGGATGGGCCTAGAAGCTTTCCATATGTATCTTGCCCTCGTGAAGGTCTTTAATACCTATGTACGGAAATACATCCTTAAATTTTGCATTGTTGGTTGGGGTACGTATTTTATTATTTTTATTTTTTACTTTGGAAAGCTAAAAATTTTGGGGAATGCGATACTTACAAAAAGTGAAAATGAAAGGTCATTAAGTATGACTTGCCTGTCACTGACCACATGCTCATTATCAGTAAGTCTGGTCCCATATGTTCCACCTTCTGAGATATGGAACTTCTGCAGATTTCTTCAAATTGTAAGGTGAGAGATGGAGGCTTCTGCAGTGCAAATATAATAGACCCATTTTTGAATGTGCCCACTTTCGTTGCTGTCTTACAGACAGATGTTTCTGTTCGGAAAATAAATGCCATCATGTTAAAATGTGTTCTGTTTCTGACATAGCAACAAACCCCACCTAACTGATGAAGAGATTCTGGATCTGGTTTTCTTCTGTGACCCACTTAAGTAGACATGAGTGAAGCCGCTAAAATCAGTAGATTATGTTTCTTTAAACAGATTTCAATGGGAAGAAAATCAGAGTACTGTATTTGGTGTTTTAAAGTCTTTGTTGTCATATACATATCCGTGTAGATTAGCTTACTTTTTAAACAAAAGAACTGGATTACATCATACGATATTTGTTGCCTTCTTCAGAAAGGTTTAAAGCTAGCTGTGGAGCAAAGCATTGGTTTTTATGAGTTATTCTCCTTAAGGACAGTTTGAATGCCCCAATTTTTAGATCTATTTGGATGGCCATAGTCAACAGACATGTTGTAGTTTTCACAGAAAAATACGGTAGTTTCAAGTCATCTTAACACTCTCATTGTGTCTTCATTTTCACTTACATGTTTGCTCACAATCTTTCAGGGGTACCAGCAGTAGTTGTGGCCATTGTGTTGGCAGTGTCACCAGACAATTATGGACTTATATCAACTGGAACACTTTCAAACAACAGACCAGATGAATTGTAAGTAAAAGGATAGCTTTTTTTTCCTTTTTTTTTTTTCTTTTTCCTTTCTGAGTTCTATCAAATTGCTTTTCTTTGAAATAAACGTGGTGGAGATAAGAAAGCGGTGAGAGAGTTTTGAGACGGTGTGGGTGTGCAGTATGTCATATGCTTATTGACAGCTCTTGATGGGAATATTCCTACTCCTTGGCCAAAAAAACCCCAATCCCTTTACCAAGGAGGTAAAGATCATTTGCATTTATAAACAAATACAGCTTTATTTCATATTCACTATAGTTAATTTTTGTGACAAAAGCTGATAGATTTTGTTCTTGTGTTCTAGCTGCTGGATTAAAAGTAGAGTAGCCTTCTATATTACTGCTGTGGGATACTTCTGTGTGATATTCCTCATCAATATCAGCATGTTCATCGTTGTGCTGATCCAGCTCTGTCGCATCAAAAAGAAAAAACAGCTTGGTACTCAGAGAAAAACGAGTATTCAAGACCTTAGAAGTGTTGCTGGTCTCACATTTTTGTTGGGAATTACTTGGGGATTTGCCTTCTTTACGGTGAATGAGGTATTTACGTACCTCTTTACCATTTTCAACACTCTGCAAGGTAAGTTTATGCTCCATGTCTTAGCCGGTTGTGTACAATTAAAAAGGAAGTTTATTCAACAACAAATATGTAATACGTAATTTTGGTGCATTCTTTACTGTTAATTAAATTAGAGATTTTCTCTCTGCTTTTCTCTAATCATATATACTAATATGAAATTAATATAAGATATAATACATATATACTATGTATAATATAACTATTGTAATGGTGTATATGACAGGAAAGTAGTGTACTGTAGTAGTGTACAGATATTTATAATATCTGTAAATATTATAATTTTATGAATGTATGCACACCAGACAGCACTGGAAGTCAGTCTTTCTCTAGTCAATGGATTAATTGTAAATCCCCAGTTGCTGTAAGTGTTCACGTTAATGAAGTGAAAAACGTGTTATTTCTCAGCTTACCACTCCCAGGCGTGAGGTCAGACATTCAGCAGTGGGCCATTGCGAAAGGCAGAGCTGTAGCACCTCCATGTGAGCTGAGGATTATATTTAGTACCAAAGTAACCAAGTAGTACCAAGCTTGGGCTGCACAGCTCCATGTGCAGTGCACCAGAATGCCAAAGGCAGTTAAATGAAAGCAATGCAACATATGCATAGACCTTGTCACCTGCAGAGGCCTTCGTGATGCTGACTTCCAGTGCCCCAAACTCCCACACTGGCTATTTATCCGGGCGCTTGTGCTCTGAGGTGTCCCTTCTGCACCTCAAATGTCTTTGAGTAGAAAAAGTCTGTAGGCACATAGCTTGGCAAAGGCAGGTATGCTGATGCGCATACCCAAAAGCAGAGTTTTGGGCGCTGTAAAAAGCTTTCACATAAAACCTCAGGCACCTACAATATCCAAGATATCTCCATGTTCCTGATTTGTCATACTCTAGTTAGGATCCATACTGCTTAAATGGCACTTCAGCTGCTTAGATGACTGACTGGCTGGCTGGTTTGCCAGAGAGTAGAGCAATTAAATGGTAACACAATGTATATGCCTCTCTCCTACTTGATACACTGATTTCTATGAATTTTACTACTTGAAAGGTAACCCGTAGCTCCCCAGACCTTCTCTAAAGGATGGTGTGGACCTAACACAAGACTGTAGATTCCTTGTGGCTGCAGGGTAATATTATATGACCCTTAAGTTCTACTCTTACTCAAATTTAATACTGGGTAAATGCTGATACTAAAAGCAATAAAGGCAAGTAGATAGTATCAACCCAATTAACTTTATGCCAGTGTTCCAAAATAATATTTGAAAATGGAATAAAAGCGTTTGAGTAGAGGAACACTTAATTACCTTTAAAAATTTGTCCTGAAAGCCAAAGTTAAAGAAATGTAGTAAGTAACATAAAGATGTAAATTATCTCTTATAGTGGGATTTTCAAAAACACATATATGCTGAAATGGTTTTAAAAGCAGTGCGAACATAATGTGCATGTGAATCTCTTTGCCAGCCTGAACATTTAAATGTTCATTTTTTTCTTTCACTATTATGTGTGATACCTATCATGTAAGCACAAGGGGAAAATACTCTTAAGTGTTCAGAGTTATGAACTTTTTCACTGAAGAAAGGTGTCATTACTTTTGCTTGCAACTTAAAAGCAACAAACAAAAGAAAATTGTTTGCATATGATATACATTAAGACATTATTTATTAAGATGAAGCAAAAATCTGTTTTGGAACATTGTCTGGTATTTATCACTTTGCAGGGTTCTTCATTTTTATCTTCTATTGTGTAACAAAGGAAAATGTTCGTAAACAGTGGAGAAGATACCTTTGTTGTGGGAAATTCAGACTAGCTGAAAACTCTGGTAATTATGAAAACTTTATTACTTTTTTTTTTTTTTTTTTTACTTCTGAATGTTTGAGCTCAGTGTTAAGTCCCTAGCATTTTGTGTGCATATTTTATTAACATCCAATAAAACACATTGCTGTAGTTCCAGGCCTGACCTTTTACCTTAGATATAATAAACCTCTAAAACAATCCTCTTTAAAGTTTGCGGTTTATTCAATTCTTACCTGCTGTTGCATTAAGCTGTTAAGTGCAGCTGACTCTTCCTGGATCTGTAGGTATGTCTTTGCAGAAGACAACTGACTGTGATTAGGAACATTAGTAACATATGTTAGATCTCTTGAGTCACCTGCAGTTTGGTCAGTGACTTCAACAAAAGCAAGATGAAGAGTAGTTTCAACAACAAAAAAACCTATAAGCTGGTTTGTGGTACTGTTTTATTCAGTACTTATTATAAAGCAATGTACTTTTCATACACTTCAGTTCAGACGGTTGGCTGTACTTTAGTTACTGCCAGTCTTTGCTCTGCAGTCATAAATCATGACTGCTTGCTTGATTAAGAAAATCACAAAGAGAAAAAGCGTATATACAAGTAATTCTAGCCCTCAAGATTCATGAAATTCTTAAGAGAATATTTTTCTGACTGAATATTATTCTATAGTCCTGTGGGGAGAATTGGGAAAACCTTGCTGTTATTTTATTTCATTTGCATTATTAGCTATATTTTTATATTTTGCTTTTATGAGTTGCACTACTTTCTGTAACATGTATCTACCGTAGACTGGAGTAGAACTGCTACTAATGGTTTAAAGAAGCAGACTGTAAATCAAGGAGTATCCAGTTCTTCCAATTCCTTACAATCAAACAGTAACTCCACTAATTCTACAACACTGCTAATGAACAATGATTATTCAGTGCATGCAAATGGCAATGGTATGTATAACACAAAATAGTATTTCTCAAACTATTTTCCTTCTCTTTTTAAACAATGGCTTTATGCTTTGTTATGCTAATGTAAAGTGAATTACTGACCAAATATTATTCATAAATAGAGGATCAAAATATTCAGGATATCATCACAAATAATACCACACATGCATTTTAATGCTATGCAAAAGTTTTGAAATAACCATTTCTTCTACTCAGTATGAACTGCTGATTTATACATTGAATCATAGGTAGCATTCATGATTAGGACAATTACTGATCAAAAGCTGCTGTTAACATCTTTCTTGTCACCTAAAATATTACTATAAATTTTAAGCATGTTTTAAAATAGTTGATGTTTTAAACTTTATTAAAATAAACATTGGAGAAGAAAGAAAGGTAAGACAATCAGTAAAAATCATTTAGAAGTATGAAAGAAAATATGTATAAGGTAATGTGAGGAAGAAATTCTGCTAATGTTAATGGAAAACACGCATGGAAGCTTCTTAATGAGGAGAGAAGAGGAGAAAATGAAGACTGTAAGTGAAGAGACCCACTAAGAGACTCTTGGTGAAGAGACCACTGCTGAGAGGGATGCCTTGCTGCTAGCCACAAAGTAAGCATTAAAGCTGAACTGCTCTAAATCTCTTTATTTCTCCTGAGTACCTTTATGAATACTTTTCCCTAACAGAGATATATCTTTGTGTTGCAGGAAACAACTTTTCAGAAGTAAAACTCTCCCTCTTTCCCCTTCTAATGAAGTACTCTCCTCTGAACTGTCACCCTCTGCCTGGTTCCAGAGAATTGGAAAGGCGAGTGCATGTAGCACTCTAATCTGTGACCTGCCTCTACTGAGAAAATTAGATAGGAATCTTCACTGAATATACTCATTAAAAAGTGTAATTTTTGCAGCAGATGCAATCTAAAGCAAAGCATGGTTACTGCTACTGATTGGAGCTCTCAGTATGGACACTCAGTTTTCCAAAGAGAAAAGTAATTCTGTAATGTAGAAGAGCCTAAGTTGAGCAAACCTTACAGGAAATTAGCCCACTGTGCCTAGTGTATTTCTCCCAGTTGATCAAGTATTGAGGCTTAGAAGCCAAGCTACCAGCCACATTGTTTAGTATAAAGTTGTAGAACAAGAACAAGGATGTGTTGTCCTCATTTCCTGGCACACTGTCAGCTGGAAAACACAATAACCACCGAGATGCACAAAGTAAAAAGTATGGAATTGCTATGTGCTGCTTCTTTATGTCCTGTTCTCTATTTGGATATGTCAGATGTATAATGTAGAGAATTCTCATGGCTTCAAGAAATGTTCCTTTAATGGTATTTGGTCGTGCCCTAAATAGCTTTATAAACTAATTGAGCTTGTAGAATTAGTTCCTTTTTCTGTCATGCCCTTATAAAACCTCCTCTGTTTGCATACCATGTGCATACAATGGGATTATCATACTTTGTATCTAACAAATCATTCACAGAGAAAAAAACAAAGCAATAATTCTTACTGCTACAAATCAAGGCAATACTTATATAGGGAATTAATACCTTTTGAAGAGATACATTTTCAGTAACAAAAGCCTGCATGTCTACTTTAGAGCATTAATTACTCAAGCATTTATTATTATATAGTTACAGCTATTAATTATTGAGAATAATGATACAGAATTAATTATTCTAAAAAAAGATAACTCTTCTTCCTCCATTTGCCATGCTTATTCCATTGCACCATCCTGGCTACAGTAGCATTTAGACTACTTTGATTAACAGAAAGAAAACCTGCACAAATGTTTTGTTGAACTTGTGTTTTGCAGCAACTGAGTGGATGGTCCCATCATGGCTTTCCAGAACAAGTTGCTGTTGATTTTGGTAGTACTTTGAACAGGATGCAAAACTGATCATTTAAATAGTTGGCCAATCCTAACATTGGGTCATGTGCTCCTGTTCTGTCTAATACCAGGCTATAAAAATTCATGTTTTTTCCAAGTGATGAGGTTGTGCCCGTGTGAGGGTCTGTGTGTGTGTTGAACCAACAGCTTCACAGACGTGTGCATCTGACAGAACTTACAGTGCCGCAATATCCACCAAGGTCTCCATGATAACCCACCTCTAATCCATTTATATTTTATTGCATATAGTGAATGCTATGGACCCCGTACCACATCTTACATTCATATCAAAAGGGCTGCTTGATACAAACCAGTATAATTTGTTTGACCATAAGCTTCCTCCTTTTTAATGAGCTTCCAGGTCTTTAGAACTTTGAGGAGGAAGTCTATGCAGATGCTTGCGTAGACTTTGTCCTCCTGGGAAAACTCTTTTAAGACAATTCCTGACACTTAAACTCTCAAACACTCCCAGTCACTGTATCTGTGAGGAGCTGGACAAACGCCCCCAAAAGTAGCTGTCTGGTTAGATAGGTCAGGCTGCTGTTCAATAAGAACATAGGATCTTCTAATTTACTGTGCCTGATCCTCTGCTCTCACAGCTAGGAATCCACAATAGCACTGCAATATTGTAACAAAAAAGCATGCTGCCCGAAGAAGATACCCTTGTAAATGAGACCTATGTCATAAGTGTATTAAGCTGTAAACGCTTAGGGCTCACTGCTTCCATGGAAATGCCATTCCAGACAGAATTGAATGACTTGCCATGGTAAGTTTGGGACAGCCTGTTGCTTTGCTTGCCTAATGGATTGTGTATCTTGATCATTTCATAGCATACTAATGCTCCTTGTTTTCTGTTCTTCTCTGACAGGTTTTCATGTTTGGGAAGCTCCCTTTAGGCATCACATGGCTGAACCTGCAGATTCCAGCCTTGAGGAACAGAACTAACCTTTCTCAATTTGTTCACAGAATAGCCTTACCTCTCCTCTGATCCTGCCCTATAAGCAATAGGGCTTAGCTATTTTGAACATCTCTTCTAAAATCAATCAAATGCAATCAGGCAGGGGATGAAGCCCTTACAAATGTATAATTATAGTGTCAGCAAGGACATAATTTAAATTAACAAAGCTCTTCTGCTCATCTTACCCTGTTTGTATTTGTACTTGTTTTACTGCTTGATAGCCTTTTACCTTTAACTTCGTATTTAAAAGGTTTTGCATACTCTGGGGGGATTGCTTCCTTTTTGCAAGTCCAGTGGCAACTCAATAGTTTAGCATGTGATTGTAACTTCTTTTTTTTTGACAGATATCTCTGCAAACCCACTGTTAGACTCTCATTCTGAGATATTCAAGTTTACTCATATGCATTGTATTTTTGAAATGAAAGTAAACTTTGTCAGCTAGACACACATATTCAGATTTCTTATTTAAAAAATGCTGGGTCTCACTCCAAAGTAAAACTTGCAAAGTTTTGATATAGCTCAGGCACTGTGGTCTGTTTGAATCAGTAAGAACACTGTGGAAAGGTGTCCAGTCTGCCTAGAATGAGGTATTAATAACTAGAGGAACTGGCTGAGTAGACTGATCCCTAAACCTGTATGGTTGAGGGCTCTGCCCCAAGCAAGAAGATGGAAGTCAAGCTCAGTCTCTGCAGAAGCCTTTCTGCAGGAGGGATAAAGTGAAGAGGAGGGAGGGTCACCCAAGACTGCGCTTCTGGTAACTGCAAAAGAAAGTTAAAGATGATCCTTTAATGGACTTTTGCCCATCTTGGAGGGGTTGTTCACAAGGCTGAAGTCATGAGAGAGGGTAAAGGGGAGGGCAGACCCATAGCAGGATTCTGCTGCAGGATACCCCAAATATTTCATGGACTGAATCAGGTCTACTACAGGGAGGATCAGCTTTCTGTCCTTGTAAAGATGTCTTCTTCCACTACGTACAACTTTCCTACCAGTATTTTGGATCTTCCTGGAAGCATAAACTGCAAACAGTTCTACTGTCTGTCTCTCCAGCAATTTTTACATTAGTGGAGTCAGTGGAAACACTTACCATGTTTATGGGACTTTTTTTAAAATGCTGTTTCTAGTATAAGTGACAGGCCTGCACCTGTGTCTATGAACTCATTTCTTGCTAGTGTTTAACAAAATTAATCTCTTTCCCTCTCTACAATAATCTTAGTTCTGGTTGTTGTTTTGCTATTATGATGCTCCTTGCCAAGTTACCTCCCGCAGTCCTAGATGGCAGGAATGTTTATTAACACAGTTCCTGTGGTTTCCTAATAAAATGCACAGATAAATGTTTAATTATATATATTCTGTTTTCTTTTGATTTAAAATATAGTAGTTTTAAAGTATTAATGAACTCTGAAAATCAGTTGTGAATGCAGTATGTAACAACTCTTAAAAGACATAGGTATTAGATATTTATATTATATATCAGTATCCTGGCAGATATTTTAAAATGACCTATTTTACAAAAGAAAAAAAAAAGAAAATGCATTTACAAGCATTTGCACAAATATTAACAATAAAAAGTGTTAGTTCTCAAGAATGATATCTAGCGTGTGATGCATGGAGATATGGGATATGAGTAATTTAAGTATTTTAGGAGCTGATATTCCATTTCTTTAACAGCCTGTGGTCAGCAGTGGTATTACCTGTGTTCACTGCAGATTCACCAAAATAGGGAAGATGCCCAATCCAACAAGCACTAGATCTAGGGAATGCTCTAATTATCATCTAGGAAAATAAATGCTGCAAGTTTAGTGCATGCCCAAGGAAGAAAATGTTCTCCAGCACGTTTCAGACGCAAGGCAATCCTGAAAGCATTTTTAACTTAACTTTAATGCAAAACTAGAAAGTCAAGTATTTGGCAGCTTAAATAATAAGATTTACTCCAAGTCAAAGTCTCTTGAATTCAGAGAAATGTGACCTTCACTGTTGAGAATAAAAGATGCAATCTTATCATGTGTACAGTGTGTTATCTCCCAAGTCTCCTACTGCTTTCCTACAGAAAATCCATTTTGAAATTGTTACAGGAATAGAAGTAGAGTGTATATACTGTATATACTGACTGCAAAAGCATGTAGGACTCAGTTCTGAACTTTCTGATAGGGGATGCATTTTTGTTTCTGCAGGCCATCTTTCCAGTGAGAAGAATGGTGTTTCTTTCATTGTACAGAATGGCGATGTGTGTCTCCATGACTTCTCAGGCAAACAAGTTGCACTTCAAGAAAAGGATGATACAGGCAGTCAAAAAAGCCGAATCTCACTCAGAAGGACTTCAAGGAGGGGAAGCCTAACTTTTATTGAGAAAATGTGATTTCCTTTTAAGCAGTACGTTGTTCTACAATGAAGTACAGATTTTAACGGTTCTACATAATGTGAGAAAAACAGAAATTGATTTTATTTAATAGACATTACTTCAAGGCAGCCATGTAATGGATTGACAAGGACAATAGCAAAGAAAAGAAAAGAGAGAAAATAAAAGAAAATAAAAGTAAAGGAAGCTACTATTTAACAAGGTACTTCAGATCTTGAATTACAGCTGGCGCATTTCTATTTCGATTCTTCATTGAAGGGTTTTGGGGGTAAGTTTTTTTTACATGTAAAGGAAAGTTTTGTTTAGACTTTTTTCAGTACAACTGAGTTATTTTATCTGGATATAGTACATTGTAGTATTGTATAAATGTAGGAAATTACAGCCTATGCATACAAACAATGTTATCTTTAAAAGTGTTTAGCTACACTCTCTCCTTCAACTTTTTGTAGATTATAGTTACAGACTCTGTAGTGCTGTATATAAGCAAAAAGATATCTACCTTTAAGCATCTTAATGGTACTTTTATATTTATTTCTTGTAATATAAATTTAAATATTCCTTTGTATAGAAAAGTAATTGGTATTTTGTTTTAACTTTTATTGTAGTTTGCAGGTGCCTTTAATTGAAATAATTAACCTTGATACAGAAGCTAATTTGTTCAGTAAGTGAAATCACTGACAGTGGTTTAAATATGTTCACTAGATACAGAACTGTAAGTATGAACATGATCAGTCTTGAACTTGAGTGGCCTCTTACTGAAATATGGAGGGATGGAGGCTGGGTATCGTCAAAGCAGAGTGCCAAGAGTGAGGAATGATGAATAAAGTAGACATAAGGTTATAAGATACACCTAAGTAATGACAGTAGCTTGGCTAAGTCAATGGAAACTTTTGCCATTGATTTCAGCAAGGTCAGTATTTTATCCTGAGTAGTTGTTACAGAGATTAAACACACTGCTGTTTCTCATCTGCAGTGATTAGCTAGAGTAGTGTTATTTTTTAAAGAGAATAAATTACAGGAAATAAAGGCTGGCTGCTATATCTAGTAGCCAAGCAAATTTTTGGTTTTGTTTTATGGTTGCTTTTTTTTAAGGGGCAGCTCATGAGCATTAACGAATATTTCCACTTGTACTTTGGCCATCCAAATTCTGAGGCCCTGGTTCAGTAAATTCCCAAAGCAAAATTTCCTTCTCTTTGTGGAGTTTGCCTCAAAAAGGAGAGCTGGATTTTGGCTCTTCATGCACAACAGCTGAAAGCAGGTGGAGCCCATAGGACGTTGTGAGATTCTTCCTGGACAGAAGTGAGCTTTGGGACAGGGGGGAGCACTGGTCACGCACGGCCCTGACACAATCGGACAGGCCTCGACACGATTTCTCTCCCTGTGGTCTTAGGTGAAGACTGAACGCTCCCAGGGCTCGTACATATGGGAGCAAGAGCTAGAACAAGAGCTAGAACAGCCTGCAGCATGCCAAACCCTGCAGAGGGGATTGTTTGAGGGATTATTTGAGGCAGACACATGCTGGATGGTAGCAAGTGCTTGGCTTTCCCAGAGGACTCAGCAGGGAGTCCTGGAAACTTTCTGCTCATCAGAAAGCATCAGTTAAACGCCTGCGGGCTGGGGCTCTCCTGTAGTTTGACTACTGAACCTCCAAAGCACTCAAAGCCTTTTGTGGTTTTGTATGTAACGTGTGGTTCCTTTGGTCACCTATGTCTGACTCCTCTGAGAACACTTTTAAAGTGAGAATTTCAAGCATTTGTTGCGTTTATCCACAAGGTTTTAGCTACGCGTTAAATACGATGGTATTGGAATGGAAGTAGTTGGAGTGCCTTTCTGTGAATGCTTTAACTTTTTGGCTAATTGCCTTTGCACTGTTTCTTGTAAATTTATTTAATGTTCTTGTATTTATATTTTCAGTTGTAAAAATAATAAATTTATAGCAAGAATAACACATGAGATATATAATGTTCTCATTTCAGTATGTGTGTTGTTATAGGGGACTGTTTTGCAATCAATCCTTGAGGTGATAAGGACCAGAGAATGTTTTCTCTTGGAGATAATGTGGACCTGGCCCTTGCATTTATTCTTTTCCCACATCATACTGCGTCTTTCATGGCTCTAGCAACAGTGTTTAGAGCAGAAAGAAGTTTGACATAATTATGTCCAGCCAGGGCTTGCCCTGAAGCCTGTGGAGGGTTTTCCACAAGACTACCCGGAAAAAAAGCGCGTAGCTGAGTTTGGCTCCAGTATATTCCATTCTGGCCAAACTGCTTGCAGCCTTCCTTTATTTTTATTTTTGCACCCCATCACATTTTTATATATAATTGAATAATATTTATATATATAATTGAATATATATTAAATATATATATATTCAATTTATCCCCAGGGGAAAGGAGCCTTTTCTTACTTTACTGCTCACACCTTAAAGTAAAATTTGCACACCCCGAATATGATATTATTTTATCTGACTGAATGGTTACCATCATAAACCATGGTTTTATAGTAGATTTTCATCTGAATTATCTCAACCCCTTCCTAAAGAATGTATTTTTAAAGTCTGTGATTAAAAAAGTTGGCATGATGCGACTGACATGACTTTGTATTGGACTTGCTTCCAGTCCCTGGTAGTTCATTTACAGCCTAGCAAACCTAAGTTACATTATAGTGTGAAGAACACATATCCTCTGTGGACTGCAAATTCCCAGTTTCCTCAGGGCAGCCCTGAACCCAGTGAGGGCTGCAAGCCCTTGCCAGACGAGTGAGTAAAACTGAGCGCAACCATCAGCCGGCGGTTGCAGCGGTACCTCCGGGATGTCTCTACGTCCCTGTAGACCAACCGCAGCCCGTGGGGTCCTGCAGCACCACCCTGCTCTGCAGATCTGTGCCCTGAGCCCGTGCGCCCTTCTCCCTTGACTTCCTTCAGGACAAAACGCAGTGCCCTGAGGCAGTGAGCACCAGTGAGTGCTGCGGGAGGGAGCAGCCCTCTCTGGGGCCTTCCCCGACCTGTCAGCAGGCGCGTTCGGGTGGATGGGGGTTAAGGAACCCCAAGGACTGCCCTTTGCCCAGTCCGGCTGCATGGGAACGCTTTCCTAGAGCCACAGCGGAAGGAAGGGTCGCTCCTTTGGCCGGCTCTCTGTGCTGGCTGCCAGCTTCACAGTTAATGAGGTCATCGTGTCAAACAAACAAAAACACGGAACAAATAAACCTTCCTTAATAATGTAATTTCATGTGGAGAGAGAGAGAAAAAGTGCTTCCCAAAGACCTTGTGTGACCTCCAATCTACAGTTGTTTTTCCCCCTGTTGCCAGGATTGAAAGGATTCCCGAAAATTGAGCAGCCCTGGGTTACACGCGCGCCTCGTGCTCTCTGAGCAAGTCTTCGCCGCGTTTCTCAGCGCTGCTTCTCCCCGCCCGGCTTCCCCCGGTGCTCCCGCCACAGGCACCTGCACGCGGAGCTGCCTGCGGTCGCACGCGCCGCGGGTCAGCAGCGGCCTTCCCGTTAGCCCCTACCCAGCGCCAGGAGCTCCTTCGGCACCCTGTTCCTTGAATCAAGTTAGGAGTTGATAGGTGAAGGCACCTGATAAAATACGGCATATTTTTTTCAGATTTTTTTTTCCCCAGAATGAAATTACGCCTCTCAGTGGATGCCCCGGCCTTTGCGTTTGATCCTTCCCGGGGATTTATAAACCCGCCCGTGTCCGTTTCCCTCCCGCGGCGCTGGGGCCGGCCCCGCGGCGGCTCCGCCTCGCGCCCTCCGCGGAGGAGGGCAGGAGGGCGGGAGAGCAGGAGGGAGGCGCCGCCGCCGCCGCCATCTCCGCTGCCGGGCGGGGCGCCGGCTTGG
>VWPW01003971.1:0-31521 GCA_013389825.1 Crypturellus undulatus | reverse complement strand
CGATGCGGAGCCGCAGCAACTCGGGCGTGCGGCTGGACGGCTACGCGCGCCTCGTGCAGCGGACCATCCTGCGGCACCAGGTGCGCACCGCACCGCGCCGGGCCCGGCCGGGCCGCGCGGGGACAGCGGGGAGAGGGGGGCTGAGGTCGCTGTGGGGAGCTGGGTGTCCCTGGGGGCTATGGGTCACTGTGCGGAGATGAGATCCTTGGGGTCTCCGGGGAGCTGTGGGTCACTGTGAGGAGCAGTGTGATTGTGGGGAGCTGCACATCTTTTGGGGGGCTATGGGGTGCCCTGAGGAGGCAGTGGGGAGCTGCTTGTTTGGGGAGGTGAGAGGCAGGGGAGATTGTGTGGGGTCTGCAGGAGCTGCGTGGCCGTGGGGAGCCGTCAGGGCTCATAGTGGCCATGCCACCTGCCCCACGAGGGAGACTGCTCACGGAGCCCAGGGATGCGGCAGGAAAGCGGTTTGGCTGCGGAGGGGCTTGTGGCCTGGTTATGCAGTCCCCGTGTAGCCGTGAGTGCCGCCCGGTCGCGCAGAGCGCGAGGAGGCAGCGGGAAGCGCTCAGCTCCTGTGTCAGGCAGCAGGGTGAACTGGAGCATTGCGGGCTCCTCAGGGATGCCTGGTCATAGCCGGTTACTTAAGGATGTGCAAAAAGGCGTGTGGAAACGGAGCAAGCCTGAGCACGAAAGTCATAGTGTTGTTTATAAAACACTCTTTTGTGGTCACGTTTTTTTATATAGGTGCAGGCACACGTGCACACACACACACACACACACACTGTGTCCTTGTGCCACTGCTAAGCCCCAGCAGCACAGAGCTACGGAGCGATGCCTGTGGAATATGTGTCCGTCAACGTCACCTCTTGGAAGGATTGAACCTAAAATAGAGCTGGGCTCGTGGTGACCAGCAGGCACCATTTGTCCTGTACGTGTGCGCGGCGCTGCACGTCTGACAGTCTCGTGTGTGCCGTGCCGGTGTAACTGTGCTGATTGCAGTACTGGTTTAGATGGAATGAGTTATCTCGGTGTTGGTCTGGCTGCTTTTCTGATAGTGCCGCTTGGATATGTAAACAGTAAAAAAATGAAGGTGTCGGGACTGGCAGGCCAAAAATGTGACCTACTGAATATTTTGGCAGTGCCCATGCGTAAACATGCAGTAGCTCAGTGCTCAGTGCTTTGTGTGTCTGCCTCACCTGGAGAGGTCTGGAGGACAGTAATAGTTCAACAGGGAAAGATGAGAGCAACTTTGTGGTGTTTTTCTTTTTTATTCCTTTTTCTTTTTTTTTTTCGCTGCATGAATCAGTTCCCAAACAAACTTACTATTGAAAGTTACAAGAAACTAGAAACTGCAAAGAAATGAAAGAAAAGGTTAGGACTCGAATCTGCTTCAGTCAAAAAGAATTTTGTCCGTGGCTGTGGTGGACACAAACTCTGCATGTTTGAGGGCTGAAGTTTTTGTGTGAGTTGTTGTAAACCCATTAGAAACAAATGCAAGGACACGGAAGTGGTGGGAGGAGATGTGTTTTGTGCTCTCACTGTGCTGGGGTGTGGGAGATGCCTCGAGTTGTGCCTCTGCCTTTAGTCCACGGACGACCTTGCACGAGTTACTTGGGCTTGCCCCGCTCCAGGATGCGGCCGCTGGTGGCCTCTCCATCAGAGGTGGTGCTCTCCATCAGAGCAGAGATGGGGCCTCTAGCATCCAGAGAGGGAACGTGCTTCGTAAAAGCTATATGTTAATGACATTAATATTAAACACTGACAAAAAGGGTAACTTAATGGCAACATATGCGCTTATACCAGTGACCCATAATTTTGTAGCTGCCGGTTGCTGTACTTGTATGCGTGTTCACGACTCAAGGCCGCCTTTTCCATTAAGCGCTCAATGCAGGGAAGAGATTTTGTGAGGTAAACAGCAGCGGGGGGATGAAGGGAAGGAAATAAGTAACTTTTATTGTGGAAAGCAGGTCACGGATAGCTGTCCCTCTCTCAGGATGAGGATAGTGTGTTTGATTTGTGAGCCCTAAGCTCTGGGCCTGTTTTTCAGTAGGCGTGTGTGCTCCTACCCCTAACAGGCCATCGCACGATACTGTATTTAAACAATAACACTAGTACTGATCATACCCAGTCAGTCTGGGTATCCTGGCAGCCTGTCACCAGAACCACTGTTCAAATGTGCAGTGCAAAGCCTTGGAATTTTTAGTTGAAATCTCTTCCTACTTAAAACTTTAGTAAAAATAACTACAGAAGAAAGAGCATGTATCAGAAATGAATGACTGTAAAGGTATTTTTCTATATTGTATCCCTTTTTATTATTGGAATCTTTGGACCTTGTCAAACCAGCTTTGACCACTGCTGTTTGCCTGCTTCACTAAGGTTTGGTCTTTCAGCCACTGAAATTGGCTGTAAAGGCTAAATTTGACTGAAAGCTCTTTTGGCCTTTTGCCTCTCTACTTCTTTTTTTTCCCTCTGTTAATGAAAAATACATAGCTGATAAAGATGCTCTTACAATGAATGGTAATGAGCTCAGGGGAATTAATAATGAAATGAAAAATTTAAGAGTAATGAAGTATTTGGGTTGCAGGAGACTGCTTAGTGTTCTGGTTTTCAGACAACATTGATATAAAGCACCACAGAAATTTGTCTTTTGGTACATTTTATAGCAGAGGCTATAAAAAGACTTTCATGGAAAATGCATAAACCAAGTAGGATATATAAACAGAAATAGTTCTTTACATTTCTGAGAAGGGAAGTAGTGCTGCTTTTTACTTCCTTGAGCTTATGCCACAGACCAGTTATGTAGAGAAGAATAGATCCCAGACTTGGTGACTTTCTAATTTTAACTCAATACTCTGCTTTCCTTAGATGTGGAATTTACATTCAACTTTCTTCAGATTCCCCTCAGTAACTTAGCTAACACCTTAGTAACAGTAGCTAACCATCCTACATGGAAAAGGATGTGCAGTAAGCCCAGTAGCCTGATGCGTTAAAAGCAGTTTGATTTTCAGGATTTTGGGAAACAAGGATTTGACTTTATTACCAAATCGTGCGTAGCCACAGCATGCACTGGGTGTGATATCGTCTCTGGCTNTAACTTAGCTAACACCTTAATAACAGTAGCTAACCATCCTACATGGAAAAGGATGTGCAGTAAGCCTGATGCGTTAAAAGCAGTTTTGATTTTCAGGATTTTGGGAAACAAAGATTTGACTTTATTACCAAATCGTGCGCAGCCAAGGCATGCACTGGGTGTGATATCATCTCTGGCTCTCTATTTTGGATTTGTTACAAAGGATATGGGCATGGAGAGCCCTGCTGTGGGTTAATAGCGTAGTAACCCGTGTGCTCCTGTTGGTTTTGCCGTTGTTAGAACCCCGTCACGGGGCTGCTCTCGGCCAGCACGCACCACAAGGATGCCTGGGTGCGGGACAACATCTACAGCATCCTGGCCGTGTGGGGCCTGGGCATGGCCTATCGGAAGAACGCGGACCGCGACGAGGACAAGGCCAAAGCCTATGAACTCGAGCAGGTACGGCAAAATTCTGCATAAACCTCTGCTTCATAAACCTCTGCTTCATTTATTTCTTCCCATAAGGTGGCAGCTCTGCATGGTGTGCTTGCGTTGCTGTCATGCTTGGGAGGTGACGGGGCTTTCCGTACGCGTGTCCCAGGGTGGAAAGCATCTGCTTCATTCCTTGGAGACTGGTGTCTGTGCGCAATGTTGTGTCCAGCGCTCCCAGCAACTTTCCAAGAAGAGAGTAAGATTCTGAATTTAGGGCTGGAGAGCTGAGTGACAGAGAAGCCAGCAACTGAATTGAAATAGACAAATCTCCAAACCAACTTGAATGAGTCAAAATTTCATTGGGTGTTTGATTAGTGAAAATCAGGCTTCCAAGATATTTTGTGCCTGAATTTACAAGCCTTTGATTAAATCTTGGCATCTCACTTAAGGTATCTTGTGGAAGAGAAAATCAGGTTTAGGATGTTTGAATACTGAGCTAGCAATTTCCAGGGAAGAACGGTTCAGCAGTTAAAAAGAAATATCCCATTTAAAGTAGCAGTCTTTGGAACATGAGCCTGAGTAGTCCCTTGAAAGTCATACATGGTTACAGCAGTGACCATGACCGGAGAAGACAAAACCTCCACACTGTTGTTAAGCCCAAGCGATAGAGAATGGGAGGGGAGGTGCCAGGCACAGATAAGTGTTAAATTCTGTAATCCCTAGTGATATTTCTATACAGTCAGGAAAGTGGATGTTAGAAGTCTACGTGTGGGGAAAGAAGGGGAGGTGAATTAAATGAAGAGTGGGAGAATCCGTTTCCACCCTGCTAAAGGCTTCCTGCCTCACCTGCGTGGAAGGGGTGGTGCTAGATAGGCAAGTTTGCTGAAAACTTAGGCAGTTTTTGGCACAGCTTTGAAGTTTTTTTGCTTTAGTTTTGAAGGCATCGGGTAAGTCTTAGATGTGTATTCCTCAAGCCACTGTAATCTGTGGTGACAGAAGAACCCTGATGTGGTTTGCATGATCACGTTCTGAAGCCATAATAGCTTTTGGATAAAGAGGTGGGTTTAATTTCTTATTTTAAGGCAAAATCCAGTGCTTCTCTTTATAAAGCTCCTTTACAGATTCCCTCTGCTTGCTTTTGTACTTTACCAAGAGGTGAAAAACTTCCACAGGTTGCCTAGGTCTGTTATTCTAAAAAAAATCGTTGGTATTAATGTTACTTCCTTAGCCAGATAAAAAGATCACAGAGGATTGTTCAGCTGTTTATAGATGGCCCTTGTCCTGCTTGACATGGGTGTGGGAATAAAAATCCACCAGTATATTGTAATCCCGTAGAAAATCAAAGAATTAGATCAAGATCTTGAATTCTTTCAAACTGCTAATTAATTCTGAGAGGTAAGCAGCACTACACTCCTTCCCCAAAAAAGCACCACACGTGCCAAGGAAAAAAAATGTGTTTGTAAAGTTGGGATTAGAGGGAAAAATCATCTTGGACAAGTATGCATTTATACATTTGCCGGACATTAATGTGGGGGGGATGAACTTTGCTGTTCTCAATTGTCTGGAATAGCTGATGTGGGAATGTCACTCATCTGTTTTGTTCCTGCAGAACGTGGTGAAGCTGATGCGGGGACTCCTACAGTGCATGATGAGACAGGTAATGACAGAAACCCGTAGCATTTGTTGCTTTTAGCACAAGGTTAGATCCAGTTCTGTAGCTGCAACTGGTAGATCAAGGGAGAGAATGAGAATTTTCTGCAAAACATGTCAAATATGTGTTGTGTTTACAGAATATTTCTTTTGAAGCAGATTGGAGGATGGGAGGGAGAATTTATACAGTGACTTTTTGGCACCCCAAAAAGGGGAATATATCAAAGTGATGTAGGGATTCTGTAAAAATTCTGTAGTCTCCCTTAGCAAAGCAGTGATCTCAGCTGCGCCTTTTAAAGATCATGCAATTTGCATTGCATTTTGCATTTTTTGCCTTTAAAAATTGATTTTCACCAAGATGCACAGCTAATCTTAGTTAAAGCTCATTCTTTTTTCATAAAATGTCCATTTAGTCTAAGGGTCAAGATGTGTGGGTTTTTTTTTTTTTTTTTTGACTTTGACTTTGATCCATCAAATCATACAGATGTGATGCAATAAAAATTAGAACCTCAAGTTTCTTTTAAGAGAAAAATCTCTGTTGTGAAATTGTTTGTGACTGAAGAGTTTCTTCCTAGGATTTTCAGATTTAAAATTCGTGCTGTTTTTAGGTAGATAAGGTAGAGAAGTTCAAACACACACAGAGTACCAAGGACTGCCTGCACGCCAAGTATAACTCTGCTACCTGCGCCACAGTGGTCGGGGATGACCAGTGGGGGCATCTACAAGTAGATGCAACATCCCTTTACCTGCTCTTCTTGGCACAGATGACTGCATCAGGTAAGCAGAAGATATTTTGGCCTTGACTGCTCTTGCAGTCTTCTTTCATTTAGAAAGGAGAAAAAAAAATTTAACTAGCTTCAAAGATTTTTGGCATAGCTATTACTATAGAAGGAAATAGTATTTATGCAGGAAAGAGATGTGACTTAGTTAGGACTTCAGATTTATAATAATTTCCCTGGCAGTGCATAATGTTTGTTGGCATACGAATACCTGAGGCATTCAGAGCTGTAACAGAGAAGAGTTTTGTATTTGAAGACTGCAAGCTATGCTGATGTCCTGTCTTCTTTAGAGAGTGACTGCATCAAGTCAGGTGTTCTCCTCCCATTTGCATCCTTTTCTTTTTTCCTTAGCAATGTTTTATTTTGATGCTCTTCACAACTGTGCTCTGAGGATATGGCTCTGCTTTTGTTCCCTCCTTGCTTTTCTGTCCTTGGAGTCCCTCACGTTTGAGTGCGTGGGTGGCAGAGCGCACGTGTGACTTCCAAAGCTGTTGGAAGAGGGGTTGCTGCTGGAATTGGGCTGTTCTCTTTCTGGGACCCAGAGCTGGCTCACACATTACTGCTGTGTACCCCCTATGCCTGCACGTCACCCTCACAGGGTTTTTTGAGGGCAGGGTTGGTCTTTGAAAAAACGACCAAAAAAAAAAAAAAAAGAATGGGTATCATCTGAAGTGTTGATGCTTGCTGCCTCTTCTTCTGAAATCACTGGCAATTTTTCCATTGTCCATTCAACGGACAGTAGTTGCCAGCAAATAAGCTAAAAGTCTGAAACTCACCGAGGAGTATTTGTTTTGTTTTGTTTTTAGCACTATTTAATTAATTTCTTTCCCACTTTCAATCAGGGTTGCGTATCATCTTCACCCTTGATGAAGTTACCTTCATACAGAATCTTGTATTTTATATAGAAGCTGCCTACAAAGTTGCTGTAAGTAATTACTTATATGCAGATGGTTTGAATACTCATTTGATGTGAGCCAAAAATGTTTTAGTAGTGGAGAAGAAAAACATGGGTGACCTCTATGATGAGAGGTTGTCAGAATCTCTTGGTGCATTATACTGTGAGCATGGTCTTTGGAAAAGGTGGGAGGGCTCTGGAGCGATTTGCTGCTACCTGGATGGAAGTATGTTTATTCTGTCATACTAATAGCTTGCAGAATAGGTCTGAACTTTATTTTTCATTGTTCATATGTTCACTAAAATTTCATGCACCTTTCAAAAAAGAAGAAAGAAAAAAAAGCAAAATGGTAATAAATGTGTCTTTTGTGGGGTCAAGGATTTTGTACTGGTCTGTAAAGAAAATAGTTTGTGATTGTAGATCTGATCCTGCTGGAGCACATTTCTATGTTCTCTATAAACATTAGGAAGGCCTTTCCCAAGCCTGGTGCACGTGTGCGTGTGGTAGGGAATGGTCTTGCTTATTTTGGGTTGTTTAACCTAACTTGATACAGGGTTCTGTTTCTGTTGTTGGTCTGTGGAGGGGAGGTAGAAGGGGTTGTTTTCTGTATGTAACATCGTTTTCTTTCTTGATGTTGTTGCAGGATTATGGAATGTGGGAGCGTGGTGATAAGACGAACCAGGGAATCCCTGAACTGAACGCAAGCTCTGTAGGCATGGCCAAAGTGAGAATATCTTACTGACTGCTGCTTGGGGACTGTTGCATTGTGCTGAGTAGAGATAACACATTTGACAGTGGTCTTCCCTTACGGGGAAGTCTTCTTGGCCATTATGATAGTAAACTGATTGTAGCAGAATTTGTGTGTATATGAGTATTTGGCATAAAATCTTTGTATTTAGCTTAAAATCTTTATGGTAATGGCCTGCTTTAAAGTACCTCAATAGGGTTTAACTTTTTTTTTTTTTTTTTAGAGGCTTCTGTTTGGCTCCTCTGTCTCACAGCAAAAGGTCATAGGGATATTAAAGGAAGGTTAAAAGGCGGTAAATGTAACATGTAGACACTGTGTAAAAAGTCATTGGCAATTAATTGAGGTCAAAAGCTTAGTTGCATTTCAGCAGGATCTTGTATGTGTCTGTAAGAGGGAGAAACCTGCTGGTCTTGGCTGTCATTCAGTCCAGCAGCAGTGGGGCAGGTTCTGTGAGGGAAGCTGCCCTGTAGCTGTCTGGTACGAGGCTGAGAATAATCAGTGTGCTTCTCAGTGTGCCCCCCCATACCCTGCCCTGAAGACCCACCTGCAGAGATAAAAATGGATACTTTTTTTTTCTTAACCTATTTCAGGAATTCTCCCATATTTGTTTGTGTTGCTGCTAATAAACCGATGTTTGTATTGGAAGAAGAAAAATACCCTTGCCTCTCTGCAGAGAGATGAGGCCAGCTTTGCAATGCTCTACTTCATCGGAGAGTTGCATTGCAAAAATTGTGGAATGAAAATGGACAAGGAGCTGCAGTCAGTGCTGCTCCAGAGGTTGTGCACCTCTGTGAATATAATTTTCAGGTGAAAGATCTGCTAGCCTGACTGTGGCAGTCCAACCTTTACTGTCTTGCAGCCATATTCTCTGCAGGGCAATGCTCCCCACGTCAGCAAAGCTGGGGTTTTGTAGCCTCCTAGGTTAACATGGAAGTTCTCAGCTACAGTTAATGAGTGGCCTGCTAGTGCCTTCTCTAGGCCAACCCATTATGGCCAAGTTGTGCGAGATGTCCTGATGCATCTTTTGGTATGGAGCTTGATGTTTCTCAGCTAGCTAGTTAGGGGTGGAGAGGGCAGACACCTCTCTCGCTCGTGAAACAGTAGGGTCAGTAGAGACAGAAATGGTAAAGTGCTTTCTATCCTGTGAACCAATCTCCTTGGCTCCTGGGTCATGTTGTACAAGACATCCTTTTTGGACAGACCTTTGGGTACGAGCAGTGAGAGTAAACCCAAGTGAAAGATTAATGTGGAATATGAGGCAGGAGAAGCTTTTAGTAGTAAGCTTTTCAACACTGGGATTTCTCAGCAGAAGTTTTGTCTGACACTGCTTTGCACTATGTTTAAATTGTAAGAAGTCTCACCAGAACATCCTGTATTCCATTACAGCAAAATGAGAATTAAAAAGAGAATTATGACTTACTTTACTTTTTTTTAAGGCCATTTTCCCATAAAAGATGTTTTTTAAAATTATCAAAATATCTGTGGAGCAAACTTCTCTCTCTGTTTTGTCTTGGAAGGAAAATAGGGTTTAGGTTCTAGGGTGTGTGCTCAGTTTAAAAGGTATTTTTGTTTGTTTTTTTGAAGGCAGCTTTGGAAGCAATTGATGAACTAGATCTTTTTGGAGCTCATGGAGGGCACAAATCTGTGATTCATGTTCTTCCTGATGAAGTAGAACATTGTCAGGTAAAAAAAGTCTTTCCTTTGTTAAAAGAAAATCCAGTGTCCTTCCCATTTTGTTCAGAAATGAAATATTGATTGGTTAAACAAAAAACACAGCGTAAAGATGACCTAAGACTAGGTTACACTGGTCACCCTGTTTATAATAGTTCTCCCAAAAATAAGTGGCTTGAAGCATTCTCCTATTAATTCACTTGCAAGTAATTACCCAGTGAGTTTCAAGTCACTTTGCGAATGGCGTGCTCTGCTGACAGTCACTTGAACAAGATAAACTGTTCTACATTTATGTTTTTTTTATTCTTTCATTCAGTCCATTCTATATTCAATGCTACCAAGGGCATCCACGTCAAAGGAGATTGATGCTGGCCTTCTCTCCGTTATTTCTTACCCAGCTTTTGCAGTAGAGGATATAAACCTTGTTAATATAACCAAGAGTGAAATCATATCCAAATTGCAGGTAAGAATTTCCTTTATTTTTCCCAAGGGAATGAGTAGGCCGAACCTCCCTGTCCTGAATGAAAATCCAAATTGAAAAAGCGTTGCCAGGTTAGGTGGGTCAGTGTCTGGAAAAGAGGGAGGAAAATCCCTAAGTGACACTGAAAACTCAAAGTACATTTGTAGTTAAGGGTCAGTCTGTGAGGAAGAACCATATGAGAAGTTTCAGTAATTTGTCTCTTTTTACAGGGCCGTTACGGTTGCTGTCGCTTCCTCCGGGATGGTTACAAGACACCCAAAGAGGTACTGCTTTGGTCTGTTTTCAAGAGAAGTTTTGAGGAATTTAATATGTCTCTGTTACGATAAGGGGTGAAGTTCTGTACTACTGTTAAGATCTTAGTGGATCTGGTGGTAATCCAAGTGTCCACCCTGGGAATGACTCATGTCTAATGGAGAGCAAGGACTGGAAAAACTAACTGCAGAACTTAACGCAGAGTTCCATTAGAAATGAACCCCCTACCAGGCAAGCTGATGGTGCCTAAGGGGAAATGGTGTCTCTGGGGCATCCCTGGATATCTTTGAATGAGGCAGAGCTAAGATGGTTTGGGTGACACTTAGATTCTGAAACTGGGGAGGTTTGATTTTTGTAGAGAATGGAAGAAGTCAATTGAGACTGAATGTGAATCAGAAGTCAAACTCCTGCATGAAGGTTTTTTTTACTATGTGTTTTTGTTTGTTTGTTTTAGTTATTTGTGTAAAATTCCCCTGTGTATGGAATACAAGTAGAACTGTGAGTAACTGGTGTGATTGAATTTCTAGGATCCAAGCAGGCTGCATTATGACCCAGCTGAGCTGAAGCTGTTTGAGAATATTGAATGCGAGTGGCCGGTATTCTGGACATACTTTCTAATTGATGGAGTATTTAATGAGGACAAAATTCAGGTGGGGATGGAAGAAATGACTTTGAATGAAAATGTGAAGCCACTACCCGCCATATTTTGTAGCTTTGACCTGATTTATTTTGAATATCAATTGCATCTCTACAAAGACCCCTTTGTAGTAAAAGGCAGCTCCTTCACTAGATGCAGTTTTTGTGTAGATGAATTACTTGCCGCAGATACCAGCAGGAGGCTGGAGAGATGGAGCCTTTCCCCTGGCCTGTTACACTATTCCTGCCCCGAACGGGTGTGAATCTTTTGCAATTAGGTGAATCTTTTGCAATGTTGGTACTGTTTCTGGCAGTGAAAGCTACTGAGAATTCACTAGGGTTCACTGGAATTTGCCAGGCTTGCAGCCAGCAGGTGGGCAGCAGTCTGCGGCTGCCAGGACCTTTCTGGGAACTCCACAATGTGGGAGAAGCTGCCGTATTGTCCATGCTGGGAGCTCACTGCCCTTTGTCGGGTCCCTCTTGGCACGTGCGGTCAGACTGACCTGAGCAGGCTTTGCTGGGCTGGTGCCCCCTCATCACCAATCTTGGTGCCTCCTCTCGGAGCACTGTGGGGTGGGAGCAGCTCCCCTTTCCTCCAACCCATGTGGTATGGCTGCTGGGAGTGAGGCGCATCATACCTTCGCTCATTTTAGATGCTCAGGGAGATTTGGGCCTGGATTGACCTTTATGAGGAACCATGCTATGCGCTGATAAAGTAACTATTTTCCTAAGTTAATTCCTAAACTAATCCCAAGTCTGATGTCATAAGTTATTTCATACCTTTGCTGCCCCAGGCATTCCCCGGTCAGGGGAGCTAAATCAGTCACAGCTCTCCAAGGATTACAGTGGTTAGCCAGGATTAAGCATATTCATAACAGGAGTTCTGCAGAACTTGGAGGAACTGAAAAATGATATGACTTTAAAACTCCCTAGCATGCAGGAGAACTGGAGATTGATAAAATATAATCCCTTAAAAAATAAAATGAAGACTTAACTAAGCAGTCAGTTTCAAGCCAAAAATCCTTCTTTCTGTACAGAAATTTTAAACTACGTGAGAGAATTATTAACACTAGAAATATAAGGTGTTTTGGTGAGCACATACAGAGAATATTGACTGCTTTTTATTTTTGGCAGACTGGTATTCTTGTTCATAATATGTTGTTCAACACAATAACGTTTTCAGTTCAGCAGTCTTAGTTTTCAATTGTTTTATTTTTTTATTTTTTCAAAGCCAGTTAGGAAGTATGGCATTCCTAAAGTGTCCCAAAAGTTACGTGCTCATGACATAAGAACTGATATTTTTTTTCTAAATGCCACTTTTAAAAATGTCAGAATTGCCTTCTTCCTTGTACAGAAGTCCACCAGATTTTACCACAGAAAGACACTTGTGAGCCAAGATAGTTGTGACCTTTATAGATCATATTTTCAAGGTTAAAAATAAAGATGCTCTATCTCAGTTTTGTGTTACAAAAGTTTGTTATAGATAAAAGGCATGTGCTCAAGTTTCTGAGACTGAGAATACTGAGATGCTGAAACAGTATCTAAGAATTTGAATCCTGACCTTCCAACAGCAAATCTTTTTTTAGAGATCAGATAGTAGTTGAAGAGGTCATCGGAAAGTACTAAAAATTAACTTTACTCTCTCTGTTTTGTTGGCTTCGATGTGAGTTCTTATTCCCTTCTTTTATTTATTTATTTTTTCCTCTCAGGTACAAGAATATAGAGAGGCCCTGGAAGGAATCCTTATTAGAGAAAAGAATGGAATAGTTCTAATGCCAGAACTGTATGCAGTCCCTTCAGAAAAGGTATTGTGAAGTCTTTAGCATCCGCTTCAGAATGTGTAGTTCAGATTGTCAGTTTCGTGTTGTGGTTCTTTTTTTTTTTTATCCTCTGTAGCTGTTTCATCTAAACCAACAATAGACTACTGCACCTCATCTTATAAAAATAAATAGCTCATATTGACAAGTGGTAGACTTGAGGCTTCCAAGTAATCAGATTCTGAAATTTGAGTGATTAGGGAACTACTAGAGCAGGCTTAAAACTTTAAATCCTCCCTTCTCCTAAGTAATTTTCTTCATATGTAACAAGGTATATATTTGAAAAAAAAAAAAAAAAAAAAGCTGATGCTGACTTAGGTAATGAGTCTCTGAGAAGAAACAAAACATGGAGACTGACTGACCTCTTTGTTCTTTCAGCTGTTTTTAGTTTTTCCAGTGCTTGAATGAGAGAAATGGATTTCATATTAATCAGGGTTTGGGGCTGGGGAGCCTTTTGTTTGTTTTTCATCCTTTCTGTTGCTGTTTTACCTGATTTTTTTTTTTCATTGTGATAGTCAATCCCAAATGCTTAGCCTTCCTTCAGCCGATCTAGTGCTCTTCCATCCTAGCTGCCTTCGGATTCCTTCCTGCCAACCTGTCTTCCTACTCCAGACCTCACTCACTCGGGGTGTGGAACCTCCTAGACTGCTCTGGGTTTATGCAGGGAGTGTTGACAGCTGCTGTTCTTATTCACAGATTTGAGGCTGAAATTCTGAGTTGCCTTCTTGCTTACTTGGTAGGAGCACATAAGAGTGCAGAAACCTTCCGGTGAGCTTTGATAGACACCAGTGTAATCTGATGATCATACCAGACAAACAGACCGTGCCTGCTGTTTTTCCAAATTTCTAATGCCTGTGACAAAAGTGTGTGTTGTCTAGGAGGCTTTGGGCACTTTTGAGGCAGGCTTTATTAGTTAATGATCTCTTCTTCCAGTGACCATTCTAAAGTGGAAAGGGTGGAATGGCCTTCATTTTTTTGGAAAGCACCTTTATTCCAGGAGCTAAATAGATGTAAGTAGAATGTGTCATCTTGCAAGAGGTTTGAGAGCAGACACAGTTACCTACAAGCTGCCCAGAGGGAAAGAAGCAAAGGCACAGCAAGAAAAAGGGAAGTGCTGTTACTCACTGTATAATTACACATTCAGTTTTGAAGGGTGCAGTAGTGAATCAGAAGGAAGAATTGTATGTGTTTTAGATATCTTTCAGTCTCAAACGTAAAAGCAAGAGATTCAGGCGTCAGTAGTAATGACAGGTTAGAAAGGGTAGATGATAGATCGCACCTTTTCAAATGCTTTAATATTATTGATTGTTCTTCAGATTTGTAGGGTAATTTTTCTTGTCTGTGCTTTTGTTGTCAGGTGGAAGAGGAATATGAAAATCCTCACTCCGTGGATCGTGTCCCAGTGGGAAAGTTGCCTCATCTTTGGGGCCAATCACTGTATGTTCTTAGCTGCCTATTAGCAGAGGTAACTGTGTTTCTTGTATAGTATGTGAGCTTGTATTACACTCATGTTTGACTGTGTTCACTTTAAGTACACTTCTGTACACTTCAAGTACAGTTTGGTTGTCAGATAGTGGACAGCAGTGTCTTCTGACAGAAAAATACGTGACTCACCAAGTGATTCAGAGCTTTCAGGACCTTTTTTGGATATAGATACTAGTGTTTAAGGTTGTCAGATGAGTTAGGTGTGTAGTTAGGCTAGAAGAATATGAAGTCTAAGCTAAAGGATTTGCTACCCAAGCTTACATTGCAGTTGCATAGCACTATATAGACTTTGCACTATTGCAGTTCCACAGGGCTGGACCTTATTGTGCTCTGCAGCACAAGATCCCTTCAAACATTTTCCAGTATGAGCCGTGTACTTGTACAAACATCTCAGTGGAGCTGTAAGAGGGGGGGGGAAATAATCACTGACCTGGCCAAATTGCCTCAACTGTTTTTGGTTCTGAAGCATATTTCAAGAATTGGTTTTACTCAATATATGACTCAGTGGAAGGGGTGGAAAAATAAGACTATGTTTTGCTAGCCTACTAAAAATGAGAAATGGTTGAGATTTCTTCTAGATGTCATTAAAAATCTTTTACTTGACTTCGGTTTATTTTACTTCTCTCTTTCATGTTTATTCTAGGGGTTTCTGGCTGCAGGTGAAATTGATCCCTTAAACAGGAGATTTTCCACTGGATTTAAACCTGATGTTGTGGTTCAAGGTTAGTGATATTTTTTGTTTAAGCATTCTGGGGGAGTTGCATCCTATAATGGTGAAGTGCCTTTGCCAGGAAAGCATCTTCGCAGCCAGCTGTTAAGTAGCTTCTCTCCCTGAGTATAGAAAACAAGGTGGGTATTTCCATAGCTCCTGGCAGTCTGTGCACTTGCCTTTGCTTCCTTTCCTCTACTAGTGTCTCATAGCAGTGATATTCAGTTTTTCTGAAGTATTTATAGTAAAAAATAGAAATGTTTGCTTATTTTAAGCATTCTTTATTATTTTAATGCAAAAAAACCCTGAATTATTAGTCCCAAACCAGTAATCTAGCTAATATGGGCAAAACCTCATGCAGAACAGGAGATGGAATTAGGGCCTTAGGTTGGACATTCTTTACATTCTGGGCTTTGTTCTTCCTCTGCCATTTTATGGCCTTTGTAATGTTTGTGGCTAAAATAGCACCTGGTTCCCATTGACCCAGCTGTGTTGTATGGAAACAACAAAGATATGTCAAGACTTGGGACAAGGGAAGACAAGGGAAGTCAAGACTTCCCTTGTTTTGCCATAGCAGACCCTATGTGTTTTGAGATTGGAAAAATATCCAACCTTGTGGTACTAAAAGAAATGAGAAAAAGTGATAAAGCCTGAAGCAACCTAATCTAACATCAGAGCAGTTCCTGGTTTGAGCAGGAGGTTGCAGTAGAGCCCTCCTGTTGTCCCTTCCAAATTGAGTTATCCAGTGATCCAAAGTGGGAGGAAATGGCAAGATTTCTCTATTGAGAAATAGAGAGCCCCAAAGCTGCCAACCTCCCATTTGATCTCATGGAGTCATGAAGAAACAGGTAAGGGCCTTTATGCATATTTGGTCAACCACATTCTAGTTTAGAGATGACAACAGGGAAAGCTTAAAAAAAAAGAGATTAAATCTGTTTCTTAACAGTGTTCTTTCTCTTCTGTTATGCAGTAACTGTTTTAGCAGAATCTAATGAAATTAAGAATCTCTTGCAAAACCATGGCATAGATGTTCAGAGTATCGCTGATATCCATCCCCTCAGAGTGCAGCCAGCTCGCATCCTAAGTAATCTCTACACCATGTTGGGTAGGTATTGTACATGGAAGCCTGCCTCTGCTGCTCTGCAGGCCTTTTGTTGTTTTTTTATTTTTTTCTCTCTTGTGCTGTTTTGTTTTCTTTTCTTCCTCCCTCCCTCCCTGGAATATTTGTATACATATGAATTCCTCAGATTAAAAAACATGCATTTCTGTAAAAAACCTTAACTAAACCATAATTTCTATCCTAAAAAAAAGGAGTTCCAATGGCAGAAGAGAGGGAGCCCTTTTTGAAAAGCTGGCCAAAACATGGTCGTGTTACGTAGTCATAGAGCTGAATAAAGAAAATGGCTGTCTTTGTCCTCCAGGCACTATTTCCAAAGAGGAACTGTCTTAAAAAAAAAAAAAAACAGGAGAGGGAAAAAAAAAAGGCCTGGAAAATAATACAGAAAACAACATTTCTCCTTTCAGAAGTCAAAATATTTATGTTTTGAATCTCAACTCAAAATGTGGTTGCCATTCTACCTTTGGGAAGCCTTCTACCCCAGATTAGGGCATTCCTGCTGCTATTGGAGCATCCTTGGGCAGTTAAATTCTTGCTAATGTTCCTTCTAGCCCCGAGCTGATTGGAACCTTTAAAGCCCTTCAGCACTCTTGTAAACCAAGAAGCTTTTTAGATTGCAGGGAATTTGCTAACCCCAGTGCTTTAAACACATCCCCCTTTATCAGCAGTGACTTTGTGGTCCCCCTGAGCCTGCCAACTAGATTGCAGAAATGCCTAAAAATTCTAATTGTTTTTGCTTAACTTGAAAATCTAATAAGTTTTCACCCCCAGGCTCTTCTGATGATTCTTGCTGGGATTAATTGGACCTTGGTTTAAAAAAAAAAAAAAAAAAAAAAGAAATGCATATATGCCTAACTGAACATAATTCCACTAGTTTCTAGTGTGCCAGAAACTAATAAAAATAACATTCAGTTAGGAACTCATGATTCAAAATTGTGGATGTTACTGCAAAGTAAAACTGAGGTGGGTAAATCAGGACTGGTAGATTCTGTTGCACCATGGACAAGGGGAGCTGTATCAGCTTGCATTTATAACCCTTTCCCAGGGCTCCTGTGGCAATTTCATTTATGTGTATGGATAATGTTGAGGGAGAGTAAAAAACTGTGCTTCCCCAAACAAGGAAGCCCTTAGAAACTTTGGCATGTCTAAAGTAATGTGGTATTCATATATACTCTTAGAAAGCATGTCCTTTAAATGGAGAAGGGAAATTGCATATGCAGCATTTGGGCAGGAATTTATGTTTTTATCACAAAGAACTTTGAATAAATGAGATGATTGTAGAGCTTTGCTGAATCTTGCTTTTATTTTACAATTGCTTATAATGACTCTTTCACAAGTGGACAAGTAAGATGACTTGACACTTTGGTGTATTGTTTAATCAATTAATTCTTTGGGAATATTCACAGTGGAGTGTTTTTTCCAGGCTTATGCTTGTTTTGCTGATACATCTTGTCAGCTCGTGGCTGCTGGAGCAAAGGGTGCAGTGCAGAGCATTAGCTAATAAGCCATGCTGGAGGTAGGTGTAGCAACAGTGAGCTTGGCATCTTTCTAAAGTAGCTGCCAAGTGCTGTGGTAGACACAAAGTTGAATATGAGGCAGCGGAGAAGTCCCAGCATATCCTGGGCTGCATTAGGCAGAGTGTTGCTAGCAGACTGAGGGAGGTGATTCTTCCCTCTCCTCAGCCCTGGTGAGGCCACACATGGAGAGCTGTGTCCAGAACTGGGCTCTCCAGTACAGAAGACCTGGACATCTTGGAGCAAGTCCATCACAGCACCACTGACACCTTAAACATACCTCATGTGGACTCCTTTGTGTCTGATGTAAGAGGAGAAGATGAGAAAGATTCTTTTGCCTGGAGAAAAGAAGACTTGGATAGACCTGACCAGAGTGTTTAAATACCTAGATGCAGGGATAGCAAAGAAAAGAGACAAAGGGCGCAAATTTAAGTGTGGGAAATTCCACTTAACCAAAAGACTTTTATTATGAGGGTAGTGCCACACTGGCACAGGTTGCTGAAAGAGGTTGTGGAGCCTCTTGGGGAGATCTAGTTTATGTCCGGAAGTGCCTTCCAACCTCAACTGCTTGGTGGTTCTGTGGAAAAAATGATGCCCTTTGGGACTGGGCTGCAGGCAGGGGACACAAAGCCACTTGAGAGTGTGAGAAGTTTCCAAGGGATGTGACAAGACTACCACCCTAGCACACTGTGTGTTATTCTTCATACATTTCTACCTTGTCCGCTTCTGCTTTACTGGAAGATCTGATATCTCTCAGGTGTTTGAGTAGTGTGTGCATTTGAATTGTTTCTCACAAATGGTGAATTGCTGCTTCTGCTTCCAAAGCTCAGATGTCACATATATCTAAAACTAGCTGTTCTGGACTTGATCTGCCATATTGTGTGTAACACCTTGTCTCCTGACAGGACTGTGTGCGTGTCCTGTATACAGGTTCCATATAAAATCTGAACTTCAGTTTTTGTCAGCTTTTGAGGTCTGGTACAAACGGAGACTTCCTCTATTCTCCATATGCTCTTTAAAGTGATGCTGGCTGTTATCTGTGATGGGTTTCCATGACAGGTGTACATACCCATATCTTGTTGTTGTCAATCGAGGTGGTTAATGAACCTTCATCTGCACAGTGTCAGCTGGGCTTTCCAGAGCTGTTACCTTGTTTTGTTCTGGAAGTTGAGACTTCAGGATTCTGCAGTTGTTGCTCTTTATAATGTAAAAGCAAATATGGTACCTTCTCTACATGTTTGTCTGCCTGATTCAGAAAATGATAGAGATTCATTAAACTTTTTTTTTTCTTTTGTGAAGAAAAATCCAGAGATGAAATAAGCATAAAGGTAAGTCTCCTGTTGTTCCTAGTGGAAGCTGTGAGTGCTGAGCAATGGCTACAACCAAAGAACCTGCTTTTTTTTTTTTTTTTCTCTCTCCTCCGGCGTCCTAAGGCATAGCTGTGGTATTAAGGTGTGCTACAAAACGCACCAGTTTGCAGCATCCAAAATTCTATATTTTGCCATGTCAATGAAGTAGATCTTTAAAAAAAGTTACTATGGAAAACCACACAGTAGGGATTCAGTTCTTTAAAATATCTGGAGAGAAACAGGAAATTTTAAGTGAGAAATTTATTTTATTTTTTTACCTTCCTGTCTTCACAGGGCGGAACAAGAGCATGAAATTAAGTGGACGGCCACACCGACACATTGGAGTGTTAGGCACCTCCAAGCTGTATGTGATAAGAAATCAAATATTTGCTTTTACCCCTCAGGTGAGCATGTAAAACTAGCAGGAAAATCACAGTTTACTTAATGGCTAATCATTAGTGAATGGCTTTGCTGTTGTGTACTGTCATTCTACTTTAGATGGAACAGGCTTGATAAAACAGATGTACTTTGTTTTCTTTTTTGTGTGGGGAGTTCCATGATCAACACGATAGGAATGCTGATAAGTCTCTCTTCTGCCATACAGAGTCTGGCTTCTTTGGATTCAGCTTCAGAAGAACACACTGAATCAATAGTACAAAGTTGTTACTGATCTCGCCACTAACTAATGTTTTAGCCAATGGAATAAGTAGTTTCTACAAAAATAGGTCACTGGATATATGTGCCTGCTGATTGCTTTGATGGAAAATTTAACTTCACCTAAGCGTGCCAAGAACTATAAACCTCCAGACACAAGGGTATAATCCCTTCAATATATTATTGGAGGAGTCAGTATTAAAAAGGGTGGTTCTCTTTGTTTAATTCCTTCTTCAGTATAGGTAGGAGTTTGATCTTCCCAAAATCAATGGCTCATTTTATACATTTAGTGAAATGCTGCACGCTTCTAACCATAGCCTTATTCTGGCATTTAGTCTTAAAAGGCCACAGGGTCATTGACTCCAAACTTATGGAACTGAAGCAGGATACAAAGCGCTGACAGACTGCTAAAGTTGTTTGACTAATGTGGCCTTTGATTCAGCGAACTCCACATATGGCCTGCTGCAGTGCTCTGTAACATCCAAATGCAATGAAATTCGCTGCAAACATTCTTGACGCCTTCTTGTTCCACTGATCATGGCCAGCTTCATAACAAATTTCACATGTGGAAGATTGGTTATTATATTGTGTTGTCTCTCCTGAACCTACATCTCTCTTTCCTGAGTTAAGCAGAAATTCTTCAGTATCCTGAAGTTAAACACAAAATGTAGCACTCAGCTTATGGCCTGATCATGGGTTATTGTCCACAAAAATTGTATTTTTGTAGTCTGTGTCCTATCTAAGTCTGTAATGAAAATATCCACCAAGTGTGGGGCAAAGGCTACTCCTCTTTAGTTGCTCTCTGAATATGAGAGAACAGTCCTTCTTTACCGAATGTTGTTTCTTTCATCTCATAAATGTCAAAAGCTTTTCAAACTAAACATGTGACTGCCTCTTCCTGTTGCTTCCAAAGAAGGAAATTGGAGAAATTGGACCATTTTGCTGGGAGAGTTTTTAATGAGACTGTTTGGCCATCTTGCTAATTTATCAGTTTGTTATTACCTTGGCACTCTCAAGCTGGCAGTTTTGTTGTGGTTCCAGGCACCGAATCTGGTTTGTCTGAATCTGTGTTGTCCTGGGTCTCATTTTTTTTAAAGACTGACAATGTGTTTGCTTCGCTTGCTGATTTCTGGGACCTGTTCTCCCTGAGTTCTCAAAAATAGTTTCAGGAGCTTCATGAGGTTATTTTGGCTGATTCCTTAAGTTCTCTGAAGTAATTCTGTAGACTTTGCCAACTTGGTTTTGGGTGTTCTTACACCTTTTCTTCCCTTACTTAAGCTGAACTGCTGTTGCCTTCTTATAAGTAGACAGTTCTGTATTTCTGTCAGTAAAGAGAGCATTGAGTAACTCACCTGGTCCATATCCTTACTTCCTTCTTGGGAACAGACCTGTAGTTCCTTTGGTTTTGTATTCTCATGTGTTTACAGAGTCTTTTCTCATTATGTGTCCCATTATGTGTCCTGCTAATTGACACTTACTTTACCTCCCAGCCTCCCTCTTCCACTCCTCCCCAGTGATTACGCAGTTAACTTTTGCTGTGGCTTATTCAACATTGTTTCATTGCTTGTCAAGCGTTTTAGGTTTCCAGCTCCTGATGAAGCTACCATAGTCTCGTACTGTTGTTCTTAGACTCCCTTTGTAGTGGGCAACCTTATCGTTGTACATTTAATGCAATTCTTTTTTCACAGTGACTGCCAGCTTTCAGATGTTCTGCCTGCCTGTCAGATTGTTCCCAAGAGAAATATAACTCTGGCTTCCCAGTCGGCCACGTGTGCTCAAACTTGTTTGTGTTTGGTGTGTGCTTGTTCTGCATTTAGAACACTTCCAGATCATAGGCTACAGTAATATATTCATTCTTGGGAAAATTGTACTTGACAAGTGTGATGATCTCCTTTTTACTGGAATGGCTGATTTTTTTCATAATTAGCCTACAAGTGTAAGGATATGAATTTTCTGTAAGTATGGAGTTTTTTGCGATGGGAGCAGCGCAGTTATTTCTCTGGGCTCTAGTTTACAGACCAGCATCACTTCTATCTGGCTCTGGACAATCAGCTGATTGTGGAGATGCTCAAGACGGAGCTGGCTTACCTCACATCCTGCTGGAGGATGACAGGGAGGCCAACCCTGACGTTTCCCATCACCCACACAATGCTTGGTAGGCTTCGTTTTAACTCTTCCAAGCAAAGTAATTCCTGTGGAGGAGTAGGATGGGGGTAGTTCTGAGAGGAGACAGATACCTTGACTATCTCAACATCTGAGTTTTCACATCAGAAGTGCTGATTAACTTTTCTTAAGTCTTTGCTGAACTTGGATGACATTGTTATATTTTGTTTTGGTTTTATTCTCCCTTGATATACTTGCATCTCCCCATCATATCCATACTGATTCTGTTTAAAGAGATTTGATAGACAACATTTCAGAACTTGTCATGAGTGAAGTGTGGTTTTGCATTTGTTTGTTTTTTGAATGAACTAGTACTGATAGCACTTCTGGGTTTTGGTTTTGAATTGTATCATTTACTTTGTAAAGAAGAGTCAGTAATCCACATAGCTGGTTCTCATAACCTAAGACCATGTCAAGCTTCAAAATTCTTTGTTTATTCTCCTTTAGTTGATGATGGTGCTGACATTCACCCAGCAGTTCTTGGCTCCATAAGAAAGTTAGAGGACGGCTATTTTGGAGGCGCAAGGTAGTGTCAATTTCCCAGCAATTATTTTCATTAATCATACCCCTGCAAGCCTATGTTTAAGCATGTGATAGCGAATAGGCCTGGTAGTGGCATTCTGCAGAGAGAACTTTGACTATAATTGTATGGAAATCAGACTGCAGATGGACGTAAGGTGCAATGGGAGGAGTGGGTCTGCCAGAGAACTGCACTGTCTGTGGTTGGCATTGTCAGATAATGAGAAACTAGTGTCAAACCTTGGAAATAAAAAACTGCAATCTTGGCTGGGCTTCTGTTTTTTAAGACGTAATTATCTTTTAAAAATACAGAATTTCTTAAGCATGAATTACATGTAGTACTGTAATATATTCCATGTAATATATTTCATTCATCTTCTATTTAATAATGTCATGTTACTTCCCTATCATCTTTCTATTTCCCCTTCTTTAACTGGTATCTTTTCAATCAGATGACCTTCTTGTCATCCTAGTAGCACTGCAGTTTGTGAAAAGTGGCTTCTGTCATGAAAACTTCAGTTCCCTTTTGTCACGTACAAGCCCTGGCACGCAAGCCTCTGCCCAGAGTGTCTCTTCAACCATACAAAGCAGGCACCGGGTTAGGCCTGTAAGTGTGCTGTAACACAGGTTAATAACCAGAGTAGTATCCAGCTGGACCTGCAATATTTCTTTTGCTTTTGTTTTATTCTTCATTTTGTTCCTGCCTAGTTACCAAACGTGGATTGATCTGGTAGATTTTTGAAGGAGTTGTTGGCAGCCCAGTGAGCTTTAATCAGTATCAATATGGTCGACGTTAACTCTCTGGTACATTTTCCTGTTTGCAGAGTGAAAATAGGCAAACTATCAGAATTTCTTACTACCTCTTTCCATACCCATCTGAGCTTCCTGGATCCGGACTGTGATGTGAAACTGTTTGATGACCATAACGAAGGCCGCTGCAGTCCTGACAGTGAATATGGATACGAAGGCTATCCATCACATTTCTGTGAAGAAGGTAGTAGATCTTTCGCTTACAAATCTTTTTCTTTCAACTATTTTCAGTAGAGTATGAGTTTTCTCAGAATGTGGAATCAGATGTGTTTAGTGCACATCTGATAGTCATTCAGGTTTCTCATGCATCAATATAGTGACAGTATGTACGTAACTTATTTTGGAGAGGGAATTTGCACCTTCCCTACACCTTTCCCTTGGGTACATTTCCCCCATTCCTAGTAGGATGTTGCCCAGTAACTACTGCAGTAAAGCTGACTGAGGAATTAGCAGACTGGATGTATGTGGAAGAGGATGGAGAGAGGAGGAAAATCCTCTAAGGAAAGACAGATGTGAGTGTGCGTGGAAGAGCTGATCTTTAAGCAGTTACGCTTGGAAGTTGTTTTTTCCCTTTGAAGAGAAGCAAAAAGATTTTTTAAATTTTTTTTCTCAGTCTGTTCAGCTTAAAAATCCCATAAAATACTCTTGTATTTTTGTGTGTCCTCCCATATAAGCATGAATGGAGTACTGTGTCTAAAACAGATTGCAATAATAATTTTATGCATGTTTATTTTTAATATACTTTTTGTTTGTCACACCAGACAGCCAGGACGAGCTGGATCGATATATAAATGATGTCCTGCAGAGTACTGCACTGAAGTCATACCTGCCTCCCACTTCAAAGACTGCTGGTCAGCCTCCCATGTTCAGTGCAAACCATTCTACACGAGAGATACTGTCAATAATGGCCAAGGCAAAGGGTTTGGAGGCCCCAGGTATTTCTGTTTAATGCTTTATTAATAATAACTGTACAGAGCCCCTTCTAGGAACTAAAAGACTAGATTAATGTATTTCCTTTCTTTTTTTTTCTTTTTTTTTTTCTTTTAAAAAGTAATGGCAAGTCTGTGGTATTTGTAAATAAATGAGAATTCTTGTAGAATTCCCTCAGGACCCAATGGTGATTATATAAATAAATTGCAAACAGAATATTTAATCAAAGTAGATGATAGATTGGTTTGTCACTGAAGTGGTTTGTCAGTTCATTGGAATTATAGAACCTGTATTAGTAAATTTATCTTTTTTTTGCCTTGTTTTGTACCATATTAAGACAGACAAAATTTTCTTTTAGTAAAGTTGTGGTGCAATAAGTATCAGTATATTTATGTACTCTAAATCTTAAAGAAAAAATGGAGCAAAGAGGGAGACCACTATTGCAAAAAATGCTAGTAGATGCATTAAAGGACTTGCAGATTCAGTCAGTGCGTTTTGGGAGCCTCAGTAGTTCCCAGTATGTACAGTACTACGTGTGCTGGTACGTAGTATCCAATGCCTTGGTTAAGGGAGGGCTTGTCCTGGCATCAGTGGACTTCAGATTCTCTCTCTTTATAAAATACAGTAAGAATTTTCAAGCTATGTCTTGATCTTTTCTCCCATCTTTCATATGCAATATCATCTGATCTTCAGATAAAATAAACATGAGAAGTTCAGTGAGCATCAGCTTGCCTTTACTGTGACTCTTTCAGTTATGTTAACACATCAGTTAGTTTTCTCCATGTACCTTTCTCCATGAAAATATGTTAAATACCTAGCTAGATTGGGTCCTTGGGCTGTAAGACCTCTAAGATATGCACTGTTGTGAGGAGCATCAGCTGAGCATGTAGTGCCTGAGATATGACATTTTGATCTTAAGAATTCTTGGAACAAGCCTGCAAGATGAGACTAGAAATGTGAGCATGAGCTCGTCTCTTGGGTTCCATACACAGTGCCGCAGAAGCATTGCCTCGTGAATTTTGACTCCAAGAAGTTTTTCTGTTATCAGCTGTGGAATTGTTTTGAGCAGTTGTTTCATTTTTCATGTTACTAAAACAAGTGTTTTCTGGTGGCTTTGCTTTCCAGCTGCTTCTATGTCTCTTCCCACTAAAGTTCTGAGCACACACCGGAAGTCTCTGAATCTTGTTGATACTCCCCATTCTTTTGAGACAAAGGTAAATGGTGGAAATGTGTATGCTACATACACAGGGCAGAGAGGGAGTTTTCAAAGACCTAACTACTTTTGTTAATCCAAACAAACAAAAATAATGTCTGATTTTTAACTCTGAAGGTAGCAGCATGTGATAGGAAAAATAAGCAAATAATTTGCTTTTCCCCTTTTACAAAATACCTGGTTTTGTCAAGAAGTAGCTTTCCTTGTTGGCTGAACAAAAACTAGAGACAAAGATGCATTCTGGTGTTTCCACTCCCTGGGATTAACCTCGTTTTCCTGTGTGTGGTAGTGTGACAAAAGCTACTTGGTGTCTATGTTTCAACTGCGGAGTTATGTTGTGAAGTCTCTCATGTTCTTTCATGGGAAGTGATAGATTATGGGTTTGATCCACTGCTTTCTTCAAGATTTTTTGCTTTGTTTTTCACCTTTCTCTGCTGTCAGGCTTCTGAAAATGTTTTGCACTTACCTAAAGATGCTCATGGTGATTTGGATTGCAGAAGGCTCGTTGAACAGCTGAAGGAATGTCCAACACTCCATGATCAAGCAGATATCTTGTATATCTTGCATATACTGAAGTAAGTTATCTGAGAAGGAAGCTGAACATCTTCAAGTCTGGTCACAACTATCTGATCATTCTTATGCTAAAGTTTCAGGTAAACTGTTCAGGCTGGTTCAGATTTGTCGGGGGAGAGGCTTAAATAGTTTGTGCTTTAATGGAAATAATTTCTAGTAGCTTGATTAAATAGGCAGTCTTGGATACAGAATACATTTGTTCAAATTTCAGTGAGTGGATTGCCCCACAATTGCAAATACATTTAGACTGTCAAGATCACAAGTAAAACACACAAATCTTAAACATGAGTGAGAACATGTCTTTGATATTTGTGGCACTTAACTGCATCATTTCTTTTTCTGAACCCTTATACACAAGGAGAAAAGTGTGTTTCGTGCAGTTAGTGAATTAGTGGAGAAGAGCTGTATTTGGAGAGCTATTTTATCTAGGTGTCTTCTGACTTAAGCACAAATCCAGTTTTAATAACTGGTCACTGTTTGTCTCTCTTCACATGTTTAAACATCCCATTGGCTGAGTCCAGTGGTCTTTAATTTGAAGTTTCGGGGAATGGTCTAACCCAAGCCTCTGGCATTAGTAAATAGCTGTTGATTAAACAAGTTTGATGGGAACAAAATACAAGTACAAACCACCAGAATCATCAGCTAAAGTGTATTTATTGTATAGCTTTTTTTGCTTTAGTTTTCTTGTTTGTTTTTATCCCTGGATAAAAGCTGCTGGATTCTTGCAGAAAGTTAGCCTAGATTTAAAAACTGTGTGTTCTAACTGCAAGTGGGCTTCCTTATTACTTCATAATTTGTTCTTTTGTATTAGTTTTTCTCTTGTGAGGAGCACCACCTCTTTTGTTACCGGTTTCCCTGAGCAAAATATTTTAACAACTTTTCTTAAAAAGCAAACGAGAGCCTGAAAAAGTTTTAACGATGTCTCATTTGGTTACAAAGTGACCTTCCTGTTCCGGACCTGTTTCACTGCATTGTCCAGCCAGACACTCTGTCCCTGTACAAGAACTGAAAGGTCATTCTAAAATACATGAGAACATTGTCAACAAGACGCACATTTCTTGCCATTGTGCAGTGAATTTCAAAACTAGGAGAGGAACTGCAGGGTTTTGTGCTATCAGTCATGTAACAAGTGTGAAAGTTTGGTCAGCAGCTAAGAAAGATGCCCTTGAGGCATTTGAGAAATGGCTGAAGTCTTCAGTGGTTCTGAAGAAATTGCCAAATTCTGCCTTTAAAGAGCAGTGAATGGGGAGTATTCCCCCTGCAAGACATCTGTATTTTGAAGCCTAGGACTTTGAAGTCTCAGGCTTATGGCTGAATGCTCCAGGTAGTGTGAAAGTTCCTGTTATCAAGAGTTTGCCTGTGTAACTGATCTCTGGTGAAGGCCCTCGTGGCCCTTGTGCTTTGCCTGTCACCTGGACGAGCGGTTCAGTCAAAATCAGCCTGCTCGCCACGGCTTGGGCAAGGTAGCACTGTAAGCTTCCTGCTTGCTCTCTCTCTCCCTGTCCTTCATGAAAGACCCCTTAGAAATCTGCTTGTTCTACCTGATGAAAATCACCTTGTCTCTCTTTTATGGCAGAGGTCCTGATTGGGATACCCAGCTAAATGGACAGTGTGGTGTCACTGTTCACTGTCTACTCAATGAGCTCTACAGAAAGGCAGGCCTCAATCAGGAGTGGGGCTTAATCCGTTATATTTCTGGTATACTTAAAAAGAGAGTGGAAGTCCTGGCTGAGGTATGACAAAAATAAAAAAAAATAATGCTGGTTCCGTTTCCTTCCTGGAAGCAGAGTATAGCTAGCAATGTGAGGGACAAAACCCCTAGTGTGGCCTGTGTCTGCCCTCTCCTGGTCTTACCTCACAACATACATGGTGCAGCATTTGTTGGTAAACCTCTGTGCTTTTCTGATACAAAATCTTATCGCAGCATCTCTAACTGATGAGTAGTAAAAACTATGCTAAGGCTGGAGTGGACTGAAAATGTTGAGCTGTAAATGATTGCAAAGACCTCCTTTAATCTGTATTGTCAGGGAAACTTAACTATGAGCTTTGAAAACAGTAGTTATTGGTGTTGATGGTGTATTGCTATTCTATAGAAACATTTTTGAGAACCTGTATATCATGATGTTAAAGACTGCAAGACCATAATCTGACTGTTCTTGTTCCACTGGGCCTACAGTCTCTAGTGAGAGTGTATGTGGATGTACAGCAGCATTAGCATGTCTGGAGCTCTTTAAGGTTAGCAAGAAAGAACTGTGTAATGTTCCACGTTTTTTTTCTTAACCTAAAAATGATATGATATTTTTTGTGATAAAAGTTGAAGTCCTTTATTGATCTTAATTTTCTGGAATTGAAACCTATCACTTCTGCCTGACTCAGAGAATGGTCTCTTGCTTTTTGTCACTTGGACAGGCCTGCACGGACCTTCTGTCACACCACAAGCAACTGACAGTGGGGCTGCCACCGGAGCCCCGTGAGAGAACCATCACTGCGTAAGTTGGACTCCTTCTCCCCTGTGGAAGCAGCCTGCCTTCCAGCTTTCTGCTGATATGTCTTGTTTCCAAACCTATTTCTCACCTCTAGAAGGATTTGCGAGCACCAAGGCAGAAAGGCCTGTGCTACGAGGACGTTCTTGGGTGACTTGGTTCCAGTGCACGCTGAAGAAGTTAAGAGCAAGTGCCTGAGTTACTGCTAAGTGTGGTGTGCTTTCTTTCAGCCCCTTGCCACCTGAGGAGCTCATAGATCTTATTTATGAAGCGAGTGGCCAAGACATCAGCATCGCAGTCCTGACACAGGTACGCAGCATGCAACAAAAGGGTTCCTTAAGCTGCACACGATGATACCACTGCTTGTGTGGCTGGTGACTGAGATACCAGTCCTGAACAGGTGTCTTTATGGATTTGTCCTCGCAGGAAATGATCATGTACTTGGCCATGTATGTCCGCTCTCAGCCGAGCCTTTTTGCAGAGATGCTCAGGCTCCGCATCGGACTCATCATTCAGGTGATGGCCACGGAGCTGGCGCGCAGCCTGAAGTGCTCAGGTAAGAGCGATGCCCACGGCCTTACTGCTGCCTCACCTCGGTCACTCACTTTTCCTTCATTCATGTTCAATTCCTCTTTTAACTTCTTCATTCAGCATGTGCTTGCAAACTTGAAAATCATCTTCTTTTTTAACTTAATGACACCTCCCTCCCTACACACACATGCTTTTTCTGAATTCTCTGGCTGTTAGTGTTTGTCTGGGTCATGAAGTTATATGCATATGTAGTTAGTGATCCAGTGCTATTAGTGTCAGTGAGAATTAGGCTCCTAGATATCTTTGAGCGCTGGTTATTCAAGATTCTTGTAGTTTTTACTGAAATCAATCTATAGATTTTTTTTTTCTTTCTTTCTTTTATTCCTTAACTAGGTGAAGAAGCTTCAGAGAGTTTGATGAATCTAAGCCCCTTTGATATGAAAAATCTCCTACACCATATTCTGAGTGGAAAAGAGTTTGGTGTGGAAAGAAGCTGTGAGTTGTCCATTTGAGTACTGGTATATGTTAAGCAAGCAATGCAAATGCAAGTTTAGATTGTCTTGTTAAGCACAAAATGCTCTCCAGTCACGTAAAGTAGTTATAGGTAGAATGTTAAACAAAGATGGGCAGCAGTACACACATTTGATGAAAGTTGTCTTCTATTGAAAGTGGTTGCATCAAGTTTTCAGTGATATGAAAGCAAACTGAAAACAAAAAAAATTTGTGTCACCAGACTGAAAACCATAAGAAGGGCCCGTCTAACCTGGCTTCAAGGAGCATGTCTGTGATTCCCAGGTATGCCTGGCTGCAGCTGCCTCCAGGGCTCCTTCTCTAGCTCTCACAGACTTGGTGTCTCTCTGATGCCCTTTGAAGCTACAGTTGCTCAAAGCCTTGGAAAATCGCTCCCCAATACCCAAGTGTATGGATTTAGGCCCTTACCTTGACCTAGTTAATTTTGAAACATTGGCAAGCCTCATTGACACTGAGGCATCATAAGATTTGAATGGGTGCTTTCACCAAGATCATTGCACCCCGGAGAAAAGGATGTATTTTTTTATTATTATTCTCTTCTCATCTGCCCACCTACCTCTAGAATTCTAAAAATGTCTATTTGCTTCTTCTAGTGAGACCTGTAGATTCCTCTTCATCTAGCCCTGCAATTTCTATTCATGAAATGGGGCATTCTGGAGCAACCAAAACAGAAAGAAGTGGTATTACTAAACTGAAGAGCGAGATGAAGCAGGTGGGTTTTTTCTGTTAATGAGTTTATCAGAAAACATGTCTGTCTATAGAATTCCCTTTTCTTTTTTTTTTTCTTCTTTTTTCTCCTTGGTGCAGGATTTGTCCATGTTAATTTCAGCAGACCATACTGCCACATAGATTCTTGGTAGATCAAAAACTCCTAAAGATCATTTGATTTAAAGCTGATCACTTAATATAGGGAAGAGGGAACGTATTGCCTTTCCTGTTCTTGTTTCACATTCTGAATATAAAAGAATGTGAGCGGCCTCTCATACATTCATAGCATCAAATTTAAATCCGCTTTTTTATCATCTTTGACTAAAGAAGTCCTATTTACAAAGAGAAGCTTTAAAGTGTTCGTTCCTGAACTCTGTGTGAGTCTGTAATATGGGCTGCATGCCGCTTGGGAAAAATGCACTTGAAGAAAAGAAATATTAGACTGCTTTCCTTCTGTTTTGTTCGAGAATGGAGGGATGATTAATGCTAGAGCATTTTTTTGAACGTGTCCAGTACTTGAAGTTACACAGGGACTGAGGATGTTTAGAGACACTCTGCAAAGCACATCCCCAAGTATTTTGAATGAATCTGTCTGATGATTTTCTTGTGAGTGCTTAGATTTGTTTAGTTGGTTTCCATGGGTAATTTTATGTGCTGTAGGTAAACACAAAGGTAGCGATCAGAGCAAAGTACATTTATAAGAATTAAGTGATATATAAGAACGTTTTAATAAGAAGACCATCTCTCCTGAGAGCCTAAGACACAAGCTTTCGTTGCCTCCGAGGACATTCCTGGAAATTTCTAACAATGTACGCGTTGTTTTCCTTTAACTGGGTGAAACATTGCTTGTAAAGCTCCCGGAATGGAGCAGCATTTCTTGCAAACAGGCCGTTTTGGTGTTGACCCGACCATTAGCTGGTAATTGTGTGCGTGGCGTTGGCGAGGCGGGACAGCAGCGGTGCCCACGAGGCAGTTTCCGTCTCCTGAGCTGCACGCGGTGCTGCCGGCCCTGGTGCAGCCGGGCGCGGGCAAGCGCTGCTGCTCGCGGGCTCTTCCAGACCCCAGCGGGACTTGGGTGGTTGGGTTGGAGCAGGTCTGGCTTCACCTCGGGAAGCAGTAGGGATGCGGCACTAGGTGGCAGCACTATTTTGTTGTAAATGCGGAGGCAGGCATGAAGCTGGAGCTCCTTGGAGCGTTTTGAGGGTGGAGAGGCGTTTCCTCTTGCTTTGCATCAGGCAGACGTTTTTGTTGAACCGAGGAGTTAACTCGTTCTGCTTTGCTCTCCCCCATCTTTCCATCCGTTGCCTTGCTGCATGCTGAATAATTCACTAAATACTAATTTAGTGGCATATTAATGAGGGAAGAAGGTTCATCTGAATGATGTGAGGAATATTTCAAGTACTTGCACCAACATCTGTTACCAGCATCTGCTTGTACAAGAGCTGATAAGATGAGCGCCTACAGCTCGCCAAGTCCTGCAGCTGTTTTGAGTCAGGTAAAATGAAGCATTTTCCTGGATGGCCAGTGAGATCAGTTAACGTTTAGTTACGGGGCAACGTGTGAGGGGGCCATTCCAGGAAGCTTTGCAGGTCTGAGGGGGTGCATCCACGTTGCTGGGAGCATTGTGCCTTGCAGCTGTCTGCTCTGCACTGCCCACCACTTGGAGGGTGCAGGTAGAAGCCACTGCCTTTGTAACCGACGTGAACAGAAGTGGAAAACTTGTGTATTATTGCCACCTGCAGTGACCAGGAGGGTTTTACTTGTGTTTTATACTGCTGTGCTGAGACGTATTGGATTTGGGTAGGTG
>VWPW01003970.1:159091-218635 GCA_013389825.1 Crypturellus undulatus | reverse complement strand
CGGCTGAGGCGGGAGCGGTCCCGGAGCGGCTCCGGCCGGCGGGAGGGGCGCGTTTCCCGGGGCCAGCGGCACGGAGGAGCGGGCGGCCCGGAGCGCCCCGCGCCGCTCGTGCCCGGGTGTCTGGTACCAGTAGTGACAGGTACTGTGCGGCCTGCAGGTGCTTCCAGGCCCGGGCTCAAGCCGACCTAGCGTCATGGTTGCCAGCACTTGGTTTTCGGCTAGTGTCAAAACGAGCTCCTGGGGTTTCACCTTTACCCCATGCGCATTTCTGACGTGGAGACCGGTCCCTGTCACCAGAGCCCGAGGAATTCTCCTTGCCCGGGCCAAGACCTCTGAGTCTTTTATTTAAAAAGCTGTGGGTGAAACCCCAAAGTGGCTTTTATACTTTTCCCAAATCGCATCGACAATAATAAAATCTATGGAAATAATTTTTTGGTAAACTTTATTTTGTGAATCTGCTTTTTAATGCCTCTTTAACAATCATATATTTTGATTAACAATATGCCTTTCAAATTACACTGATGCAGTGAAGACTGCAGTTCACATGTTACATAAGGTAGTCTTCCTGTTTTATCCAGTTTTAGTTGTCGCACAGAACTTATTTTTCTTTTTTTTTCATAAATTCTATAATAATTAAGTGGAATAAACAAATTCTTTATTAGTTATATTTTGGAGGTAATAAGCAGCTATAAAATGATCATATATGAATTGTAATATTTTGCCTTTTTTAGGTTAAAATAGCATTTTGTGCAGAAATGTAGTATTATTTTTGGACTATTTAAACATTCAAAACTGTAAAATAATGTGCAGTGTTGGCGTCAGGTGATTCATTTAAGAACACTAGCCAGTCAAATCTGTCGTGTAAAGTTCTGAGGGCTGCCTGTCAAAAAAAGTCATCGTTTCTTTCCAGCTTAGTGTTATGTACACGTGCATCATCACTGGCAAAAGAAACTTGAGAGGTAGTGGAGCACAAATAGCAAAAAAAGAATGGTATTAAAGCTTTATGATTTGCTGAGATTTAAAAAGCAATCTCTTTGTTTTAATGTATTACCAAGAGTTGTTACACAAAAGGAGTGATGGGGCTTGCAGAGAGCCTCAGTTAGCCTTGCTGACCAGGAGCCAGCTGCAGCTTGCAGGAATCGCAGTCCTGCATGTCAGCTCCTGCAGAAGTTTTCTGGCTGTGACTGGAAGAAACATAAGTAGCCTCCGGACCACTCCACCCTGTAATGAAATACCAAACCAAAAGTGGGGGGTGGAAAACAGGCTAATAAACACACACACACTTAAAACAGTGTTATCTAAAGCATTTTTCTGTGTGTGCATGTGTGGGGAAAAAAAAGTTTAAGTGTGATTTATTTCTGATAAAAAGGATTTCTGGAAAGACAGGCGAAGTACCTCGTGTAGCTCTTACATTGGCAAGTGGGTATATCAGCTGCATATCGATCAGATGTCGAACTGTGTACACACATTTGCTGTAATAAGAATTTTTCAAGTATTGCTTTCTACCAGTTTGAATTTAGGCGGTCCACCCTCATGTTTCAAGTGAAGCCTGGGGTTTTAGTGTTTTCTCAGTGTGTGTATTGTGCTTCTGATCAGGCCCTGGTTTTGTTCCAGGAAGTAAACACCTTGGTATAGAGAATATGCTGCTTGCACTGAACAGATCTGTGGAACTTGTTGCTGTTGCCTTTACTACAGTGATTTTTTAAAAATGTTATAGTAAAGATTTGTGATATGGGAACATATTTGCCAGTAAAAACCTGTTTAGGAGGAAAATGAGTTGGTTACTTTTGATTATTTTTAGCACTTGATTTATTTCACATGTCCCTTTTTCTTTCTTTCTTTCTACCAGTTTCTGTTGGTGGAAAGGTTTGATCTTTATATTATTGAACAGGTTCAGCAGAACATGGTGAAGAAAGGTAGCATAAATAGTATGAAAATACTTTTTCTCTGAAAAGAATGAAACAACATTAAGACTGTTGAACTGTTTCAATGATTTCCTAATACTGTATTTCCATGAAAACAATTGTGTGTATTCTGCAGGAACTGTAACTCTCTAATATTGTTGTGCTGGATGCTGTACAATATTTAGAGCAGAGAGATCTTCCACCTCAGAAACACAGTCATATGACTGAGCAGGAGCTGGGAGGACAGTGTGGGTGACACTCTGTTAAGTTTTGATACAAGTGTAAGGAAATATTAACATCTTTCTACTGGACTGCTTTGAACTATTGGTTCACTGTTTAGGACCAGCAACTGATGGGTGCAGTGCACAGAGCATTAAGTGGGGATCGCATCCACATCACTTGGGTTTTACACTGTAGAAAAGCAGTGCAAGGCAGGAGGCCACACATCATCCCTGCCCTCGGTGCTGCGTGCTAGGGAGATGCGTTTATGGAAGTGTGTGGCTTTGGGGCATTCCATGCACTCTTCAAGTGCTTGGCATTTCCAGCAGTTGTTGGGGTGGAGCAGGCTGATCCTCTTACATTTGCTCCTGCTCTCCTTAAAGATATGGTGTGCAATCCAGTTTGAGGTTCGTTGCTGCTGATGGCCTCTGCCTGGGGTTAATGTGTGCAGCAGAGCCCATAGCGCAGGGAGGCCCTCGTGCAGTGTCGGAGTTTACTTGCCGGGAATGCAGCTGTAGCTCCTTGCATAGAGCTTCCTTGCTCTTCCTGGAGGTACTAGAAGTCCTGGGGTTTGGAATGTACACATCAAAACTGCGAGGCAGGCTCTGATTGACAGCATCCGAGTGCTGGCCCATTGCTCCTCTCGCTGGAATCTCTCCTCCAAATTCTGTCCCAATGATGTTCTAAATCCACAGCAGCTTCCCACGCTTCTGTGTAGCTGAGCGCTTGCTTTTATCTTTCTGCTCTATGGGATCAACACGATGTATAAAATCATTTCAATGTCTGAATTCTGAGATTGTATCAGATCTTATTCTTGGCAAAACTCAAGTGATCAAGATTTGTGCAAGGGAGTGTTAATGTAATCAAATACGAGAAGATGAGCACATGAACCCATGAGGCACAAGCAGTTAGGTCATTTAATTCCATATGAAAAATACTTTCAGGGTTATAAGTTAGTTGATACATTCCCTTGTTTTAATAATCGCTGGTACTGTATACAAACAGTAAAATTAATAGACTTGACGGTTGTCTCTTAAAGCAGGAATGCTTTAATTAGTGTCAGAGTTTGGTAGGATTTTTGGCTGACAGAGGACTAAATAAGAATTTTTGGAAATTGGCATAATATGTTGTTTAGAATCAACAGTTTTCTTTCATTTTTAAAAAAGGTCTAAATTTCTGATGGAAGGAGAATTCTATAACTAAGTATGAATATGGTTCAAAAAGTATATAAATTTTTAAGTACAGTGGAGAAAATAAAATCAATAATCACAAGAATATTTAATAGGTTTTATTAAAAAGGATTTTTGATAGTGAAAGTTATTGGATGTATTAAAAAAAGCCACAGCTAGTAGGCCGTGTTGTTACTGCTTCACACTCTATAGGCTGTCCTAGAGGAATTTCATGCCTTTAAGTCCAGTCAGATTCTGCATTTCAGTTGTCACAGCTTTGCATTTCTTGACTTAGTAAGTGTGTATAGCATGTAGTTATATTTCATATACACTTCGACTTTCTGTATGAACCTACTGTAATACTTTTGTCCGGTGCAGTATTTAAGTAATAAACATTGATGGGCTGTAACAGTAGTTACAGTTGTCATACAGAGTTTTTAAACTCGTCTTGCATGAAGAAAATACTGTTGATACTGTTTTCTGTTAGTTTTAGGTAGCTTTTTGGTTTCTAATAGTGTTATCTTATTGATATGTCTCACTAAATAAGCTGAATAATTGCCATGATTGTATTCTGCTTGATATAAATGTGCAATTTGAACGCATATTTGTTAATTTCTTATTTTATATGGCTCTTTTAAGACATGTTTGAGCATATGTGCTATGAAAAGTCCTCCATGCTTAGGTCTTTAATTCTGTGCCAGTGTTCCAAAATGTACTTTTCATTATTTTCATTTTTTTATTCTTTCTTTTGTTGTTTTGAAAGTATTAATAGATTAACTTCCATACCTAATGGTACATTAGAAGTAATGAATCGAACTAAAAGCAGACTTGCAACAATCTCTACAGAAAAAAAAAAGAAACTACAAATTTTGAGTGTAATACCCTTCTGTTGGTGTGAAGGAAATAAAACTGAGAACTTAAAAGTCATTGAAATGTATATAATCTAATAATGGGCCACCTTTGGTTCATGAGCCTAAAGCATTTTAAACATTTTTGGATTAACATGTTTTTCTGCTATAACTGCATTTGGTGCTAATTTTCTATGTAAAGATATAGGAATGTGTCAAGCATGCATATTCAGTTATAACAACAAAATCCTTATAGCAGAAATCCAGTGATAGGTAAAAAGTTATTTCTGTGGGTTTTTAGGTGATCCTCTTCAGAGATCTCTTCAGATCTGATTGATAGATGTCTGTTCTGGATTTTGGCCCAAGGAAGCTGCTGAACAGAGCAGAATTCGTGTTCTAAGTTATTGTAGACTGATTCTGCAGACCTGTTGCAGCTGAAGTGATAGGTCACGTTTATTGACATTGATTTTAAATGGGTTATTTAACAAAATCCATTTTATGTACTAACGGTAAGATCTGCCAGGCTTAAAATTGAAAATGTAATTTACAGTGAGATGAGAAAAATATTATTCATATGTTTGTTTAACTTTGTGGAAATGAAAATTTTTCTTTCCACCAACAATTATAAATAGTTAGAATAGATTATTTAAAATCAGTTTGACTCACTGGAATAAATTCTGAATATGTGACTTGGGTAGGCTTTAACTGTATATCAGAAAATATATAAAAAAGAATCTATCTGAAAAGAAAAAATAAGATATTTTCTATGGTGATGTGAGAGTTCCCCTTAAAAACTTACAAGGAAAAAAAAAACAGGGTCAGAGAGACTATTCTTTTCCTTAGATGTGTGTGTGGCTTCCTGTGTTGGTTTAGAGGGAAAGGTGCAGTTAATTGTGACTGTGGCCGGGGTGGCAAGGGGGTTGCGGCAGGTTTTCCCATGCAAGCGAGTAGTGGGTTCAGCCTCCAGGTCATGAGTGTCCTTCCACCATCAGTAGCTGTGTCACCACTGGTGCTTCATGAAGTTTGGTGCTCAGTATTGTGTGTGATAAGATTTGAGTGCGAAAGCAGATCTGCGACAGAATTGCAAGGACGTCCCTGGCTTGCAGGATGTGACCCTGTTCCCTCTTGGCTTTCCTGTTCCACAGTTAGAATGGGAGCTATTGGAGCTGCATTTCCACTCGGCCGGCTGTGAAACGCCCGGTAGGAGCAGCTGAACGGGGGCTGCGCTGGCCCTTCGCTGCTGCCAGGAAGGGCTTCCTTGAGGGAGTGTTGCAGAGCCTTGCTGTGAAGGGCTGTCTGGATTCAGAAGTTGCACTAAATTTACTTGCGTTCGCTTTTCAATGACCGAGGCAAATCTATGAAAATCCTTCTGGGAACACCATGTTGATAGAAGTTGTGTATATTGGGCAGGTGTATGCACAGAATTGCAGTGGTTTTATGAAATTTATCTTAAATTAGTCCTTTACTTCCGACATTAAATCCAAATCTCAAGCATACTTGTGCATAAATAGATAATAATTATCTGTTTGTGTGTGTACATGTATATAAATGTGTATCTATCTCATTATATGTCCTGAAAATACAATAGCTGTACACATAAATCATTAGAAAAATTAAAAATTAAAGAAATTATTTTTAGAAAAAGTAGCTTTAAGAATGCAACCATGAAAACATTTTTTTCTGAAACCCACTAAAGGGCTATTGGCTGTACGAGTGATTTGAGTGGCTCCGAGTAAGAATGAACAGTAAATTTGTCATGATGATTTTTGAGAGCTACTGTTGTCCTCTTGTAAAGGTGACCATCTCTGACCATCTTTGCTCTGTGACCGACAGATAGATAACGGGAGGCAGAGGGGCTGCTTCTTGCAGCTGATAAACACGTCCAACTTTAAATGGTTTGACTGCGTAGCGACTGTAATAGTCAGTTCTTCTCGTCTCCACGCGGCTCGCTCTGCAGTAGTGGTGGAGGGGTTGGTTGCTAGACCTGACTCGGTTCCTGCTTTGAGTGCACATTGGAAAAGGCTGAAAACCTGCTTATTTCGCCTAGTCTGATCATTTCTACCCACACAGTTGCTTCACTTTGATTACAGAGGTTATTGTGGGACAAGAGCTTCTTTGTAGCAAAGCATGTTTAGTGCCCTGGGACCTAGCGTGACTAGCAGATAGAAATTGTATGGAAGCAATTAAATCCAAAGCAAATGTCATGTGGGATAAATTTGTACATAGACTTGTGGCATTAGTTACTGTCTTCCCCTCCTTCATTCAGAGAGAGAATTTTGTTTCGTTTTAACATTTGGTTAAATTAAAGTCTTAGTATTAATACCTGTGACTGATGTTTGACGTGACGTCGGGGATGTTGCACTGTTGTGCAGCACTTTGTGGTAGCTCCAGTTACATCTGCCTTAAAAATGGCCATAGGTAGAAGGAGACATATACGTGCTTGTTTAGAACACTGAGCAGAATGTTGTATCAAATATGTAAGAAATGCTTAGAATATCTTCATAAATAACTGTGTGCAAAAGACTCGGGTGCCTTGCGCTTCCCGGTGACCAGCTGCGTGCGGGTATCCTGTGCAGCGCGTGCCGGCAGCTCTGCTCCTTTCTGCTCTTTGGGGGTTGATCTGTCCCTTGTCTTTCTGGGGCTAAGTATCCAGACAGTCCAGGTTTATACATGGAGTGATGACACTTCCATGGTACATTAGTTGCTATATGGAGAAAAAACTCTCTTTCCTCCTCTCCCATCCTCACCTCTCATTACTTTCCTCTTCCATCCACTGGCATTTTATTAAATCATCTGCATTCCTGCTTTTCAAGGATTGATTAGTGGTGTAAGCATCACAAAATAAATACACAACCTCTGTCAAGAAACTCTTCCATCTCTTTTTAAGGGTTTTATTGAAGTTTATTCCGTTTACTGGGTTGAAAATCATACTTAAACTGTGAGATTTCTGTTATGTGAAAGTCTAAAGGCCAGTGTCAGATATTCTTAGGATATTTTCAAAAAGCCTAGTCTTGATTGATGTGTTTTCTTAGACTTTCCCTGCACTGTGGAGCCTCTGAGCACAGAAGGAAGTGCTGGTCACTGCCTGGGGAGCCGGCGAGCCTGGAGGAAACAGCAGTGCGGTTCCTGTTGTGCCGCCGCGAGCGCGACACTGATGAAATCACAGAATCGCTCTGTGCTTTCATTTCTCCTCTGCAAACCAGAAGAGTCGGTTCTTCCACCTGTAGAAGCACCTGTGAGAGCTGTTAAAGACTGCTAGGCCCAAGCCTGAGTCTCAGAACCAGCCACAGTGAGATGGCTAGTGCAGGGCATAAGCATGAAGAACTGATCAAATTATGTTTTTGTCCATGAAGGATTTCTGCATGTTGAAGCAGATAGTGTACAGGAGGAAATACTAAATATTTGTTCCTTGGGGATGTTCTCTCAGTGTGAGATTATGTTGTTTTGTGGTGCTGCTGTTCCAAGTGGAAGCAGAGCTTGCCTTTCCATACAGTGTCTCAGATGTCAATCACTGCAGTACCGTAGTGCAGTCATCAGGATTTTTGACCTCTCTCGAAGCAGCAGGAGTTCAGAATTCCTCGGTAGGGCTGCAGGTTGCTCTTCTAATACTTGTTCTGCAGGCTTATTTACAAAAACTATCTATCTTTTGTACAAAGTGCAGTGTACACCCCAAACATGTTTAGAGATAGGACAAGATTTTTCAATCCAGAGCATAGGAATAGATTTTATTCAACTCAGAGCATGTTAGCTTGTCCAGTTGGAGTTAGATTTACAGACCATATTTTCAAAGGTCTCTCTACCTATCAGTCAGTTGGAGGATGTGGTTTTGGAGTTATCACCTAAAAAATTAGCTGATCTGTGGTATTTGTGCTGCTAAGCAGACTTCTGCATGCGTTAAAGTACAAATGTGAATGCTGCTTTTCATAATTTTCTCAAAACATGGTATTTCCAAAATCTCCAGGATGAAAAGTAATCATCAGTTGAGAAAGGATTTGGGTTTTCTGGATACTGGTCAGTTTTGACAAAAGTAACTTTTCTCTCTTAGTATTTATTCTGTGCAATTTCTTTCGGAGCCTAAGCCATTCCGACATTGGGTCGTGCGGATGTGTTTCTCTGCAGCATCTTGCCCGTGCTGCTCTTCACCTAGCTCAGACATCTGGGGACTTGGACAAAGCAGACTTTGCACCCGTCAACGAGTGCAGCCTGCTCTGGATGGTCATCACTGTGCAGCTTTGTGGGAAATATAACGAAAGGTCAACATTTTTGAGCTGATAAGCAGAATTTAGTGTGGGAGTGCTTCACAAAAGGTTTTTTATTTGAATTTGCTTTTGACATTACATTTTCCTGATCATTTTTGACATTTTAGTCATTGTATTATATACATTCAGACAAAATTGTGACTGTTTTTGCCTTGAAGGTTAGCAACTTTTCTTCTTTTTTAAGTATACATGACTTAATTGGACAGGCTCATGTGAAAAAATGAGAGTTTTATATGAAGTTACTGTAAAATTGAGGAAATGTGTTGAATGACATTTACATGCAGTCTGCAGCTCCTGCAAGTGGCAGGGCAGCTCCGCTGGTGGGAGCGGGTATCGATGAGCGGCTCTTCCCCCACTCCTGCTGCAGAAGGTGCAGCTGGCATCGTCTGCACAGCCCGTGCTCCGGCATCGTCTGCACAGCCCGTGCTCCAGCAAAGACTCTCCAGGCCATGGGGTGCCCTTCTCACGTATGCTGCAATCACGATGTCTCAGCTTTGACTTCACTCAAATGGTAGATTATAATTTTATACCAAATACATATTTTTTGAGGCATACAGGAGAATTCTGCTTCTTCATGTTTTATATTTGGCATTTTGTTATTATCTGTTCCTAAAAGACCTCCTGATAGTGGAGAATTAATGAAGTCATAACATTGCAAGAGTTGATAACATGTGAATTTGAATAACTACAGCAAAGGAGATTTCTAATGAGATTGTTTACACTTCACTGGAAATGAAAAATTAAATGACCAATACTTAGGACAAATTAAGTTTTGCTCTAAATTCTTCAGAAAAAAATATCAGTTATTCTGACAGTCTGGTAAAGGCATTTATAGACAGTTGTTGATACCAGGATTGTGGATGTGATCCACTTGTCTGAGAGCCTCATCTGAAGATCAGGCAGCAGAAATTCTATATGGCGAAGTGTTTACCACCCTTGGGAAGGAACCCTGGTTCTTATCTTGTTTTTAACTTACACTTGTAAGGGGAAAATAAATTCTCTGGGAATTCTTAGATATTAGGCAGCATTGTCTGTACTAAGAGTATCATACTCTTAGTTGGGCAAATGTTTTACTTCTGAATTAGTCATTGAGGTTTTGTTTTAATTTTTCAAAGGACAGTAGCGAAGGCCTTTCATATTTTTTGAGCAGCGCTGCTGGACTTGATCTTTACTGTCTTTTTTTTTTTAAACAAGGCAGTGGAAAAAACAAGTATGTAATGGAAAGACACAGGCATAGCTGTTCTGATAGCTCTTAAAAATGTGTTTATCACTACTATAATCTAAAGAAAGAGTTGCAGAACATCTAATTAGATAACTTCCCAGTACAAAGAGACCTTTCTGTTTGAAAACAGTTTTGCCAAATGAAATTGGCTTAGTGATAGATGCACTGATTTTGCTTGTTGCAAATGAAAAGCTGCATTCAACAAATCCCTATTTAATGACTTGGATTACTCTGGTGTGTAGGATTTGTTTAAGCGAGTGTTTGCAAGATTGATTCCAGGAGTGGGGAGGGCATCCAGATTCTCCTGCCTTACAGAGGTGCGAAGCGTAAGAGCTGAGCCGTGCGTGGTGGCCGTGGAGGGGACGGCACTCGTGGCACAGAGGCTTCTGATGGCAGAGCCGGCGCTCAGCTCACGGCTTCTCCTTCCGGGGTCCCACAGTGGCTGCGGCAGCCGCTGGATGTGGCGGCTGCTGGCGGTGCATGTGCCAGGACTCAGCGCCTTGCCCGGGCACCCGGTGCTCTGCAGCGCACAGATCCTCGCTCGGTCCTTGAGAAGAACCTTGGCAGAGCGACTTGATCTCTGGCTTTTTTTCTTGGAGTTCCCTTTGCACCCTAATGGAACAGTTTGCCCCTACAAACTGATAGGCTGTGACTATGATTACATTACAGGATTACTATGATTAATCCTGTCTCCAAGTCTCCATGTTTGCAGAAGGTGGCCTGAATCAGGAATGCCTCTAGGTAGTTTTGATTGCAGCCTGTCAGCTCCCTAACAAAAGACTGACATCTCTAGCCTGGACAAACCACCCACCATGCACTTTGTTATTACTCTGTCAGTGAATTACAGGAATTTTGTTTTGCAATCTGTGATGTTTTAAGTCCCCTGCAATGATTTACCAGTACTACAGATTGTGTGAAATGCTTTTCTTTGTTAGTTAGAAAGGATACATAAGAGCACTTTTTATCCTTTTGGTAGTGTATTGGTATAAGCTTTTACTCCATTTTCATGTTATTCAGTGTTTGTGATTTGTCCAAATGAGGCTTCCAAAATCCCAATGTGGTTTTCAAAATGGTAAGTTGTAGGGTATGATCTGAGAGGTAACAAACTGCATGACTTCCATAGACAATAGTTGGTTGTCCATGGTTAACATTTATTGAAGCGAGGCTTTTCCCCTTGGGGTTTCTATTTTAGTACCTAAAGCACTAGTTATTCTCTCTGTAAGTGGCCAGAGTGGGATGGTCTGTCTGGTGCTGATGTTATGTGTTCAGTAGCTGTCACAACATGGAGAGCTCTTGGCTGAGACTTCCGCCAGATGTGCCTGGCTTTTCACGTTAATTTAAATATCTCTGTTAATATGATGAATAAGTTGGTTTTGCTCGTTGATGTATCCATCTGTCTCATCCAACTAGGGCATCATGTTGGATAACTCCTGCTCAGCAATGGCTCCATTGCATTGGCATCCAGTGTTTCAGGGTTTTTTCGTTCTGTGTCCTATCTTACATGAGCAAAAAAAATACTCCGAGCATACTGTAATAGTGTGAACATTATTTTTTTTTTCTTTTGTGGAGCTTCTTGTCCCTCAGATTTCAGTGGAGTTCTTTCAGAGATGCAATGTTGTGCACAACAAGTATGCACAAAGGAAATGGGTATTTGAGAGAATCGTATTGTTATTTAGGATCTGCAAGTACTTCATTTGATAGAACTGGTTATGATTAACTAGAGTAGTTATTTTAGGCTACTGAAAAGAGACTTTGGAAAAGAGTATAAGCATTTTTAAAGGTGCATTAAATAAATGAATAGTATATTGTAAAGCATACCATTAGAAAGCATGTCTTAATTGTCTCTACGTACCTTTGTATACACAGAATGAATTTATATTAGACTTCTTAGGAGCATAAGATAAGGTAAAGAAAGCCTAAAAAAAGAAGGAAAGGAGGTAAGGTATGTGTAGTGGTCCTGCTCTTTAGCTTCCAGAGCAAATACCCTTCCAGTGCTGAGAGAAGCCTGTATCAAGCCTGGAGCTCTGCCAGTAACATCTTAAAACAGAAATGCAGGAGGGTTGCAAGTTTTATAGCTGATTATTGGCTTGGCAAATGCAGCACCTGGGAAGTGTACGTGCAGGTTATGGGGCCAGTCATGACACTATTTTATGATGAAGAAAAGTCAAAATTCGGGGAATTTAGGTTGCTGTATCACTTTAATACAAACTGATAAAAAGCAGCATGCTTCAATAACTCGTTAGTCTGAGTAACATGATCTGCTAGCCCTCAAATTAATCACCCAAATCTAACCATATACTTGTTTATCCCACTTAAATTATGTAAGTAGTGTAAAATGGCTCAACTGTAAGGTTTTGGGTTTTTTTTTTATTCCAGAGATTTCTCTGGAAATGACAGGAGATTTTTGTAATTTTGTTTGCTTATAACAATATAAAAACAAAACTTTGTTCTAGGGAATGGGAAGTATGAGTCACTGACACTTGAATAGCTTTCCGGAAAACTTTTGCCATGGGACTACCTGGTGTAAGTTTTGGTTTGCAGAAACGAAGGATGTAGCAGGGATGTAGCCCAGTTCCCTTCTATTAGACATCTCTTTTGTATAATGCATTTTGAAACTACTTTTCTGGCCCTGCTTTTTCTGTTAAAAGACCCTTGCATAAACTTCTCTGGTAGAGAGAAACCCTTTTTTTTTAGGCTGAGGATGTAAGACTGATCTAACCGGTTCCCTAAATTTTGTTCATTTATATCAGTAGTAGATTTGCGATCTCTTCTGAATTACTTATCATACACAGGCTTGTTATGGCTTTCTGTTGCTAAACATTTGAGTGGGCATTTGCGTTGCAGCAAGAAATTGTCCGAATAGCCCGTGACAACGGGAATGGTTGCAGGACTTGTGCGTGTTCAAGAATCCCCTCTTCTGCGATCTGGGACTGTCTCGTTTGAAAACAGTAATGCTGTCGATGTCTGATTGTCTGCCTTTAAAAACGGGTCTTGTACTTGAACGAGACCCACCCCTGCATCCCCACTCCCTGCAGAGACACTTAGGTTGATTTTTCCTGTCAAATAAGTGACAAAACTTGCACTTCTCAGAGCAGCCACTATATTCTGCTTTGTTTATATGCTATTTTTTAGCAGTTATTGCAGTTCTTTCTTGTTACAGTGAAAATGAGACATTTGGGGAGAATGTTACGTTAAAAAGTGAAAGAGAAGTCTAATGTTCCCTGTAAGGCATGTAAAATGGAGTGTAATTAATATGAGGGCATTGTCAGTTTCCATTTTGCGCTGCTTCTGCTGTACATACAAACGTGTGCGCTGTGAGGCACTGTCTGGTTTGCTTTACAAAAGGGGTATCTTTTGCAGAGGATATTGTCTCATGAACACTTCCTTTTTCTGTCAGGATGGTCTCTACCAGAACAATATTGTTCTCAGTGTGCTTTTTTTTTTTTTTATCTTGGAGAAACAAATGTCTGATTCATTTTTCTAGAAAAAAACAGGAAACTGAAAAGAATACAGACTGGAAAAGAAATTCATACTGTTACTCGTAATTTAATTTATAAAGTTAAAAAGTAAACTGAAAGTAACTATTTGACAGATACTATGAGGACATTACAGTTTTACTTTTCCTCATATTATCTGAACCTTGTTTCAAAACCAATTTAAGAGGAATTTGTAAGAAAAAATAAATAGGAGAGCCTTAAAATAAAGCAGTTTCAGCACTAACTTTGAACAAAGTAATGGATTTTATGTTGAAAGTCGGCGGTCTGTGCACCTTGGTGAGCTAGATTGTCTATCACAACATACAGAACTGCTGCTGAAGGAAAGATGAACTGAGTGGCATGGGATACAGGTTCTGAACACATTTACATTAAAGGCAATATAAAATAACTTATGGTTCTTGTATTTGTAACAAAATCTTTCTGCTTTACCTTAAATGCTTTTTAAAGCAAGAAAAGGTAATAAACGTAGAAATTTATGATTTTTTTTTTGGCTATTTGTAAGTTACAGACTTTCTGAAATGAAATTACATGATCAATGAATGAAGTGTTCCCTTTAATTTTAGTGGACTGATATTAATAAACATATTAATAAACACATTACTGTGAATGATATACTGCACAACTGTTTTAGCTGTAAAAAAAGATTAATCCTAAAGTCGTATTTTCTTCAGCTTTGGAGAAGCCCTGCAGGTCTGCCCTCCCATCCTACCTGCCTGCTGGAGATGTACACTGGCATGTAAAAAATTTATGACGGCATGCTGAAAGGAATGCTGAAAGGAAAGAATGTTGAAAAGAAAGCACCACAATAACCACTGCTTTCTTATCTTTCTTCCCTAAAACAAAATTATACAACCTCAAACAATCTTAATTATGTAAAAAAATATTCTCCTATCAGCAGTATTTTAGCAAGTAGAAGTGGATCTGTGTACGGTAGATAGGTCTCCTCGATGAAGCCCCTGGAAACTCATGTTGAAGTTTTTCTAGTGGCAGGGAGGAATATGCTCCCCCCGTCTTGGGGGCAGATGTCCTGTGCGCGCCCTCACGCCCCAGCGGCACGACGGGCGCTCTGGGCTGTCTGCCTCCGCGCGCCCTGACTGCCTCCACGCGCCCCGACTGCCTCCGCGCGCCCTCACACCTCAGCGGCACAACGGGTGCTCCGATGTGTCTGCCTCCGCGCGCTGTCTGCCTCCACGCACCGTGGGTCGTGCAGAGAGGCCGTGGGAGGGCTGTGTGGCCACAGCGCGCCGGGCAGCGCAGCCCCACGCTGCACAGTCCTTCTAGCCAGGGCCAAGGAATCCATCCAAGTGGTAGCCTCATTTTTTTTGAATAGGCAGTGGATTTGGCTGCGTACGCACTCGTCTTTACTGAGGCTTACCTTCATTTCCATTCTATTTTAGAATAATTTTAGAATTATTCTATTCTATTTTATCAAATAAAAAGAATGTCTTAGTCTCAAATGTGTGTTGGGAAAGAGTTTCCAACGTATCATCAGCATCAAACACAATCCTAGGAGAAAATACCCACAAATGGGGAGTACAAGTGTTTCTACATGACAGGCATTATTTTATTTTCTGAATTTACATCTGTTGTTCCAGTTTTGTTGAATCCGTGTCTCTTTTAATGCTAAGTTATTGTTTAAAGAAGCAATAAATCTCACATGTATCTATGAATTAAACAAGTTGATTTTATGTAAGTTGTGTATAAATAGAGATCTACCAAAGATATATTTTACATGGCGGCCAGCTTCACTGGCATTACTGTTGTTGGTTATCTTGTTTCTCTCTGAATTCTATATTAATTTCATAATCTTAAAAAATGCCTTGTCTGTAGTAGTGCTAACAATAATTGAAGGTAAAATACTGAGGAGAGGTAGCTTATATATGCAATTCCTAGCAATAACAGATAAATAGGTGCTGTATATCACTGGCACGAGTCTGTGCTTACCTTGCTGTGCATAATCTGGCCATTCTCTCCCCCTCCACTCTTAAATTTATTTGTTTCTTTATTTGTTGATTTACTTTCTGCTACACAGAAAATGTGATGTTACAGCATCACAATATGACACTGCCTTTTAATGCTTTTTTCTTTTTTTCTACAGTCAGTGTAATAAGCACCTTTCTGTAGCTTTTGTTCAACTAAATCTCGTTTCAAATTCTGGCTTTCTTTTAAAATGCTTGAACTAGGTACAGCGAGCAGCAGTGCAGAACTGTCACTCTGCCTCAGCTGAGGTCAATTAGCAGCTAGCAGACATTGTTTCTTTATTTTGGAAAGGCTGCGTTTAGCCAAAGACTTGGTCTTTTAACCAGATCTTACTTTTCATGTTTTTGGTGGCAAACAACCGTATATTCCAACCATTCGCAAACAGTGACTGTCTGGCAGGATTTCCTGGATACGCACTAGGTGGAGGTTGCAGAAGGGCAGCTTTCTGAACTCTGGCCACTTGCGTGGTTATTTGTACTGCCTTTCTTTCCCTGCGAACTAATCAGCTCATTCTATGGAAGGTAGAAAAGGGTCCCTACCTCCCATCCCGGGAAAAAAAAAAATCCACATCCTAGCTAGTCACCTCCATCACGAACAGCAAAGAAAAAAAACTGAAACGGGATACATCCTGACCACTGTGTATTCTAACTTTCTGAAGTGCTGGAGCCAATATTTTGGGAGTCAGAGTTTTGTGAGAAACTCCTGAAAATGTCTGAGTCCCACATTTTTTAGTGGAATGAGGAGCTGAGGATCTCACAGCACATAACTCATGAGGCAGAAGTTTTGTGAGCGGAACAAGATGGTAACTGGTGCTGAGAATTGTTTTCTTTTTATTTTTTTTTTTCTATGTTAACCTTTCTAAAATTAAAGCAAAGCAGTAATAAAAACAAGAAAATCCACGGGGGGGGGGGGGCGGGGAATACCAATTCATTTCCAGTGAGTCATTCATTGGAAGAGGTAGTGGGATGTTTCTCATGTTCATATGCTGTGTAGAGGATGAAGACTTTGAAATTGTTACATGTTTTGAGGAACCCCTAAATGGGTAATTCCAGGATAGTAGAGAAGACAACTTTGTGTTTTGCTGACAAGAGCCAGGTCTTTGCCACTGCTTTTCATAGGAAATTTCTTCAAGTCCTGAAAGTGAGGATGTCTGCTGGATATCAGAAATCCTAATGGATTTCTTCATAATCTTAGCAGGAAGAGAAAAAAGCGATTGCTCTTTTTTTTTTTTTTTTTTTTTTTGATTGATTGCTGCCCCTTTTCTCACCTTCTGAGCTCTTTTGGAGATGGCAGCGTTTTGTTCTTACTTCTGACTGTTTAGACTTCTTCCGTTTTCCTTTATGCTGAGTAGTCTCCCCTGTTTACTGGTCTTGTATTCTCAAGTAGTGATGTAAACCACCTCAAACAGAGGAAAAAAGATGCAGCCCTGATCGAGTTTATTGTTTTTTTCCATATTGATTTCAATCGGTCATTTTTTTACCCAAATAGATCTGTTTTTTACATAGAAATTTTTTGTTTTGTTTTGTAAAAAGGGAGGATGTTGGAGATACCCCAGTGCCCTCTTTCTCTGTGTGTATTGTCCCAAATCTTAATTTTTTTAACCATATGAATGAGATCATAAAATTTTGGTTTTGGTTGTTGTTGATGGTGTTTGAAGTTTATAACCCCTCAGCTGTGGTTCTTCATGGCAGCTGCTCTGCACAGTCAGGCACCGAGACCCCAGCGAGGAGGCAGGAGTCTCAAACCTGGTCAGAGTGATTGGGTCGCACAGCTCTTTCAAGTACCTGAATGTTCACGTCCCTATGTCTGTATTACACATCGTCAAACAAATTTTGAGGTATTTCTTTAGTTTCCAACCCATAGGTTTTTAAAAGTGCGTTTTACTTACGTGCAATGCTGAGAGGCGGCGCGGAGATGTGGCGTGCAGAGCGTGACAGTGGGACGTGGCGCTCGCCGGCCCACGCTGCCCTCGGTGGCTCTGCGCGGCGCCTGCCACGCCGCTGCGCAGAAGCCGCAGGGGGACCCGCGTGCAGCAGCCGCTGCAGCCCTGCGGTGCTGCTGCTGTCAGGTGCCTGCGGCCTCCCGTGATGGAATCTGCAAAGCAAGTGTGATGGATGCGTCAGGTCACTCTGGCAGTTTGTTGGTAAAACTTAAGTGTGTTTACAGTCACAGGGTCATTCTTGGCAATTTTTAAGTAACTAGAAATATTTCTTAAACACTGAGACATTGTGGGGAGTTGAAATTTAAAATAATCCTACTTACCTTCTAGTCCCTGTTGCTCTAGATCCCTATCCAAGTATATATCCAAGTAATTTTATTCACTTGAATATTTATATCTGTGATCAGGAGGACCATATGTAAATGAAGCTTCTTTCCTAACTTTAATTTGTTATATAGTAACTAAATCTTAGGAGCAAATGATTTTGCAAAAGTGATTTTTGCAAGCTAATTAAAGTCTTAGTGACATCTTGTCACTAAGAATGACATGAATGTTGGGCACTGGGGGAAAACAAACTACTGCTGTGACAACAGAGAAAATACATGTTAGGGCCTGGTTTGGCCCTGCGTGTCTGTTGTGCTGAAGGCGTTGGCATTTGCACGAGCATCTCAGGATCGCTGCCTGCACGAGGCAGCGAGCAGGAGGCATCACTGCTGCTTAGAGGTTCGTCACGGCGCTGATGTGCGAGTGGGCTGTGTGCGGCTGCCCAGGGAGGCCCCGCTTTGCCTCAGCGGGTCTGTTTTGAGTGCTAATTTTCCAGTGAAGGAGAATTGTCTCAGAACTGTATTCCTCAAGGCTGTTTGTGTTATCATTTGGAAACTCTGACCAAGCAGAACAGGAAAAAAGGGAGCTTGTCATAGGAAAAAGTTAGAACAACTGCTGTGCATTTGTGGAAAGAAATTCCAGGGAATGTGGTAATGCTGTTTCATTGTGTTTTTAGGAAATGCTGATTCTTGTACAATACCAGAAACAAAAGGTAGCCTAGATGGAAGATGTGCTTGCTGTGATTTCAGACTGGGAAGCAGTTTGTTTCTGCAACTGAGAACCTTTTATGTGTGCTTGAAAATGCCACAATGATCTGAAGCTGGTAGTAGTTATATTTTTAAATTACAAAGAGCAGGCAATCCATCACAGTTAGTTAAGAAACACAAACATCAGAGTTTTATTGGGATTATGTACATAATAATGAGTTCAACCTCATTAATCCTCTTGTCCAAAAGACAGTAGTACTAGAGAAAAAAATGTTTTTTTGTGTACCTGCAAAATGTACAGTTCTCTGGAAACATTAATGGTCATTTTCTGATGCAGTGAAAGCAAAACATGAACTAATGATCTGGGATATGCAGGATATATTAAAATAATTAATGTATGTACAATACATCAATTGTCTAGAAATGCCAGCTTGGTAGAAAAAGAATATTTATTAGCCAGGGCTGCTTCTCCCTTTCTTATTACGAAGCAGTTCCATTTTACATTCCCTTCATATAAACCTTGATTACTTATAAATGTGTTAACTTTCAACAGGATTTTTCTATTTGTAAATATGAAGAAGCCTTCACATCAAAACATGAGTATAACTCTCTAGCCCAAGTGGAAGAAATTTATTTATTTTTTTCATTTTTAACCTATTTAACAGTTTCATTAACAGAAAAATAACATTTTCTGTAATCAGAAAATTCCCTAACAAGGGAATATTTTGCTTTCAAATTTTTACATCTATATCCAGATAAAATAAGCATTAATATTTAATAGAGTCGTTGATATGTATCTTTAATTTCAATGGTACAAACACTCATCAACCAAACAAATGCATTGAAACAGTTGTATACATTAAAAAATCCTGTAACAATGTTATATATAATAGTTTCATTCAGTGCTCTCTATTCTTTCTCTTAAGAATTGGGATTTCATCCAAATTCTAAAGGTTAAGTTGTCAATAGAACTCAAAGGGTGTTTTGTTTCCATTTGTATAGCTAGTTTAATGTTTTTAAGTCCGAGCGTATACTTACAATGGCATCAGTCACTTAGGAGGAAGCTTAGCAAGACATTCTTAAAGTTCTTCTCACAGTAGCAAACACTGTTGAAATGAATTCAGGAAAAGAGCAACTCTTTTCACCAAAGAAGTTATTTTAATTAGAACTTAACATAGATTAATAAATATTCAAATTATTAGGTAATGTTCCAGCTTCAAGATTAGAAATTACAATGGACATGCAATGGGAAAGCTATGTTCGTGGCTCAGTCAGTTAAATAATTACACACACTGTGTCTCCTTGTTAAAGCTTCATGAAATTTTCATGAAATGTTATCAGTGTCTGACAAAACAAGTGCCATGAATGTTTTTAGCTAAATCTTTACGTTGGAATACTGTACTTGAATCTTCTGCAGAAATGAATAGTTGAGCTATTTAATGTTATTCATTTCTGCAGTTTCAAAGGAGAAGTGATTGAGAAATACTGATTTTTATATATTTCTGTGCTGCTAGTGATATCATGGAAGATAAAAATTTCTTTCTTTCCAACTTGGAAATGAAACAAATAGTATACGTCAGATCACTAGCCTTAAGTGTGTTCTCTTCATGTGAATACGATGTATACAAACACTTTCTAAAATATTAACATATTTGTGTTTGGAATTAAGCTTTTTTTTTCTTTCTTGATTAATAGTGAATAATGTCAGTAGTTAATTAAAATACTGAACTTAGAAAATAGTATTTAACTTAACAGCTGTTGTGGCTGCCTACCCCCATTTCTTCAAGGATATAAATAGGGGGCACCCAGAGTGCTTTGCAGCAGCTGGAAATGTGGGCTTGCAGGACACTAGCCCAAGTGCCAGCGAGTGCTTTGGGAATGCCCTAAGAATAGACAAAACCTGTTACTTCAGGAAAGAGGAGCTGTAAAAGTTTGTTATAGTAAAAAGTTCGTATAGCCTTTTCATCTGCCTATTGCATTCCTTCCTCCTCTTTCAGAAATCACCAGATCTCAAGTGAACATGAAATAGACTGAAACTAGCCCTGCTGTTTCCCAGCTGGCCGTGCAGTGGTGGCGGATGCCACTGGCTCTGCCCTGCCGTTCCCTGCTGCATCTCCGAGCCCTCTTCTCCCTTGGGTTTGGAGAGCGGTGGCCCAGTTGGCTGCCCTAGCTGCACGGCGCTGCCAGGGCTCCCTTGCTCAGGCCTAGCAAGCGGGTCGGGCGGCTGTGGCCAGGCCCGGCTGGTTCCGACACCAGGACGGCCGGGACCTGCTGTGAGGGGCAGCCCCGTCCAGTGGCACCGTGGCGCTGGGTGCGCGGGCCCGGTCTGCGTCCGCCGCCTGCGCTCAGCCCACCCGCTCATGCCTTCCAAGCCCAGCACGGGGGCTACCTGCGACCTTGCTCTGCCCGCTGTGCTTCTGCGCGCAGGCAGCTCCACGGCTCGGTTTCATTCATAGCAGTGAATGTTCTGCGCGTGTGTAGCAAAAAAGGTAATAGCTTCTTCTGCCTAGAACAGAACCAGATCTACCAACTTCTCTGTATATGATCCTGAAAAATGGTAGGCTTGTGGAGAAAGATGTATTCTGCACTGTCTTCATACTGCTGTTGTAGGGGATAAGGCTACGAGAGAAAGATTTGGCAAATGTTATATGTGAGACTTGCCATTTTTACCCATTGCTGTTTGCTAAGGCTTGTTTGTGTGTGTGTGTGTGTGAATTATTATTGTTCACAAAATAACTTAAATAAGTCTCTGCTGCTCCAGCTCCTGTTCACCTCTCTCAATTCTGTCCCCGTTATCCATTCTGATATCCATTTAATCGCATAAAAGGGGGGAGGGTTTGAGAGAGAGAAGCTCCCTCAATCAAAAATATGTATTTTACTTGATGAAAGCCCTGTTAGACTTTCATGATAGCTTTCCCTTCGGCCAGTGCTTCTGGCAGGAATGCGGCGTGCTCATCCCATAGCAGCTGAAGAGATGTTTGCCATCTGTGGAGGGGTGCGAGCCTGTGTGTTGGCCTCGACGCTGTGTCCCCAGCGTGAGCTCGCACTCGGAAGAGCTGCTGTCCGTGTTGCTGCTCTGCCCAGCTGCCTCGGCCTTGGCTCAGAGGTGTGACCACATCCCCCCAGGCACGGGCACGGGCACGGGCACACGCGGCGCTCGGAGCGCCTCTCCTCTCCCCCAAGCCTACCGCAGTATTGGCAGGTAACTGTCCTTGCCTGTGGCTCCATCTGTCCTTGCTGCCATGGCATAGGTGAACAGAGATACAAACCACGTGGAGCGATTCCTAGAACACCGTGTCGTCCAAAACAAGGGCCATGGGATCTGGGAGACTGTGCCTGTAGGAAGCGATGGAGACTCAAGGCGCTGGGCTCCTTGGACGTGCCAAATGCAGGGCCTGCCCTGCATGGTGGCGCAGGTGTCCCAGGTTCCATGGGGTGTGCGTTTGTGTTGTGTCTTTGAGCTTGCAATTAGATGAGGTTTATGTAAACATAACAAAAAAAAAAAAAAAAAGAAAGAAAATTTCATTAAGGATAGGAATGAAATACCCAGATAAGAAATCATGATTAGGAATGAAAAATAAGTAACAAAAATGGAAGAAAGAAAAATCCTGTAGTCTAGGCAACAATTTTACAATTTGGTGTCATTTATCTGTGTGTCTTTTTACTTTATATGAAAAACAAGTTCTGGTTTATATGTATATATTTTTGCTCTTACTAAAGATTTCCCCCCCCCCTTGTAAGGACCTAAAAACCTGATGAAAAGAACATCCATTTTCACATCTCTAGCACTGCGACTTCCATAGCAGTGAGAATCATTGAGGAATCTAAGTGAAGAGAACTGACCCTTTTATCATATTTCTGTTTCTTATATTGCAATTGAACGTCCTGTCTCGTAGATGCTAGTAGGAAATTTAATACTTAGACTAAACTTGGGACTCTTCTTCTCGCCTCCACTCGTCACGTTTCTTGACTTTGTTCTGAAAGTAAAATCTTCCATTGCAGATGCCAATCTCGTTAATTATATACTAATGTACTAGATATGCTAGTGGGAGGGTGATGTTAGGACATGGTGCTCTAGCCACTGTGATGCCTCTTGTGTTTTCTTACTAGTGTCAATCAAAAATTTTGCAAGTTCACTTTTTTTTGAAATTATTTTTACTAAACAGTAAATCCTTTGCCCTGTCAGGATGAGCAAGATGAGAGCAATAGTTGAGGTTCATCCTGCAGCCCTAAAGGCTGGTGCACAGTTTCTCTTTTGCTGCTAGATTCCTTATGCTAAGTGTTACTACACTGTTGTGTAGTTTAGATCCAGCTGTAGCTTTACCAGAAATTGCACTGTAGCACATGAGCAAGCTCACCAAAGAGACTGGGATTTTGTAGCCCAAGGTCATTTTCTTAAATCTAAAAAATAAACTGTCCAGTTTTATAAAAGTGTACTTGCCACATCACACACTGAGAGAGCTCTTCATGTGGAGTCTCATTTGTGACAAAGCTTCCTTTTTTCTCTCCTTTTTGTTTAGAGAGAACAGTGGGGCAGAGAAAAAAAGTTGAGCAGTGATTTGGCTGCGCTCACCACGATGTAAACAGATTTCCCAATGTTTAATCACGGAGGGGCAGCCGGAAGCAGGCGGCTGGGTGTCCTCCAGCGCTGTGAGCTGTCACCCTCGGGCGCAGCTCCTGAGTCAGGACATGTGGGGCTGCTGGTGCTAGTGAGTCATGAGCTTCCCCTGCCCCATGTGGCACTTTCATGTGGCTCCCTCACAAACCCCCCTTTCCTTTTCATCCCAGGACAAAGGCCCAAAAAAGGTCCTAGATGAGTACCGAAGGGTTAGCCAAACTGAAGGTGCTCCCAGGTGAGAGCACACTTATGAAATAACAGATTTCAAATCAGTGCCTTTCTTCTCAGTTCCCCTTTAGCTTTTTAAGTGAGAGGATCTGGATTTCCTACTGCTGGAAAAAGATGTGGTCCCAGAACAGGAACCGCTGAGGTACATTTATTGTTGGACTTAGTACCGACAGAGAGAGATTTCATAGACTCCATGCTGCCACTTGCTGGCCTGCACTGACACCAGGCAAGGCTGCCATGAAGTCAGGGATTAGAGCCCAGCAGCTAAAAATGCAGCGTGCAGCCATAGCTCAACGCTGGAGAACACTGGCAGATCAAAGTGGGAGGCAGACACCCGAGCAGGAACAAACTAACAAAAGCCATGGGTAGGATAGGCGGAAGAGAAGCATAAAGTCCCACCAAAAGGTTATTTATGTCTTCAGCCTCGCTTCAAACTGTTATGATGACAGACGCTCTTAGGATACCTTTTACCGCTTACTGAGCTTGTGCACAGTGTGACCGTGGGCGTCAGTGCCGTGACTGGGGCAGCTTGAGGGCAGCATTTGTAATGACATGTTCCGTGTGATGCCTGGCAGAGATTTTTGCATCTCTGCTATCCCTGAAGCTGTAAATACTTAAATTTTCCTGACGGCAGCAGGAACAGCATTAGCCCCCAGCTAAGCATTGATGGGAATCCTATTTTGAAAACTTTTTGTTTACTTATAATGACCCCCATTAGTATCATGGGTGATGGGAGGGAAAAAAAAAGTTAAAGTGAATCCCTGTCTCTTCTTTCCCTTCCTGCTTGTTCATGAAGAGCTTGTTGAGGAAGGGTCAGCTCTGAACTAGCATTTGTAAGAACAGTAGATGCAAGGTTACTTTTGAGAAACTTGAAAGTCAGAGTTTGAACATGTATTTTGGAGCTGCCTTACCATATATTTGAATGCTTAAATCTCCCAGTATGAGAATCTTAAAAAAAAGTCTTACAAAATTAACAACTTTTCTAGACAGCAGTTCCTCCTGCTACTTAATGGTGAAGCTTCAGTGTATGATTAGCCAAGATGTCCTTGGAGTTTTGAGACAGCTGCTCCTTGGATTTCTGTACATCCAGCGGAGTCACTTGCCTACAAAAATTATAGTCAAGATATTTCACTAATTATCTCTCAAATTATTAGTCTGACTTTTTGGATAATGTGTGTTGATGAAGAACAGAAAACATTGTACAATAATCAGTAATTTTGCAGCATTCTGATAAAATTAATCTTTCTGTGAACTGTTCTGGTATTGGGTTTTAGATTCATTTTTGGTTGAATAAACAGTATATAATAGTTGTGGAAGCAAGCGTGTAAGTGTGGTTGCTATTTCATTCATGCATGCTTTTAAACAAAATTTGTATTATTTCTATTATTGTTTTATTTCATATTAGATTCACAGAATGCTCATCTACCCTTTCCTTTTATGGGAAAAAAGGTAAAAATATCAAGGAAAATATTTAAATCCTATTTGAAACTACTGAGCTACTGGATTATTGGAGCTGTTGGAACTACTTTATGAAAAACTTTCAAAAGCTACTTTTTTATGAAAAATACATGTTCAAAAGCATTGTAAGAACTTAGTTTTTTATATTATAGCTTCTTTAAACAAAGTGAAAAATTCTGCATTTTACAGTAGAAATGCAGCTGTTAGTACTGAATAGGATAAAATTAAGTATTAATTCAGGTAGATTTAGTTTAGCAGGATACGCTCCCAAATAGAGCTCCTATAGCACAGTTAAGTGTGTTCAGTGATTTCCACCAAGGTAGTTCCATGGATAAAATAACCCTGGTATAACGCTTCTATAGGCAGGGCCTCAGGGGACACCTACCCCAGGGTTTAGTTCAATATTTAACCCATTTCTCTCCACAATCCTGCAAGTTAAATACTTGACCTTTGGCCAGGGCAGAGCTTAGGTGCTGGGAGAAGCAGAAACCCTGTTGTCCTCTGAGCTTGAACCTTCCAGTAATCCAGCTCAGCAGTCAAGGCGTGACTCGAGTTTGTGTTGTTGGCCTTTGTCTGAAGCTTTGTTTTCCACCCCATTGTTATGGGCTATGTGGTAGGCGCCAAGAAAAACGTTCTTCGGGGATTAGAAATAAGACAAGGACCAGATGGACTGATACAATCCAGAATAAGAGTATTTGGGTATTTGAGTATTTGCTCTCAGCATAGCGCTTTCCTTTTGTGTACAAATACTTATCCCAGAGTTGAAGCACTTAAATGGCCATAACTATATGAAGTTTCACTCGTAGGCATGAAAGGACCTTTCCAAGACTGAGACGAGCAGTGAAGCGTATGGTGCCATCAGCAATCTTGCCCATGGTCCCAGGGCTCCGTCCTCTCTCCCTGCACAGGGGAGCACCGGAGGGACGAAGAATTGGGCTGGTCATTAGCCACGTGCGAGGCTGGTGCGGCCGCCTGTGCTGCCAGCTCACGAGCAGGGCTGGAGCGTGTGGTGGGTGGGCTGCGCCGCCGCAGGAGGCAGCTGGCCGCAGCGATGGGCCCGCGCCTCTGAGCAGCTGCCTGCAGGGCCTCCCGCGTGCGAGGAGGGCAGAGAGCCCCAGGGCCGCCCGGCAGCGCCCATGGAGCCTCCTGCAGCAGCGCCGCGGCCAGCCTGCGTGGCAACCCTCGCGCAGGCTGCGGGCCTTGCAGCCGGCCTGCGTTCAAGCATCGCACTCCGCGTTTTGGTGGAGGTCAGTGGAAAAGAGGTTGTTCTGCAGCACATTTTGTCGGCTGTGATATCCAGGAGGCTGTAAGAACCATAGAAATCCTGATTTCTATAACTTCTGTATTGTCTTTGCATGAATAAAAAGGCACTGGGCCAAATGCTGCTACTCTGGTTTAACCAGTCACTTGAAGGGGAAAGGGCCAGTACCTGTTTCTGCAGGGGTTTAATCTAACCTTTCAAAACTCCCAGTGCCTAAAGGAGAAGGGTGTACATAAGCAATGAAAATCCTGAGAGGGGGGAAAAAACCTTTCTGGACTGTAATCAAACCCCTTAGTTTAAAATCTTAGCACTAATTTTAAAGTGTTGTTGCTTTTGCACATCTAGTGTCTTAGGTTGTTAAATAGGCATTGTCTGATAGACAGCTTTTTCCTTAATAACTAGATAAAAGCAGATTGGCTTTGTGGTCACAACAATGAATTCTAGTAACAACCAGCCATTACTTGATCCTGAATCACAATATCAATGGCATTTTTGAGGGCTGTGTTTCAGACACTCTGTCTGCATGTTTCTAATGAAGAAGCTATGTTTGTGCACTGCCAGGATGGCACCAGCAAGGGCAAGCGAGGGCACTCGTGGCTCCTGGCTATAGCTGCTGAGAACTTACAGTGTTTACACAGAGAATTCCTGTGGGCTTTTTTATGCATTTGGAGAATTGAAGATCTGTGATCCTTACATTTTTTGATCAAACTTTCAGTTCTTCTGTCAGTTCAGAAGTACTGCCAAACGTCTGTCATTGCCCTTATTCTCACATGTGTAATTATGGTACGGATCATTTTCTATATAAAAAGAGAAAAAGGGAGCTTGAACAAAAGCAGCATTAGTTTTCAGCTGCAGTTTCATGGCTGTTTTTTTTGCATGACAATTTACAGAACATTTTTATCCTTTCTTACAAGCACTTCTATGTGAGAAGAGGCTCTGCGATCTTATTAAAACTTGATTTAATAAACTTGATTTGCATCTTTTATTTCAAATGAATAAGGGGGAACCTGCAGGCTGTGATGATTTTTGTTCAGGACAGTAATGATGTACTGTAGAAAGGCATGAGCTTAGGAAGCAATTCCTTGTTTATTGACACTAGATGATGTGTTTCTCCATGTTTTGTGCTGGCTTAATATTGACTGCCTTGCTGCATCAGAAGCCAGGAAAAGGCACATAGTTCAGAGAAGGCAAATGACAGAGCCCTTCCGCATAATCCTCTGTAGGCACGACATTTTCAGCGGGCATATTTTAAATAACATGAAAGGGGTGGAGAATTGGCTCATGGTACAACTTGGAAAAAACCCTCCTTTACAGAACCACAGCTCCTTTCATCCTAATTTGGTGATCAGAAAACAAGTGTTTCAGCAGGGAGTGTTATGACAAATGTGTTTCCCAAAAAATAACTCGCTTGGCTCTGTGGCATTTGAAGTATATGGAGGATAATATTAAAATAGCACTGTTCATAGAAAGGTTTTTTACAGTCACTATTTAGACAATATTTTGCTGAAATAATGATAATGTTTACATAATTTATGTTGTTGAATAGCATTTTTAATGACTTCTGTTAATGAAGCCCTGTATCTTCTCCTTTTCTAAAGATATGCTGTATACAGATGATCTGAATTTGTGCAGTTCTAATAAAGTAAACCTAATGACACAGAATTAAAAGTACAAGATAAAACAAATCATAAAGTTGTTAGATTGCCGACTGCACCCAAGTTCTCCTTTCTTTCCTAAATATCTGCCATGCTGTGAAGCTGTGGAAATGTGGAAGGGTCTGATCCCCTCCCATTGGCATCTGTGGTAAAGTCTCCAGTAACTTCAGTGGTTCAGGATCAAGGCTGAAATGAGGAATTCCATGTTTTGTTCAGTGTCTGAGTTCACTATTTGCTGCTCTGTTTACTCAGAATAGCAAATTACTTTTCGTTTGTCTCTATATTTTTGCAAACAGTAATAGCTGTATTGAATTATTTAGATACAAAATTGCTTAAAACTTTCGTATTTCAATTCTTACGTGTAACCAAGTAGCAAATACAAAAAAAAAAAGGCAACAAGCGGGAAGCACTGGTTGCACCAGTGCATGCTCTGGCGGTTCACGCGCTCGGCGGCTTTATGAGCTTCCTGGTCAGATGCGTTTCGTGCGCAGGGGTTTTGGCTCCCATTTGCCAGGTGGCCTTTCCTCGTGGAAGCAGGTCCGCACGCGGCCCCTGCTCCCCGGAGTGGGGCCGTGCAGAGCTCAAGCCCAGACACTGCCTTCGCCTCAGCAGCCTTGTTGCTCCGAGGCCAGGCCGGGAATGTGGCGACGTTTCAGCGCCGTGAGACCTTCTTGGGTACCGGTGGCACTGGCCTGGGCTCGTTCTCCTTCGCGAATGGTGCCGGCTCCGCCGCGTTCTCCCGCAGCTTCCCCTGTGCCCTGGCCTTGCTCCCACCCGGCTATCGGGAGGGCTGGCAAGAGAAGGTGCCAGCTGGTGGAGCCCGAAAGGTGCCTTGGTGCTGGGGACGCTGTCGCGGCCATGCTGGCCCCTCTGGGGAGCGGAGCTCGTGCGCTTACCAAAGCTGCGTCCTGCAAGGGGCTTGGCTGCTGGCTCCGAGTTTGCTCTTTGGATAATTTTTCCTTGTGAAGCTTAATATAAACTGCTGGTTAATTGCTTAGGTGATTTCACTTTTAAAGCTTGTCAGAACAACTAAAATGTGGATTAAGAGCCTTTTTATACATATGAGTAACAATTCAAAAATTCTAAACATGTACATAGGAAGAATCCTCCAGATCTTAAGTGCAGACTCATACACCTGACTCCCTGTGTTTGCAGCACTAACCCCCATGAAGAAAGGGATGATCGTATTTCCTTGCCTTTCAGTGGCCATAAAATGTGAGAATGTTAATGCTGAAAGAACTGAGATAACAAAAGTGAATATTGAAGTTGACCATTTTGGTTTTCTAACATGCTTTTGTTAAGAGCACTTCCTGCTATTGCTCACTGTACGTAACCGGCAGCCACAGTCTAAGGTTTCAGATCCATAGTCAGAGTGAAGGACACGTTCAGACAAGCTATGGATTGCTTAATACCACTGACTTCATAAATACCTCGACCCGTGCTTCACGTTTTCCTAACTGGAGTTTATATTTTCAGTTTCTAGTGATGAACCTTAGAGAAAAAAAGTTTTTATTTATTTTTTTATATTTTTCTTAAATTTGAAAGGTTTGTAAAAAATGTTTTGAATTGAAAAACCTGTTCTGATAAATCATCATGGAGGTGGTATTTAATTAACCACTAAAGCTTATGTTTAAAAACATTTTTCTTCCTACTTTGGGAATCTCTTTTTCTGCTATAGGTTGATATTCCAAAATTCATGCCCTTTGATGTAGAAGTATAGTTTTATTTGAGTTAGAATACCAGAGAACAAAGAATGGAACTTCAAATAAAAATGTCATTTAAGCACAAGCTGGACTTGCAGAGGGCATTGCCCTAATGCTATAACAACATCTTTAATTCAGAATGCTGCCCTGTGCCTCATTTTAAGAGTAAAATGGAAAAAAAATACAAGCAAAATCAGCAGTGAAAAGACAATGAAAGTATTTGATGCTGGGGTGAAGAACAGGTGGGTGGTTTCATTGTTAATGATAACATGAATGAAGAGCTCTAGGAGGGATGAGGAAGTGAAGTGATTTAGCTGCTTTAGGCTTGGCTTTAGACAGGAGTAGAAGAGAAAGCGTGATCTTCCTTTGCCATCTGGGGAGTGTACACTGAGTGCAAAATATTAGAAAAAGAAAATGGATGTGGAATCAATAAAGACAGTGCTACCATTTTCCTTTCTTTAGAAAATAGTTGGTTTTTTTCCTGCTTGCAATTCACATTATTTTCACTGATGTTAGAGGTTGGCTTCAAAGAGGTTGGACATGGTAGCGCTGCACTAGGTCAAAATCTGCTTGTCAAATGCTGCTACTTACCAGCTGGGTCTGGGGACAGGAGGTGGCGATGGCAGTAGTGGCAGTGCCTGCATGGGTGGGAAAGGGAGAAGTTTTAGTTCAGTACCAGACTTCTCAGCTCTGCTGAGAAGGACCTGGGCGTCATGGTGGACGACAGGTTGACCATGAGGCAGCAGGGTGCCCTCGTGGCCAAGAAGGCCAATGGGGTCCTGGGATGCATTAAGAGGAGCGTCTCCAGCAGGTCGAGGGAGGTGATCTTACCCCTCTACTCAGCCCTGGTGAGGCCACATCTGGAGCACTGTGTCCAGTTCTAGGCCCCACAGTACTAGCGGGATGTGGAGCTGCTGGAGAGAGTCCAGCGCAGGGCGACGAGGATGATCAGGGGCCTGGAACATCTGCCCTATGAGGAGAGGCTGAGGGAGCTGGGCTTGTTCAGCCTGGAGAAGAGGAGGCTGAGAGGGGACCTGATCAGTGTCTATAAGTGCCTCAAGGGAGGCAATGAGGAGGATGGGGCTGGCCTCTTTTCACTGGTGGTCACTGACAGAACCAGAGGAAATGGCCACAAATTGAAGCACCAAAAGTTCCACGGGAACTTAAGGAAGAACTTCTTGACGGTGAGGGTGCCAGAGCACTGGAACAGGCTGCCCAGAGAGGTTGTGGAGTCTCCTTCTCTGGAGATCTTCAAGACCCGCTTGGATGCAGCCCTGTGCCACGTGCTCTAGGTGGCCCTGTGTGTGCAGGGGGGAAGGACTAGATGACCTCTAGAGGTCCCTTCCAACCTTAGGCATTCTGTGATTCTATGATTCTATGTTTTGCACCTTCTGGCAATGGGAGTATATTCTGATCTTGGAAAACGCAAAGCCAGAGCGGCAAAAAAAAAAAAAAAAAACAAGAAAAATACCTGTTCTGTTAAGACAGGCTGCCCCAGCAAGATGACTGCATTTTATTGCATGAGGATTGGGCGTATGTGTGAGTGTATAGAGAAAGGCTGGTAGAATAAGAGTAAACAAATTTGGACAATGAAATATGTGGAAGATGAATGTGTAAAAGTAGTCCATTCAGGAATAATGCATAAGGAGTTAAAATGGCAGGAGACAGAAGCACAGAAGAAAAGAAATTGTCTCAAGGTGAAATGGATTGTTTTAAAGGGATTAGGGTGAGATGGGAAGGGTAGATAAATATGAAATAAGAAAAACAACTGGGTCTTATGTAGCACTGTGCCTAGCCATGTGTATAATACAGTTGAGTGTTTTCTGCTAATCTTGTGTTTTATTTTTCCTTTCTTAGTCACATAGAAAAAATTACAACATGGCAAGATCCTCGAAAAGCTATGAACCAGCCACTGAATCACATGAGCCACCATCCTGCAGCTACTTCCACACCGATGCCACAGAGGTCCATGGCAATGTCCCAGCCAAATCTGGGTGAGTTCTAGATGGCATCCCTCTGGTGAAAACACTAAAAAATAGAAGAAAAGAGACACCTTTCATTATATAAATGTATGTTGTTATATTTATTGGCCAAAGTAACTTTTGCTTCAGAAACAGTAGCTCTGATTCTGTTATCAAGTCAAACAGTATGTTCTCCACTTCCTTTTTTTATTTTGTCCCTCAGTAGAGTTGGCAACAAGGGAATTGGCTCTGTTTGAGGTAAAGTTCTCAAAATCTTACGTATTTTAATTAGGAGCCTTGATGACCATTTTTTTTCCATAGCATTGGACATAGAATAATAAACTCTTCCTGTACATTTTCATTCAGAGTTGCTACAAGGCCTCCATGAGCCTCCACGCTTTTTTCAACACTCGCTGTGAAGTGCTGCTCAGAGAGTCTGTCTGCAGTCTTTTCCATATTTGTTCAGGTCAGAGATGGTAGCTGTTCCTTTTTTTTTATTATTTTTTTTTTTTTTGTATTTAGGTTCTACACTGTAACTTAGTCTATTTTAGGATAGATCTACTATAGAAAAATCTATCTTGTAATATGAATTACCTGAAGAACTTCTCTAAATAGGATTTATTCAGTGTTCCTGTTCTGCCCTTCACGCTTAGTTTTAAGCATCTACTAACATTCATATGATTTTCCTGAATGGAAGACTTAGTGAAAAAAGAAAGTCATAAAAATTCTGAAGCTTTTAAAGGAAAGCTGCAAGTGGAAGAAAACATTCTTATATATAGTTGAGGCAAGTGTCTTTCACTTCTGCAGTTCAAATCCTAGCAGTTTTAGTTTTTCTACATTTGAAGAAAATGAGGATAGGTCAGCTGGTAGGTTCAAAATTATACAGCTAGCACAAGTAGTTAATATTAGAAACACAACCCAGATTCCAGTTCAGGTTGATTTTCAGTGGGGTGGTCTTGTGATTTCATGATTATTTGTTTGCAGTGCAGTTCATCAAGGATTTTCATTCAGTATCAGAATCCTCATATCAGGATTCTCATCATGAATCTCATATTTATCTCAGTAAATTTTTGGTTCCTGATGGTCACCAATAGCAGCCGTACAAAACAGCTATTTATTTTTGTCTTGAGTTTATTAAAACCCCCTAGGCCATCCCTCTACATGGTCACAGCGCAGCTTTTCCCCTTGTCTTGTCCCCACTACTGCTCACAGCGGAGCAGCACGGCTGCTGCCGGCGGCACCCACGGGCCGCCTGGCAGGAGCGTGTGAGCTGTGGGCGCAGGTGCCGGGCCCGGAGCCCCGTGGGCGCCCCAAGGGCTCCCACGTGCTGCATGGAGTCACCCACGGGCGCCTCGAGGGCTCCCACGTGCTGCAGGGAGTCCCCAGTGCGGCAGGGCCAGCAGTGGCTCTAGGTGCATTGTCCATGCCATAGCTGCACTAAGGCAGGCTCCTCATAGCAATTTTGAAGTAATCCAGAGGTAAGGAATAGGAGTCTGATGCTTTCTTTGGGTTCTTACCTACTTCTCAGGTGCCAACACCTATTACATCCAGTGCAATTAAAAAAAAAAAAAAAGAACAGAGAAAATCCTATAAATCTGGATGATAGGTTTTCCCCAGATTTGTGAGTGGAAGTGAATGAAAGACCACTCCCATACTGAAATATTTGTACAGTGAAACTCAAAGAAAGTCTTTTTTTGTTTGTTTGTTTTCAGACTACAAAGGATTAGAAATGGAAAGCAATAATACTCTTATGGCTTCAATGTGAGTCTCTTCTAGAAGGGACTTTAGGTGCTCAGAAGGGACACTTTCACAGACTTCAAAATCTAGCACATCAAATACAGAATATATTTCATTAAGTACCTCTCATGTAGCTATAGATCATGCACCATTTTTTTTCTTATATATTTGCACAGCCCTTAGTGCAGTGGGATCTTGCCTCTCACTGAATCTCCTAAACACTAGTTTACTATAAGTGATATGTACAGATTTCCACTGTGTCCATGTTTACTTAATCAGTAACTATTTTATCAACACAGATGAACATATTGGAACTGTGTGGTTTTAGTGTCCTTCTGAAAGGATGCTGTGACACTTCTTTGGGAGCAGGCAAATCTGCTAGCACAGTAGGGTTGGCATTCAGCACCTTTTTATTAAATTCAGCATCACAGTTATTCATTGTCCAATCTATCTGAATGACCACACTGAATGGGAATACCATTTTATTACAAATGTGAAGGAAGAAAAGAGAATTTAATGTAGAAGGTGTTTGTTTATATGTACAGAAATTATAAGATTGTGGTAATCTGAGCAGGCTGCAGAAGCCTGTGAATACTTCATGTGCCAGTTTAAACAACATGTGAGTACAGCAAGTTAAAATGCCTCTGTTCTTCAGCTACCTTGGCTGCAAAAAAGGTGCCATCCCGGGCAGCTGGGATGCTCACGGTCTCTGCTGAGCCTGCTTCCCTGCACGGGCTCGGACACCGCCGGGCCCTGGTGGCTGTGCCGGCGTCTTGCAGACCTAGCAGGAGAAGTGAAGCTGGATGACGTTTAACCTCCTTTCCGGGCAGCTCTGATGCTTAGCTTTTTAGCAAATGAAGACTAGGGCTTTGTGTGTTGCTTTAGCATTTTCAGTACTGTGAGTTTTTTTTTTTTAAGGTTTTCTTTTGAAGACATGCCACCTACAAGAGAGAGATTTAAGTATTCCAGGTCTGAATTCTGGTCTGCACTTTCAATTACTAACACATGTGTTTTCCTTGCTATGTTTCTTATGGAGATGGAAAATACAGTCTGTTCTGTACAGTTTGTTGCTTTGATCTGTAACCTTCTTCCAGCTCTAAATGCTGGGAAGTGTACAGGGCACTTACTGACATGCTATCAGAGGCAAATAGTGTGACTGAGTGATACCACATCCGAGAGTGCTGGTGCTTGAGATATAAACACACAGCAAAAATTCACTGAAATCCTTAGACATACCTTAAGGAATCTGCTCTCCTTTTGCTATTTGTTTAACTGTGGTTTTATGTTATCCATTTATGAGTTAGATATCTCTGTTTTTCTATAACTTTATCAGTTAGGTGTTCTCACTAACATTTGAAATGAAGACATCTGAAGGCTTTCTAATTTGATGAGTCATGTTAAGTTGTCAGTAACATTTACATAAAATTAATAAATGCCACACAAGTTTCTGTACTCACACAAAACCACTAAAGTCAGAAAAGTTTTGTGAATGCTAAAAGAAATTTGATTCAGATATTGAAAATACTGCTGTAGATAAGAAAATATTCAGATATGCCTAATCACCCTTCCTAAACACTTGACTTTTTTTTCCCCTAAGACAATTAGTAGATGGAAAGAGTCGTGTTAAGAGTCTTCCAACTATACATTTCTCAAGTTGAACTGCAGCAGGAAGAATGATCAGTCTCTGAGGAAGGTTTGAAGCACTGCGCTTCCTGCCTCTATGTAAATACTGCGTCTGTTCCACTTGATCTGCACGTGGATCTGCCTTCTGCCTCTTCTGAAAACATAAGTTAGGCCTTCTCAGGTGATGGATAAAATACTGCCCAAAAGTCACATGTGGGCACTCTCTCCGTTTGCCCACGTTGGTGATGATGGCCCGCGCAGCGGGAGGGCTGTGGCGCAGCCTGGCCCGGCGCCACAGAGCCCGGGGGCGCGGGCAGGAGGGAGCAGCGGGAGGGCGGCCGGGAGCTGCCCTGGCCTCCAGGTCTGCCGCGGGCGGGCGCCGCCTGGGCTGTGTATGCTGCATTTCGGGGGACGCAGTGAGGCCTTTACGAAATTCTGCCTTTTGCACAATTTACAATTAATTGCTTCAGATGATCAGTGTCTTATTGTGTAGTCTTTCTCTATTCTACATTATGCAACACTCAGGGAAAAAAAAAACTTTTTATTTTCACCCTACTGCCTTCAAGCCATTTTAATTAGATTTCTTCTGGAACTGCACTCTTCCTCCAGTTGGTGAGCACAGTCTGGCCTTCATTTAAATGTTTTTAAAGCCTAACAGTCTGGAAACTATTTCAACATAAAGTGATAAAAGCTTCTCATAGTATTTATATTTTCTGTATAAATCAGCTTGAATTTAAACGTCTAAGTTACATAGGAAGCAATTCTAAGAAATAAAAGCAGACTCTGGCTGCAAAAATCTTAGTCTTCTTGGTAAAGTGTCACACTTTACCAAGAGTCAGTTATAGAATTAAGGCCATAAAACATATACTGGTTCTGTTTGTGGTAAATGGCTATTCAGTGTCTCTGCATGTCTTAAGTGCCTTGTTTAGACTTTTTGCAGTCCTTCCAAAGCTGATTAGAAGAGATGATTATAGAATTTCACTGCTGAATCACACCAATTGCTGTCGTTTAATTGTCTGCTGAAACTGACAAGAATTATCTTTACAGGATCTTTCAAAAATCCCACAAGAACTGTGAAAAGGCAACAGCAGGTGTGGGCATGGGTAGTTGCACAAGTGGTGAGGAGCTGTGGTGCTCTCACACACTTTTCCACCTGTGTGCAGCACTGCAGTGTTGCTGGTAAAATCTGAAGGGCACGAGGGCAGCAAGGTGGAAGGGCAGCGGCAGGATCTCCTCCTCAGGCAGGAGGAGCCCTGGTGAGAAGCGCACGCCTTGCAAGGCCCGCTTATTGCAGGTGCTATCCAGGTGACCAGCTGCGCTAAATCATGCCCTTCGCCTGGTGCTTTGGGGGTTTTTGTCCCTCTAGGACTAGGTGAAATGTTTTGAGTTTATTTGGGAATGTGCAGGGAATTGCAGTCCAGCTAGGTACTGGCTTAAATGCGTGTTCATTGTCAGTGAATGCAGAGAATTCAGCCTGGCTGGATGTCGCTGGTGCTCCGTCCAGCGCGTGAGCTTCACTCGCTCTTCACTGTTGGCAGTGCGGCGTGAGCAATAGCAGAAACAGGGGCTCCACCCAACCTCACCTCTTGGCATTTCCCACTGCTGGCACGGAGTGCGTCTGGGTGTGCGTGATGAGGCTGGTGCCCTTAAAGCGGCTGTGAGCCATGAGCCGGCTGCTGCGGAGGAGAAGTGCGAGCGGATGCGGAGAGACCGGGCAGAGCTGCAGGGGCAGGTGCCGCCCTTGCGTGCTCGTGTGGAGCCACCTTCTCCCACTGTGTTCTCCAGGGTCCGTTTCTTCTTCGCAATACGGGCTGGTTGGTGGCATGGATTCCTAGCACAGTGCACGTGCTCCCTTGGCCAAGCTAGCTCTGTCTTAAAAAAATGTACCTGTATCACTGTTAATTCTGAAAAATGACACAATACCTGCTACCCAGACATTGTCTTGGGTTCTTCAAAGATTCATTCATGAATAAGTACATTTGCAGCAAAAAATGAAAACAGTGTAATGATACTTTCCCAGTCCTCTCTGAGTCTGTGTCTGGAGCAGCCCATCTAATAATCTGTGCCCCTGCTGCTGCTCCAGCGGCACCTGCGCAGGAGCCCTGCAGGCCCCCGGACCGCACGGAGGGGCCGCGAGCAGCAGTGCTGTGAGCTGGCGGGGACAGGCTGCCGCAGCACGCAGAGGGGAAGCTGGAGCAGTTCCCAGACCTGGCTGAGGACAGGACCTCACAGAGCTCAAGGAAGCAGCACTACAAAATAGGTTCTGTGGGAGGGGGCTCAGGCCTTGCCCCCAGCTCAAACAGGGGCAGCTGTGAGATCAGGTGAGGTTGCTCAAGGTTTAACCTGCCAGGTTTTGAAATCCTCTGCAACCCATTAGAGGATCTCACAATTCTTCTCACGCTTTCTCCACATAGGAAGCTGGCACTGTGTAAAAGCACCTGCTCTGCCATGGAGGACTGCTGCTGGAGGTCCAGAACATGTAGTGCAAATAGAAGAGTAGAAAATAATTTTTTGCGGAAGAAGGGTGCTATATATGCTTTTTATTTGCACTTGGTAATGTCTTTCATCTGATTAGAGCACCTGTAAATATATAGGAGTACAAGAAAAATAAAACTTCATGGCACATCTGGCGTATCAGTTGTATAGGCTAGTAATATTATGTTGATTTTACAAGTGATTTAGGCATAAATCCATAGAGATCCTGATTTTAATCTCCTTGGGGTCAGTGAGTGCATTAATCCTCATAGTTCAATAGTTCATTCATAGGAATGGTTCTTTTTTTTTTTTTCCTGCCAAAAAAGTTCCCTCCGTTAGCAGTTTACTCCTTCATCAAGATGTACCAGCAAGCATGAGCCAGGTGATTAGAGGAGGCTGGTTCTAGCTGTTAAATACACTGGTTCTAGCTGGTGAACGATGGTGTGTGTTAAACAACAGAATTTAACATGCAGAGCACCTTACATTGGCAGCTCTCTGTGTTGTAGAAAGTCATCTATGAATCTGAAGTTTGGCCTTCAGCTGTATTGCTCAGGATAATTTAATTGGTTCTGGACACAACTTTGGGGTTACAGCGCTTTGCACCTGCTTTCATTTTTTAAAACATCTAGGAAATCCAACCAATAAAAAGTTGCAGTAATTCTGTCTAAGTGCAGTGAACATATGAACCAAAGTTTCCACATCCTGCATGATAAAAGAGGTTTAGCTGCTATTGTTTGGAGACGATAAAATGCAGTTTTGGTTGCAGTGTCAAAATGAGACCCTGGAGATAAGACCACACAAACTCCCAAGGTGTTTAAAAATAGGCTGTGTGTGTTTTTGTGATAACTATCATACATGGCATAGTCTAGACTTCATGAGTCTTGCCTTGGCTAAGATTTTGGGTAGAAATACTTAGTACTGAGAGGGATGTGTTTTTCCCCATCTGTAACCCGTATCCATACCCTACTTGCACAGTGGACAGGCTTCCTGTTACAGGTCATTTTTAATTACTGGCTATCCTAAAAGGAGCTGACACACTTAAGATGTGGTCAGTGTGAATAGTCTGGGGACTTGTTTCTGGTTAATGAAGTAACATTTATAGGAGAGCTGGACCCAGCAGAGGGAATTGCCCGTTCTGTGGGAATGGGGGTTTTACTGCACGGCTTTGAAAAAGAATGTGTTTGGTTATTTGCAATTAGAGCCTCTAAGAAATAATTTATGAGGTAGATTTCAAAAGGAGTAAGTTATTCATGTTTTAAGGGCAGTCAGTATCAGCTATAGAGATTAACAGGAATTAACTTAAGTAGCAGGCAGATTAAATCCACATGTCTCCAAGAACACCTTAAACCCAGCAATTTACTGTCTAGTGAATCTGAAAAATTAAAGATTTATGTGTTCAAAAGAGATGCTGGTATTTTTGCAAAATCTGTTAATTTTTAATTGCAAAGAAGTTCTGTTGGTGTAAGCATTTCCCTACTAGGTTAGCAATCCAAGCATGCGCTACCCCGGGAGTGGAATGTCATCTGCATAGTTTCCAACTGAATGAAATGTAAAGGCTAAAGATTCCACAAAACAATTAAGAGTAAACAACATATAATTATTATTTTAAATAATAATGGTAATCAGTAACTTGTCATTAGCATATAAGATGCTGCTCTGGTCAGGCAGCCCCTTGAACTGTTTTTTGTTCATTGTTATTTATTCAGATATTCTTAAAAAGAAGAGATCTACGTGCTTACAGAGTAAATCTCTAATCTTTTAAACAATTTTCTGCTAATTCATAGCTTTGATGCTGCACCTGCAGGATTTTTTTTAGGCTTGAAGCATTAAAGACAGGAAACTTTAGTTAAATGTGTCTATCACAGAACTTAGCAGTTGAAACTGTTGAGAAATTTCTGTACAGCTATTTTCAGTCCAGAAATCTGAATAAAGGACTCTCTGTACACTGGGATACTGCAACTTTCTGGTTTAATACTTTACAGATTTTTGGAACAAAATGCACCCAAACTGAAAAGCAGCATTTTTTGCTGACCTTGTTGGAAGGCTAATGCTGTTTCTGGGAAATAAGTGAAACAAGAAGTTCTTTGTTGGCAAAAGCAGAGAGAGAGGAGGGGAGCCTAATCTTTTTTTCTTCACAATGTCATGACTAAATCAAAACTGTAGTATGTGTAATATGGCACTTTTTTCCCTTTTTTTTCCCTTTAAACCTCCATCGACATGTGTTTTTCATCAGACTGTGCTGCGTGACACCTGATGCTGGCCAGTTCCTATGAATTAGACACTGGACTGCCTATAGACATTAGTGGAGAAAAAGACCCACAGCTGCATCCAGATAGCTCTGACACTAAAATAATAAAAGCTGGTACAATTAGTTCAGCACATATGTCAGAAACAATTTACACCTGCATGTTTTGGCTTCTGTAACTTGTAGATCTTCTTGCCCACAGATTTATCCTTGCATAGTATAAGTATATATCCAGCAACGTAATCAACAGAAAAATCTCCTACAATGTTAGAAAACCTAATTCACTGGAATATTATTACTTTAAAGGCAAAGAAAAGCAACAATAAGTGTTCATTGTTTGTCTTAACTGCTAAAATAAATTTACACATTCCCACTTGAGAGATGAGCTACATGGTGGTAGGTGCATTCCAAGGACTGTAAAACTCTGAGGAGACTGCCTGCATACTCTAGGTTTTGGTCATTGGCTCCACATTTTTATGCACTTTCAGCTGAGCTGAAAAATTGTGTAACAGATGTTCAGTGGATTCCTTCATTTTGCAAAACAGGTTTGTTTCCTACAACAGAACTGAATTATAAATGCCACCTTGAGTCTCTCAGCTAGGTGGATGAGTGCTTTTTAGTTGCTAAGTCCCATTTTAATCTCCTTTACAGAAGTGCCTTTGAGCTTTTGGGGTTTTCCGTTGTTTGCAGAACCTTAGAAATGTTCCGGGGGGGTGCCAAACCCCGTCTGGTGAGTTTGAGCCTACTGGATGAAGGTTGGTTGCCTTTTCTTAATTCTTCCGTTCCTTTCGACCCCTTGGAAGCAGTCCTCAGGTTTAAAGCTCACCCCCAAAACAGGCTGAAAATAATTGTTAAAGCATCACCAGTTTGTTGCATGTCTCTGAACTGAAGTTGGCGTCATATTGGGCAGTCTAGCTAGAATGCAAATGGCATTTTTTTTTCTAAGCCAGATTCTGTTATACCTCTTAGAGCATTCAAATATAAATTCAGAATTCAAACATAAATAATAACAGGCATTAATAAATTCAAGTAAAAAGGACAGTTGTACCATATGATGATGCCTTCAGGCCCAGACCTTGCAGAATGTCTCTGCTCTGTAATGTTGCCCACTGGAGTTGATGTGGAACTTCCCCCTGACCTCTCCAGGCTCCTGCAGACGTTCAGGACCGCAGTGTCAGCTGAGCACCAAAAAAGCCCCACTGGGACCTGTTCAATTCCATGGCTCAGTCAGGAATGGTCATAGAAATCAGTAACAGTTTGGGGTAGTTCCAGGAAAAGTAAGTACAGTAACAAGCCCAGTTAGGTAAAAGACTTTTCTCAAAATAACTTTACGTATGTAGCACAGGGATAGTTTTGCATTATTGGGATTCTTTTCATTCCAAATAGTCTATTTATAAAGATGCACTTTTAACTTGAAATATAGCCTATATCAGCCATATCAAACATACTTAAAGGTATTCCAGGCAGTCTGTTTGCTTCCCTCTGCATGTTTTTATAGCCTTTTAGGAAAAGCCATCTAACTTCTATCCCCAAAATATTTTTCTTTCTTGCTGTTTGAAGAACTCACACAATAAAAAGGGAAAAGCAGTGATAACTCTTGGTCCTGTAAAAACTATATGAGCGTACCCTTCCACACACCAAGAGCATACAAAGAGCAAGCAGAGGGGAGTGGGAGAGGAGAAGAAGGGAGAACATTTTAGTCTGGCTTTGTCTGCGACATCATCGCATTTCCCTGGAGTCCGTTGTCCCAAGTTGTCCCTAGCACTGCAAGGAACCTGGAAAGGTCATTCATCACTAGTAGTTGTTCTTAATGTTTTTTGACCTGGACATTTCTTTAGGTCTTCCAATTTTCTCGGCTTAGGTCAGAATTTCTCAGAAACCAGTAGCTGCTGATGTAGGAGAATTCTGTTTTTCTGCATTCAGCTAGTGTGGTCATCCCTCTTGCTATTTTAGGAGCCTAATGCAGGGTCTTACAGATCTGAAGTTATGTGAAAAGCCAGGCCAGGTGTGGTAGGTCTTCCCCAAGCTGGGGCTGTTACAATTCCACAACATGAAGCCGATGTGTCTGCGCTGCAGTTGATGCATTGAAGGAGGCTTAGCTGGGGATGAACTGCGTGTGCCCCTGGAGAGGCCACGTAGAAGGGTACCCTGGCGTGTCCGTGCTGCACTGCCCAGCGCTGCCCGTCCTGGGAGCGTTGCGGAGATGTCGTGGTGTCTGCCTGCTTTCCACAGGCTCCAGAAGCATTTAGAGCAGTGGCTGTGCATGACCTACACGTAATACTGGTGCTTATGGACCCAGACTGACCCTGGATCTAACACAAGACTCATCCAGATCTGTTAGATCTGGACAGTTAGTGCTGATCTGCATAAATATTAAAACAAGTATATATATATGGATATTATATATATATATGAGTACTAAAAAATCTACCGTGATTTAATGACCACTCAGCTAGTTCTTGGACTCAGCTGTTTTATTGCATGCAACATTTTGACCCTTAAGGTATATTTTTAGAGGAGCTGAATGCAGCATTTGCTGTGGGAAGTATGGCAACATGTCCCATAATATGCATGCTAGGTTTTAGGTTCATTTTGACTTTTTGTTCTTTTTGTCATTTTGTCTTCTAGTTAATGGATATATAAAAGAAAAGCATTGCCTAACAGTCTCATATTTTACGCTGTTTCTATTTCCTATAAAGATTGTGTGATTTTGAATGTGTATTGTGTGTATCCATAAGCACACTGACCCACAGCGGGGCTTGGTCAGCTGTGAAGGTGGGTGCCTGGCATCTGTGCTGAAGGGAGAGTTGCCCAAACCCTGTTTTCCCTAGAGCTGCGTTTGCTGGAGGACTGTGCGTCAGCAGGTTTGGAGATGACCCAGCTGCTTCACCCGGCTGCGTGGGGGCTTCGGCGGGGTGCCCTGTCCCTGTCTTCCCGGGCCTCTGCAGCGGGCGCTGGCTGCGGAGGTGCCGGCGAGCGTGGGGAGGCGGCGCGCGGGCAGCCGCGGCTGGAGGTACTCACGGCCGCGCGCTGCCGCGTCTTGATCGCAGCTGCTGCAGGGCCGCACCGGTGCGGCCTCAGGAGGCTGAGTTACTGCTGGGCAGCTCCCAGATTCCTCCCTGGGCCGGCTGGCTGCCGAGGCCCAGATACGCAGCTGCCCCCGAGCACAGACTCAGCACCCGTGCGGTGCCGCTGCCAGGCAGCAGGCTCCGGTCAGCAGGCTCCGGTCAGCTCTGAGGCGAGTGGGTGCAAGCGCCTTGCCCAGCGGGATGGGCAGGGCCAGGCCCGGAGCCCGCATCCCTGCTGGCCTGGGGCCTGCGCACCGCCCCGGGGCACCTTCAGCCGCTCGGAAAGCTCAGCTGGGCCTGGCGGGCGAGTGCGGGGCCAGTGAGCGCCCGGCACCACAAGGGAGTTGCCGGCCGGGTGGGCAGTCACCCGCCGTTCCCTGCAGCGCGCGGCTCCACTCGCTTTGCTGCCAGCGGGGGCTGCGGTGCCGCACGCGGGTCCTGGCCTGCGGGTGCCCACCCGGGCACTGCTCCCTGGTGGCGAGGGTGGCGTGAGGGAAAAGTAAGGGGAAGGTGCACGTCTGAATCTTCAGGCAAAAAACCCTGTGCCCCTTCAGGGGTTTTGGTGACTGGGGTGTTTTAGCTGGAAGAGAAGAGCTTTTCCATTTATGTTATTGCCTCATTAGCGAAAAGCCACTGAAAAAATGTCAGTGAATTTTTAAAGAACTACATGGCAGTTCTCATAATCCAGACTGGCTTTAAGTACCATATTGAATTTATGTATTAATTTTTTTGGAAATGTGAAGGTGTGGGAGGAAAGAAGGTTACGAGGTTTGTAAACGACCTCAGACTGTGCTGCTGGGAACTACTCGCATATAAAATAGGAACAGCAGAGCCCATCCTGTTTTCCATCTTGGCCCTTTTCCTAACTGGCTTGTCCTGGCGTGGTGCTGTGAGGGATACCTGCCTCGAGATGGGGTGCTCTGCCTCCGTGACCACGTTGTCCTTACGGTCAACAGTTGAAATTTTGGCTTTGTGGCATGATTGTGGGGTTGTGCTGCTGCATAAAGGCTTCTTCTAGAGCAGGGTTCTCAGTAAAATGCCACTGCAACAGGGAGTTCTGCACTGATTTAGTTTCTGAATTTGACCGGAAAAGACTACACTGAGACAAGGAACTGCTGTCTGAGCAGCTGCCCTCTGTTTGCAAGGGACGGAGTGAGGTTTGCCCTGAAAGCTCCCTCTGCAGCGGGGCCAGTTGCAGGCAGGGAGGCTGCCGCGCCGGCCAGTCGGCCCATGCTGCTCCCGTGTGCAGAGGGCCACCTTGGGCGTCCCCAAAGGCCTTAGCTGCATGATATGCTGCTTGTATATCCAGATACAGGAAGAGGCTTAAAAATAGCTCTGCTGTGTTAATCAGACCTAAAATTATTAGTCTTTTTAATCTCTGATTTATTAGACCTTTTTCATTTTGAATATGAAACCAGGAGTTGTAATTCAAGGTTTACCTTACTTAGGTAGAGAGGAGATGTAATAGGGCTGAACTTGGTCCCTTTTGTTTGACTAATTTTATACAAACTCACATATGAGAACTTGTTAAACTTAGTTCTGGCTTGATGTATCTGCTTGAAATAACACTGAATTTGGACTACTCTTTCAATACAAGATCAATGAATATTTTCTGCTGAACTTTCTAAAGAAATTGGTATAATATACCAGTAACTTGCAGTTTACACTGTTTTGCTGTAGTAATTCTTGCACTGTAAATGGATAGCATTCCACTGAATGCAGCCTAAAACATAACATGACTGCAGCCTTTTGGAAGAAAGGCACAATTTTTGTTCAGAAGAGACCAAACCACCTGTTGGGAAGAGTAAGCAAGTGCCAATAGATCACTGTTTTTGTTGTTATTGTTGTTTGTTTGTTTTCGTAATGAATGCGTTAGAAATGCCACCTAACTGTCTTTTCCTCCTACTTATTGCTTGGCTACTTGACCGAAGGAAGTGAACCTCCGATAAGGCACTGTGGAGAGGTGGCTCCCTGCAGTGGCTGGTGGTGGCCGGTGCCCCCACTCACGCTGCTGGGGCTCGTCCTGAGGCTGTTCCCCATTCCCGCAGTGTGCAAGCGCCTCACGCTCTTCGCTGTGGTTATGGCCCTTGGCGAGATAGAGCGGACGCATTAACCGCCTGCGGTGACTGGTGCGAGCGGCGGGGCAGACCCCTTCCTGCATCACTGCAGGACAGAGCGTCTCCCTCTTCACCTCGTGGCCAGGACCAAGCAGAAACCGCCCTGGCTGTGAAATGTCCCATTATTTGTGCTGCTGCATTTTCCTGCCATAATTAATGCAGGTCTGCCAGTAAAGAAAATGTAAACGTTGAAATCATTTTAGTTATCTTACTGCCTGTTATAAGCATGCATTCATTACGGAATTTTCAATTAAAAACATGTATATCATTTATTGCATATCATTAGGTAAATATTTTAATGTATCAGGATATATATAAATATTTGCTGTATTATTACTTTGCTTCTTTTATATACCAATGAAGCTTTTGTGTTAAATAAGCAATTACCAGTGTCAAACCTTGTCAGATGGAGCGGTTGCTCCAGCCCTGTTGGTGTTAGTAATAGCTCCTGCTCACTGTGCCCAGCCGCCACCGCCCCCCACGCGCGGTTGTGACTCACCCTTTCTGTCCTCCTGCGCAGTTCTGAACCAGCAGCACCAGGTAGCGGCCGTGCCGCAGCAGAGCCGCCCGGCGCCACAGCCTCAGCCCGGGCTGCTGGGCTTGCCCAGCGCCCTGACCACCCAGCAGCAGCAGCAGCAGAAACTGAGGCTCCAGAGGATCCAGATGGAGAGGGAGCGCATCCGGATGCGGCAGGAGGAGCTACTGCGGCAGGTAATGCTGAGCACACGTCTTAGGCTGCTTCAGGTGTTTTCGGGCTTCTAGGTATTTGTGAGGTACAATTAGTAGCTGCTCCCATTCATCAAAATTGACCTGTGTTTTAGGGGAGGGAAATGAGAGCAGAGTCTCCATGCAACAAGCAAAGAGCATTCACGCTTTCTCTAACCCAGACTGAGCAGGGCATAAGTGGTCGCATCTCTGTGTATTGCCATTCTCAGAAGCGGTGGTGCAAAAAAACAGATTCAACTATTGCAGAACTATCAATTTTGTTGACAACAAACTATCAGTTTGTTCATTGCATCTGTGTATAGATCGAGAAAAATGACACCAATTAATCCTCAGTCTGCCATGGTTTATTTAATGGATTGTGTCCATGCCTCGCTGGGAAGAGCAGAGTACACAGAGTTGTTCTTGACTCTAACCTGAAGTCTTTGCTTTTGAATGCAAATCAAATCAGATACACATCCTAATCTGCCTGTCCTAATCTCTGAATTTTCCAGGGGTCGTTTCTTTGTGGCTACTTTTTAATTGTTCTTTTTCTTAACATCCAGCTCTATGTAATGAGTAATATTTTGTGAAAGAGGTGCGTAGCTTTGTGTGCAGCACTTTAAGGAAATGAGCAGTTTTAACAATTGCGAAGGATATGATTCCTCTGCTAGGGAGAACCCCAGCGATGATGCTGTTTTGCAAGTGCTATTCACCAGCTTCCCGGCGAACACAAATAGTCTGTTTTCCCCAGGAGCAGTGTGTGAGCTGAGTACGTTCTGTCAAGGGTATCACTCACCATCATGGCTAGCAGCCTTCTAGATGGTGCACTTAACAGTTCTTCCCACCTTGGAAAGCGGTGACTTCTCCAAATAATTATGTTGTACAATTAGTATTTCCTATATGCAGTCCTTTTGTCTTTGGGATCATGCCATTATTTGTGGTTATTTTGGGGTAACATTTGTCTATACTGTATTTAGAAGTGCAATGTGACATTTTTTGGCAGCAGGTCAAAGTGCATCTGTCACTGGGCTGATTACACCAATTGGCTGAACTTTTCTGATGCTTCATTGGAGTACAGTAAATTCCTGCAGCATTTTGAAATGCCAGTCATTTGTGTGCAATGCAAAATATATGTATATAAACAAAAATAGAAACAACTCTTCCAAAATGCTCACAGTTAGATGCGTTCAGAGGAAAACTGTCAGTGTGTGTGCTGGGCGCAATGCGGACAGCAGCGCTGCCGCTCTTCCTCCTTAGCTGGGAGGTGAATGGAGTGGAGAGCAGACACACATGGAAGGTGTTTTGGGTGGTAAAGCCAGAGGGACTGGAGATTGGAAATAGAGATCTGGGTGATGAGAGCAGATTTCTCAAAAGGGAGATGTGTCCACAACTTTTATAAGCAGTCCTGAAAGTGCCACATTGATGGCAAGATTTTTGGTTTTCTCTCTGTAGCTTTTCAGTTGTTTTTGCTAAATATGTTGTTACATAGTTTTTTTCTTTTTTTTTAATTTAAGCATCCTATCTATTGAAATTAATTGAAGAAAAGGTCTTTAAAGTTTGCAGTGAGTTAAGAATGTGCTTTTATTTTAGAACATTTTTAACAACATTTTACAAAAACAGCAATTTTCAAAACAGTAACAGTACAGCTGCTTGCCAAATTAAAGGGTTATTAGGATGGTATTGAAAGAGCTTTCTTTCTTCCTATAAAGAAAATGCAGTTTCGGGTAGATTTAATGCAGACTTACAGCTAATATAGGCTGTGGGCAAATATAGACTTTAATGAGAACATAATTAATCAGGTAACTCCCTGGTTACAGCAGTAGCACCTTAGTAAGTCAATCTTGTTCTAGCAGAAAGAACAAATTCAAGATGAATGTAGATGCTATCATATAGTGGGGTTTTAGAAAAGAGAGTTCATAACAAAATGAAAATGGATGTCTGGAAAGTGTGAGTTGCTAAAAATATTACATGAGAGTAGTTCTAAAAATTGCTTTCCATCAGGAACTGATGCACAGGGGTGATGTTGTCTCCGAGCCCTCAGAACTGTTGGGTTACTCCAGTCTGAGCCACTTTTGTAAATCAAATTACTGTAGGAAGGGGCAGTGAGTTGTAGAAGTTGCCGATGTTTTATTTCTGCCCCCCTCCACACACACCTGTAAGGCAATATGGGATAGAAAAGGCTGGATGGGATTCAGGTGGGAGGCAGAGCCTGTGTCCAACCTGCAGTCCTGGGCGCGGCAGGACCGGTGGCGCTCGGCTGCGCACGGGTTTTGCACATTTGCCCTGCTCCCCTGCGGAGGGGAATCTTGGTCAGCTACCCTGCGGGCAAGGTTCTCCAGGCGCACGTTCAGTGGAGTGCTGGTGTCTTGAAAATACAACTGACTTTCAAGCTGATGGTTAGAAGATGGGCAGGAGAGCTGGCAAGAAGACTAACGAGAGAGAGACCCATGCAGAGAAGCACCTTGTGTGAGGAAGGGGTGTCTGTGCGCAGTCATTGCGGCCTCTGCCCCGCACGCCGGGTCGGGAGGCTCCTCCGAGCTGCGCGGCCCCGCCGGGACAGCGGCGCAGCACGGGGCCGGGCAGCGCGCACCCCGCCGCACGAAACCTGCCTCACTCTGGCTCTTGCGTTCTGGCCCAGTTCAGCTTCAGCCTCGCGGAACACTCTCCAGTGCTATTTTAAATGCAACACCAAAGTATCAAAAACACGAACTTCATTGCTGAGCTGAATGCTAAGAACAACAAAAAAAAGCTTAGCATTTTTGCCAGTGTTTTTTTTCTGTCTCATTTTGTCTATAGTCTTTCGTTTGCTTTCCTTTCTGTCTTTATAGTACAAGCCTTGTTTGAGTTGTTGCTTTTGCTTCTTCTTATATTAAAAAAAAAATACACAAAACTCCAGCAACTTAATGTGGACAGTTAAAAAAAAACCTGCCCCTTTTCTGAGATTTGTTCATTTTCACAGATTCTAGATGTTTTAAATAGAAACAAAATTATTAGAGTTATTTGACAAATGTAGCTGATAGCTTATGTATAAGCTATCAGTTAAAAATCTTTGGTCTATTTATTCTTAAAAATTATTAAAATATCTAATTTATTGCAAATTATTATTTATCAGTGAATATGTTAAATTGATTGTTTGGTTATAAATAAAATCCTGCATGAATGCACTCCAATATATGTTAAGGACCAGTGAGTAATTTTTCATGAAAAGACCAGAGTAGTGCACTTCATGGAAGAAATAAATTACAAACATAGTAAAATACCAAAAATCTAGCTTCAAAAACATGTTTGCCTTTTCTGTACTGGGGACTGAGGAGCTGATTTCGTGCAGAAAGATTTTCTACAAGAATTTAAATAAATTGTTTCCTTCACTCATTTCCTACAAAATAAATAATGGTAATTGGACACAGCAAACTAGGCAAAACATAGACACAGCTTTGCTGCCCACAGGGGTTCGGAGCTTTGTCCGGAGCATCCCGCGGGCCCCGCAGGGCTGTGCCGGGCCCTGGTGCCGCTGGGCGTCGGGGCGGCTCAGCTGTGGCCTCGGCCCCGCGCTCAGGCGCCGCCTCCCCGGCAACCGGCACGGCCGGAGGGGGGTCTCGCGGCATAAGGATCATCCCGGAGCTGCTGGAAACCTTTAAAACCTTCAAATCTTTAGGTTTTAAAATATTTTATTGCTACTTGAAACCAGATCTCTGGGGACCTGGGCTCGCTGAACACTGAACTGAAATTGTAATTTCATTCTTGCTCTGCTCTAGCACAAGTGTGAGAGCCCTCAGCTGGGGTGCGCTGGCCCAAAACGCGCGGGCAGGCTGTTGGTTGTCAGCTTGCACGTGCTGAGGTTGCACGTGCTGAGGTTGCACGTGTGAGGGAAACGCACAAGGAGTTGTGATTTGCAGTGTTCGTAGTTTGGTTTTTGTGAGGCTTTTCTCTGTAAGCGATGAGTGTGCTTGTTCTGTGGGCACCTGCTTGCCCCATGTGGTTGCCACCAGTAGACCAGGTATGTTACCATTTTCTTTATGTCATTGTAAACACAGAATCATCAGCTACATTGTTTAGAATTACCTTAAGACGTACATACTGAACATGTCTGCTTTTTATAAGACAACTATTTCTGAGTGGTTGCAACAACCTTTCCCTTGCTATTTATTTACTCCTTAGGAAGCTGCACTATGCAGACAGCTTCCCATGGACTCCGAAAACATGGCCCCAGTTCAGACTGCTGTGAACACGCCTGCAATGACACAAGATTTACGGCCTATTACAAATAATGGATCAGATCCTTTTCTGAACAGGCAAGTTCATGGCCCCCCACTAGATGCTTGGTTCTGTTGCCCTGTCTCTACTTCTGAAGCTGTCTCTTCTAAGCAGATTCCTGTTCTGCAGTTACTGTGAACAGAGGATACAGCCTAGTGGCTGACCTGAATTTTTTCAGTTTACACTTCAAGAAAGAATCTCAGAAAAACAAACGATAACAGATTTTAAACGTACCTGTGTGCAGAGGATTCTGGGTATGCTGCCTTGGTATGCTCAGTTATAACTCAGTTATCTCAATTAGTTTTAGGCAATCAAAACAATCGTCTGGAGGTTTATACATATGTGTATATTGCAGCACATTAGTGTCTCAACAATTGAGGGGGTGTCTTCATGAGTATTTAACTTTAATATCTAACCTATTGCTCTGTCTTGTCAAACACCATGATCAGGAACTCTCTAACACAACTTCTTTACTGAGGCTTTTTCATGTTTCACTTTATAGTGGCCCGTACCATTCCAGGGAACAGAGTACAGACAGCGGCCTAGGACTGGGATGCTACAGTCTACCAACAACACCAGAGGATTTCCTCAGCAATGTGGATGAGATGGATACAGGTACAGCTTTAAGCTCCCATAGAGTTTAAAATATAATAAAAGTAAAAACAACAACTTCTTGTTAGGGCCACCAGTGTTTTATAATTGCATAAGTGAACAATAAGCTCTCAGTTTCTCATGCAAGTGAACAGACTGTGACTGTGGAGGAAAAGGCTTTAAGGACTTCTAGTGCCTAGAAAGTACCAGATTCTGCCCTGCTACCTTGGATTATGGTAATACAGCCAATAGGTGCATGCTGGAAAACCCAAGTCTTAATTCATGTTTTAATAATATAGTCCAAGGTAGGACAAGAAAAAACTAGTCTTGGGTTACTAAAATTATTAAAATTTCAGAATAAATCACTGCATCTCTTCCGTTACAAAAGTTGGATTTGCCTTTAAATAGAATTTGTTTAGCTATTTAGGTTTTGGTATGTTTGGGGTTTTTTTACATCAGTGTCCTCATAGTGCTTAAAATATTGCAATAAATGACTAGGAAACCAACGATATTTTTTTCCTAGAGTGAAATTCTCCAGTATTTCCTCACCTAAACTTCCCTTTGAAGTCATCAGGAGTTCTGGATGATATAAGGGGTGAGAGAGTGGTCAAGAGAGTTCCTGTAAAACTCTTTTCTCAGTTGCATGCCCTGGATTGAGTTCACCCTTGCGCAGAAAGCAGGAGAGAGGGTTTATACAAGGCTGAGTTGCACTGCTGCCTTTGCAGACTGGTGAACTTTGAACAATCACGCTGAGTGGAAGTCAGAGGCCACATATACTGAGCACTGCTCAAAGAGGTTTTTTATGCGTTTTAGGGTGAAACAAGGGTATATAATTAACTCTTACAAGAATACGCTTTCTGCAAGCAAATACGATTCTGAAGTAACATTTGTAGAGGATACAAAGCCTACAAGTGCTCATGGGAAAGAGGGATTTTTTTAAAAATCAGCTATATTGTTCTAAATTACTCATGAGAAGATATCAATATTTCAAATATTCTTCTTTACTTTTCCTAGGAGATACTGTGGCACAGACAACAATGAACATAAATCCACAACAGACACGTTTCCCTGATTTCCTCGACTGTCTTCCAGGAACAAATGTTGATCTTGGGACTTTAGAGTCAGAAGACTTGATCCCTATCCTCAATGATGTGGAGTCAGTACTCAACAAAAATGAGCCCTTCCTTACTTGGCTGTAACCATCCATTTTTAATGCCAATTCAGTCCATAATGCAATTCAGCATTTCCTTTTCCTCTTGAAACAGGGGTAGAGCATCTGAAAATCCTCAGAGATGCAACTTGCTGCCTTAATGACTTCTGTTACATCATTTTTATGTCAATTTAATCTCTGCCTGGATTTGTTTGACAGCAATTTAAATATAAAAATATAAGTATCTATTTCTCATTTAAAAACAAAAACAAAAAACTTTTTTATACATCTGTTTTTTGTTTGTTTTTTTCCTTTACAGATCAGGCAGAAATGTTTCACTTTCAGGACAGAAAGTGGGTTGTGTGTGCATGTCCCTATCTGTTCTAATGGTTATTGGGTAACATCACAAACTTGTAATGAATCACACAAGTTAACTGCTAGGTCACTTGGTTGAAAAACCTGCACAGCATCAGACCATGAGAGCAGTTTTATTACGATATTTATGACAATAATACAAAAGCTTTTATATTGATTTCCTTAAGCTTTAAAAATCTTTTCATTATTAGTAAAGCTGTGCTGTATGGAATGTAGATTAAATCTGATCTGTAACAGCTATAATCATTCTCATTATACATTTGTAAAGGCATAAGCAGTACTATTGCAATTTCTTTTTCAGTATATTACTGTATAGTTTCCAGATAATAAATACTTCCAACTTGAAAGTAGCAGAAATGTTTAGTAAGTTTTACACTACTATATTCTTGTAAAATAAACCAGATTGGTACTAACTACTGCCTTAAAAAAGTCATTAGAACAAGCAATTTTTAATGGATCTTAGATTTTCATGTTTATTATATTAAGTACTACAATTTTGTAATTTAACACGAGAACAAATATTTTTTATATAAGCCTGTGGCAAATATCTTAAATTCAAAAAAATGCTTTTAAATTCAGGACAGAAAAATGTGGCACAACTTAGTAATATCATATGTAGTGAGAAAAAATATTGCTCAGTGGTTTCAGCAGTAATGTTTTTAACTGACAGTGTTAAACTCTACACGTAAATGTATACAAGAAAAAAGATGGTCGCTTTATTAGAGCAGTGCCAAGCAGCAGTGTCACTTGTCTGGTAAAGTTGCTCAGTTCTTAACTCTTTCGCTTAGTACAGTTGGTGTAGAGGACACGAGAGAAGTTCTTTTATTCCTACATATTGTATATCCTTTAAAGGCTTCTTTATCAGGTGTTTGGGACTGAGAAGGCATCAAGGACATGACGCATACAGTTCCCCTGAAATGCAAATGAAGTCCTGAAATTCTTAAATATTTTGAACTTATAGTATTTATAGTCTATGAATTTAAGCTTTTTGTATTGAAAATGTGCCTTTTTATGAAAGGCATTAAAACACTTCTCTGAGCTTGACCCAAGCTATGTGGAGAAAGCAAGAGATGTAGCACTCAGTGTAAATGTGTGTTTGTCAGGTCTAATAAAAGTAATGAGATCTACCAATGCACCAGAGTACTGATCGATAAGGATTTTTTTTTCCATCTGGTTGGAGGAGCGTAGGTGAAAAGGTCAGAGTTGAAGTGATGGGAATACAGAGTAGATTCGGAGGATGAATGATTATGCTACAACTGTAGATCCTTAGCAGGAAGGGTGGTCACAGGTAGGGAATACAGGGAAAGTGAAATTAGCAATGACCAGCAGAAAATATTATAGAACTTCATACAAAAGAAATACCTTGTAAAAGATCAACTGCTGGGTCCACCAAAAACCTAAACTGAAAGCTAAAATTTGGTTTGCACACAAAAGACTTCAGAAAGAGTAGGAAACAAAGACCTACAGCAATAAATTTTATTAGAAGAGTATTGCATAGAAGAGTAGGTCTTTTCATGCTTTTTTTTTAATATAAAATGGGATGCAACAGCAGAGTTGTGTCTGCACACAAATCAAAGTACTGAATGGGCATTGTTTTTCTTTTTGAGGGGGAGGAAATGGGGCAATGTTTTATTATTTTATTTTTGCTAGAGCTAACCATTGAGATAGCAGAACATTCTTTTTAAAAAAGGGACCGAGCAGGCCTGAACAATGTTACTGTAATTATGGTTAACCTCTCTCTTTTAAAGATTGCTTCAGGTTGTAATCTTAACTGAAAAACAGATGGCTCTAAGATTTTGTTCTTTAGTTACATGACTGGCTGACTTTGGGATAAAGAATTGGAGATTTGAGGCATCTGATTGTGATGCTAAAACTTGCAAGGCCAGCTCTTTAGCACTGCATTTTTGGCCTAGCAAAGTGGAAGCTATTGGTGCTAGAATGATTTACAGTAGCTACAGATCTGAGCCTGGCACGTTCAGTTGCTATCGCACATCATTAGATAAAGTTTAGAAAATGCAGTTTGTGCATCTGCTAGTAAAACAGTACTTCTATAAACTTAAATTTTGTCACAATAAAACATATTCCACGTAGATCCGGTTCGCAGCTACTATGGACTAGCTAACATAGAATCACTGTAGTTGGAAATGACCTTCAAGATCCCCGAGTCCAACCATAAACCCTGTAACGCCACCCTGCTAAACCATGCCCCTAAGCGTCTCATCCACACATTTCTTCAGCACTCCCAGGGACGGTGACTCCACCACTTCCCTGGCAGCCTCTTCAAATGCTTGATTATGCCTTCCATTGAGAAATTCTTCCTGGTCCAACCTGAACCTCCCCAGCGCATCTTGAGGCCATTTCCTCTTGTCCGACCTGTAGTTGTTCTGAAAGAGATCAACCCCCTCCTCACTACAGCCTCCCTTCAGGTAGCTGCAGAGAGCAGTAAGGCCTGCCCTGAGCCTTCTCCTCTCCACACTAAATAACCCCAGCTCCCCCAGCCGCTCCTCCTAAGGTCTGTTGACTTCTATGAACTTCTGTTTGGCTGCACTGATTTTTGTCAGCTGGAGACTTGACTCAATGTTTTTAGCACTTACAGTGAAAGCTGATGCAATTTTCTAGTGAAATCACACATAATAAGAGTTTTATCAGAATTATTATGAAGTAAGAGGCCTGATTCTCCTTTCATTGGTGTTTCAGGAGGTTAGGAGTCTAGGTTCAAAGATCTCAAGAAAGCAAATTTGAAACTATTTTCTTATTACTTTGATAATGAAAGAGCAGCAGAGTAGAACAGGAAGGTGCTATTATGAAACACTACTTCTAGAGTAAAGCAACTGCCAAAATCTTAGGTCAGACCTTTATTCAATTCTGAGCCAAATCATAGCTAAGCTAAAAATGATTCTTGATACAATAAGCTTTTCATTTGAGAATGGAGAGCATACATCAGATAAAGTGAGGTAGCAACAAAATCTATTTGCAAGAGTCTTTTTTAAGTTTCTGATTTTAAACAGGCTTATGGCAGAACTTCAAGTATTCAAAGCATATATATTTCTTTTGAAACTAGATTTATTGATGACAGTATTTCACTCTATTAGTTCAGGTTGTGAAATTACATTTATTTTACTAAATGTACACTGTATACTTTTAGTATAAATACAATAAATATGCCAGCTGGACAGTTGGTACTGTTGACTATCACTGAGAGGGGCATATATAAAATACTGGTGATACGAAAGTAATGGAATGTTGCTCAATACAACTTGTATTCTGGTAAAACTATTAGGATGTAACTTTGGGAAGGACTGGGTTTGACTTTTTGGAAAAAGCTATTTAGGGGAAGGGGAGATTTAAATTGTTTATTTCAAATACAAGAAAATATGGATGTTCAAAAAAACCTTTTTTTTCTAATACACTACATCCCTGTATGTGCTAGTACTTTTAACTTTTTTATTTACTTTTTCATTTTGTTATATGACATGTGTGAGCATTTGTTTTTAATTTAGAATACTTTGCATACAGATTGTATGCATTAAAAGCAATCAGATCAAACTGTTGTATCCAGGGTTTGATTCTGTTTTTTATTTCTTTGATCTTGTACGTGAAAAATAAATATAAATGAATTTAAACCTACTGCATGTATATTGGTTTATTAAATTATTTCTGTTTTTTCTTTGGAGGTTTTTAGTATATGCTTTTCTTGGAACTGTATAATGGTGCTTGGACTAAAGGTAAGGACTTTTCTATTGCAAAGAGATTTTAAATTAAATTAAATTACTGTCACATAGCAAAAGAAATACTTTATTTTACAGTTATGTTTCAGTTTACTAGCAGCTGCCATGGACATTAGTGATTATTACAGTTTTATTCTGCTTATTACAGTTTTACTCATAACACTTCCAAGTGCTTCCCAGAGACACCATTACTTGTTTCTTTGAGCATTTATTTGTAATTCACTAACACAACAACTTTTTTTTTTTTTTTTTAACAATTTAATAAAATTATCTCCAAGCAGAAGATTTAGCACCAAGACTATTTGCCACTTCCCTTCTGTTTGGGGACCTACATAATGCACTGCTGTCAGTCTGGCTGTTTGTACAAGAAGTTTGTCTCAATGTGTTTGTTGAGAAAACACTGTCTTCTTTCTTAGGAGCAGGCCATTAAACTTAAGTGTTCTGGGCTTTTATTTGATCATCTAGTTTTTACTATCATGGTCCATTAGAACTAATTCTGAGGGTATTGAAAACTCGCACCTGTGGGCTCCAGTGTTACTGAACTCCGGTAAAGGATAATCCAGTTTACCAAATGCTCTTAAATTTTGAATAATGATTTCAAAGGCTATTACAGAAACATCTCTGACAGGGCAGATGAAAAGATTCACCTATGAATTCCAGACTGATTTGAAACAAACAAAAAACTGCACAAGAATAAAAGGATGGGCTTTGAAAAGAGTAGGTAGTATCAGGCTTTTCAATGATATGAAAAAAAATAGATGAGGAATTGCAAAGTTTGCAGCTGATACAAAGTTATTGAATATAATCAAGTCTAAATCCTATTGCAAAGACTTCTGGAAACAATCTGTAACATGCCTAAAAATCTGAGGGCGTGCAAAATGTGCTCTTAAGAGATTAGTTTTATGATTAGACAAATTAAAAACAGCAAAGAAAAGGTAAAAGCTGTATAAATTAGGTAAAACAGCAAATATGTTTGTCCCTGTATAAATCCATAAAACCACGTTGAATAGTCCTTGCAGTTCTACATTCTCCAGCACCAGAATATCATAGAAGTAGAAATCATGAGGGCCCAGGGTCAAGCCTAAGGAAGAATGTTCTCAGGAATGTCTGAATTCACAGAAGAATGTTCTGTGCTACACTGAACCCTGTGTTTGCTCTTTGTAAGTAACCATAAAAATGGGAAGGTGAGACAGAGCAAAAACAATTCAACAGGGACAGAGTGAGAAAGATATTTTTCTGGTGGAAGACAAAAATGTGGTATGTGTTTTTTTGGACAAGATTATGCCATGTGCCATTAGCTAAGGCAAAGAACAAGAGGCAGGGAAAGCTAGGAAACTGCTCATTCCCCTTTGGCACAGACACACTGCAACGCTTCTGAATGTGTTTTTTCACAGGTAAAATCTTTATTTCTACACCTACTTCACTGTTGTGCTTTTGCAGTTGTATTAGTCAGTGGCTAGAAAGCATGTTCCCCACAAAAGACCATGCAAGCTAGTTTATACAGAGACACCAGTGCTCTCTGAAATAGTGTATAAAATCAGCAAGCATAGATAAGTCTCTGTCCTGTCCAGGACACCCCATGCTAAGGGTCTCCTGCATCTAGCAGATATATAAACATACATTTTTATCAACTCCTTTGATCTGCCTGGTCTTCATGTAAGGAATAGTGTATGAATCTGATCTCTGTACTGAAAATATGTTTTCATATCCATTTAACATTAGACTCTACTTTTGTAGAGCCATCTTTTCCCAATACTGCAGGAGTAAGAATCTTGTGTAAATCTACAGAGGATTTAGATGCATCATTAAAAGAAATTTTAGGTAATCAAGAACAGAATTACAGTGTGTGAATAGTTTTACAGATCACAATTATAAACATGTGCCTCCGTCCCTAAGTAATAATGATGTCTTAACATCTGACCCTGTTTTGAGAAATGTGTTTGTTAATTCATGGTTGTATTTATTCAGGAATATTATTCAAGTTTCTTCCGCAAACACACTGTAAATTTGTTTATAAAGGTCTTAAATGAAAAGACACATTAGCAGTAGTTGGCACAGAGAACTGCTGACAAAATTGGACATAAAGCAGAAATAATTTCTAAGATGTGAGTTAGTGCATTAGAAATAGACCTGCAATAAAATGGTTTGTCAGGGAGGAATTTTCTGAGATTGTCATGTACTGAAACCCCTTGTAATGTTAGAGGAAGAGTGTCAATACCAAGGCCTTCCCAGACAGCAACTGGATTTTACAGCCCCACTGATAGGTCTTTTGTCTTACTTTTTTTTTGCATGTGTTCAGAAAGCTAATTTAGTCTGCACCATCAGCTACTCATCTGCAAAAGACTCTAGTGCCAATATTTAATCCTGGGTGAACAGTATGCACATCACTCCTTGGCGAGTCTCATCTCTACCACTATTCTTCATGAGTTCTTTCAGAAGGACATTTTGACAATGTTATTCTTAGTGCCATATTTCAGTTAAAACATTTCTTATGTTTCCTTCTGTCTGATGCCCAAAACTCAAGTTTTCTTTGTCATCTGCTATCCAATTCCACCTACAAGATACATTCTAAGTCCTTAAAGTGTGGTGATTAGTATCGGATGCAAGTCCACACAAAACTCTGTGTTAGGGCCATTTTTTAAAGCTTTCTTGCCATACAGTTTATAGGATTCCATTGTAATAGACTTTTGCCATAATTCAATACTTCTCCTGGAAGACCATAAAGACCATAAAGAGGCATTCCCTTTAGTCTGAGAACTATAAACCTGCAGAAGAGCTGCATGTGCAACCCCACACCACACCGCTTGCCAGAGGGACCTCTCTGGAACCCACCTGTACTGGGCAGCCCCGCACCATCTGTGGCCCAGTACTGACAGCAGCTTTAAACAAGAACTGTTGACCATGGGGGTTGCTTCTTTTTACTTCTTAATGTGTGTTGCCAAATGTTTTTATTGTCTTCACTAGGAAACAAAGGAAGGAAGAGCAGGAAAATGTAACATGCGTGAGAAAGGGCGCAGCAAGCAAAAGGGGAAGGAAGTCGTCATAAGTCTCATGAAGGCAGAAACTGGTATAAGGATGAGAAACAGAAGCTCTGCTCACCTGAGCCCCAAACAACCCAGGCCAAGCGTGCCAGGCCAGCGCAGCAGCGCCCCACACCATCAACTGGGTGTTCGCTGCTAGTGGCGCCTCGCAACAGTTGGGCAGGACTCTGTCCTGAGCACTCGGCATCTCCTGACATGGCGGTAGGCAACCCATGCCCTGCTCATCCACCACAGGGTGGCTGACACCCTGCGGCCTGGGCCCGCGGCGGTGCCTCACGCCATGTCCGGAGGCGCCCTGCACACCCAACACTCACAGCACGGCAGCAGGCGCCCTGCAGCCTCCGCAAGCGGCGTCCCCCTCGACCGTGGGCGACCTGCAGCCCGAACACACAGCCCCTCACGACATGTTGGTGGGCACTGGGAGCCCACGCACAGGGCACCTCACAACACAGCTGCGGGCACCCTGTGGCCGCGGTATGAAGTGCCTCATGAAACAGGGGCAGGTCCCAGGTGCAGGCAGCGCCTCATGAAATGGCAACAGGGGCCCTGCACCCGTGTGGCTTCGCAACATGGTGGTGGGTACCCTGTGGCCTGCATGAGGCTCCTAATGACATGGCGGCCGGCGCCCTGCAGCTGGAAGATGCAGCGCCTCACAACACAGCTGCGGGCACCCTGAGGCCTGAGCACGCGACCTCTCACAACACGCTGGTGGCAGCTTTGAGCTTGAACGTGCAGCACCTCACAAAATGGCAGCAGGTGCCCGGTGGCCCGAGCAGGTGACACCTTACAACACGGTGACGGATGCCCTGCGCACACCGCACCTCATGAACCGGCAGCTGGCACCCGGCAGCCTGAGCGTGCCGTGCCTCGCAAAATGGCAGCAGGCATCCTGAGATCTGAGCATACGGCAGCCCAGGAGCTGGCAGTATCACTCTGCGACCTCATTATGCAGCACCTCAGGAAATGGCAGCAGGTGCCTTGTGCCTGTGGCACCTCATGACATGGCAAAGTCTCTCCACAGCCTGGGCAAACGACACCCCACGAGACGACGGCGAGTGCTTTTGGCCCGAACATACTGTGCCTCACAAAATGGCAGCACACACCGCGTGCACATGGCGCCTCACAAAATGGCAGCGGGTGCCCTGCGCCTGCTGCGCCTCCCCGGGCGGCGGGTGCCTGCACGCGCGGGGCTGTGGCGGAGAGCAGCGCGCTCGGGCGCCCTGCTGCTGCCCCGCAGGGGCCGGCCGCTCCGTCTGCCGAGAGCGGGGAGGAGGCTGCGGCTCGCGAGGGCGGCACCGCGGCAGCAGCGGAGCGCGGACCCAAGCAGGTAGGAGCCGGCAGCATCGCCCGCCCCGGCTCCGGAGGCGGGGAGCGGCCCGCGGGCCGGGCCGAGCTGAGGGCCTAGTCTGAGGTAACGGTTCCGCCACGAGCCGCGCTCCGCTGCCGGTGCGGGCGGCGGGCGGCGGGCGGCGCCCGCGCTCCT